>CAJNDT010005813.1:67500-540967 GCA_905221615.1 Symbiodinium sp. CCMP2592 | reverse complement strand
AAGACAGGCAGGACTGAGGCCGAGACTAAGAGCGAGGCTCCGAACCTCTCGGCCTGATATCCGGACGTCAATACTACTTGACGCCGACTAATAACTAACAGCAAAATTATGAAGACAGGCCGAGACTAAGAGCGAGGCTCTGAACCTCTCGGCCTACTATCCATTATTAGGCCTCCCTCTTTGGATCCCCCCGGGGAGGTCCGGACGCACCGTCCTCCGTTGAGGCCACCCCCAGCGGGCGCATAGCGCATCGCCCCGCTGTCATACCCCCGGGCTTTGGGGCGTTGGCCTCAAGGGTGGCCGCCACGAGAGGCCACGCAGGCGTGTGGCATCAACAAGCTCCGGCGGATGGATCGCTGCCCCCACCAACGGCCACAAGGTGGAACCTGGCAGGTCTCTAGGGCCCCCTCGGCCAGCCCGCTGCACAGGTCAGGTCAAGGCTGCTGCTGATTAGATTCTGCTTCACAGGGTTTGACTTACGGCCTTAGGTTCTCAGTGTCAATCGTCGTACAATGACAACGTCATAATAGATCTTAGTCTTATCATCTTATTTTATTTCAACTTCCCACAAAACCACACAGCCACAGTGACACTGTCTGCAAAGTGATGATAATAATAATAATAATAAGCGATTCCACATCAGATCTGTATAGTAATTACAATAAGAGTAATAATAATAATAACTGACAAGACAATCAATGTCAATTCGTGAGAGACACCGTGTCATATGTCGTGACTGAACATTCATTGATTGACATTGAAAATTGACGTGACCATTACCATGCAGTCAGTCAACGTTACAGCAGTCACTCCTAATACTACTACACAGTGACAGTCTGAGTCTGCTGAGTAGTAGTAACAGTATTATTATAATTGTCATTGGATCCAGGTCCAATGACCCAAGGGCCTCCCCTGCAATCTGATGGCACTGTGCAACCCTCGCCCTTACACCCCAAGAGGGCACCAGGGCACTGGTGCTGTCCCTGCACGGCGGTGTCGTGCCCCCGCCAATGACTGCCAAACACAGTCAGAGGGAGGGGCCCCTGGTTGTCGCTGCAGGTGAGCACAGGATCCTGCCCAACAGACGCATTAGCCCATTTGCTCTGTTGTCATCCACAGAAGTTCTGTGGGTTGGCCAGAAACAGGAACTTGGCACATCAGTCCCAACACCCGGCCAACGGTGTACAGCTTTCACTGTGGGTAAGGACATCGACCCAGATTCGACATGATATGAAACCTCAAGAAGTGACCAAAGGATTCCACACAGTCCACACAGCACTCATGATTTAACCTCTGTGTTGAAATAATAATACTGACTTCTGAAAAAGGGATCGGATGCAAAAACAGACTAAACGCGGGAATGCAAAAAGCAGCAACCAACGGCCTCCCATGCATGCCGGGGACTGTGACTGTCGCGATAGCGGGCCAAGGATTCGATTCGACTCCGACTCCTTAGCTAAGGCATAGCTTCGACATACGACTGGGACTGATTCTGACTTCGACTCTGGAGTTTGACAGGACAAGGCCGAGACTAAGAGCGAGGCTCCGAACCTCTCGGCCTACTATCCGGACTTCAATACTACTTAACGCCGACTACTAACTAACAGTAAATGAAGACAGGCAGGACTGAGGCCGAGACTAAGAGCGAGGCTCCGAACCTCTCGGCCTAATATCCGGACGTCAATACTACTTAACGCCGACTAATAACTAACAGCAAAATTATGAAGACAGGCCGAGACTAAGAGCGAGGCTCCGAACCTCTCGGCCTACTATTATTAGGCCTCCCTCTTTGGATCCCCCCGGGGAGGTCCGGACGCACCGTCCTCCGTTGAGGCCACCCCCAGCGGGCGCATAGCGCATCGCCCCGCTGTCATACCCCCGGGCTTTGGGGCGTTGGCCTCAAGGGTGGCCGCCACGAGTGGCCACGCAGTGGCGTCAGTGGCATCAACAAGGTCCGGCGGATGGATCGCTGCCCCCACCAACGGCCACAAGGTGGAACCTGGCAGGTCTCTAGGGCCCCCTCGGCCAGCCCGCTGCACAGGTCAGGTCAAGGCTGCTGCTGATTAGACTCTGATTCGAAGGGCCCAGGGTTTAACTTACGGCCTTCGGTTCTCAGTCAATGTCGTCCTACATAATAATAAGTTTCATCCTTCTTCCCAACCAATCCGCGAGCTATAAATCAATCCATGACACCGTGACTGAACATTCAGTATTATTATTCTTATTAATGTTGGTTGGAAGCAATCAGCAATAATTATTGAAAATTGATGTGACCATGCAGTCGTCATTAGTCTACTACTACTACACAGTCTGCGACAATACAGTTGTCATTGGATCCAATGATCCAAGGGCCTCCCCTGCAATCTGATGGCACTGTGCAACCCTCGCCCTTCCACCCCAAGTGGGCGACAGGGCACTGGCGCTGTCCCCGCTCGGCAAGCTTGCACCCCTATGTGACCGCCGGCCGCACGGTCAGGGGGAGAGGATCGTCGAGACGGGTGAGCACAGGATCCTGCCCAACAGACGCATTAGCCCATTTGCTCTGTTGTCATCCACAGAAGTTCTGTGGGTTGGCCAGAAACAGGAACTTGGCACATCAGTCCCAACACCCGGCCAACGGTGTTCAGCTTTCACTGTGGGTAAGGACATCGACCCAGATTCGAAATGACATGAAACCTCGCGGGAAAGCAAAAAGCAGCAACGAACAGCCTCCCATGCATGCCGGGGACTGTTTACGGACGAAAGCCGGTCTGTCCCGGAGCTATCCCCCGTGCCGCCACTCCCTGACCCCCAGCCAGCGCATTAGCGCATCGCCTGGCTGTCATCAATCCCTTCCGTGGATTGGTTGGCCCCAAGGGTCTCGGCCACTGTGACTGTCGCGATGATAGCGGGCCAACTGTGGCAGACGACCAGTCCCGGGAGTCCCATGCCCGGCCAGTGGCATGAAGAGGTGTCTTCGTATGGGAAGCACCACACCCCTCTGGTAGGACCATCGCTGGGTCTTGGATTCGGTCGAGACAAGAGCGAGGCTCCGAACCTCTCGGCCAACTTTCCTAACTCTGCCTCTGGCTAGCTAGCAAAACGACCGAGACAGGAGCGAGGCTCCGAACCTCTCGGCCTGCTTTCCATAACTGTTCTGCCTCTGGCTACAAAATAAAAGAAAACTATCGGCCGACACAAGAGCGCAACTCCGATCCTCTCGGCCTAGTTTCCAGAACTAACTCTGGCTGATAAACAAAGTGCAAGCTGCACCACTGAAACCGCAGGCCTCTGGGTGTGCACGACATTGCACAGCAAAAGGTACCTGCCCGGGACTCTAGAGATGGTTTGGGTACTATAATTATTGGTTTCGTTTCGGGAAACAACAAAGCCTCTGTCGTGTCTGTCTGTCTGTCTGTCTGTTTGTATGTCTGTCTGTCTGGGGCTGTGTTGCAGCCTTTCCTAAAGCCTAAGCTGCCTTGCCCGACAAGTTTCATGACACTTTGCGAATGCCGCGCCTCTGCTTTTGATCTTGGATTTCGGCCGAGACAAGAGCGAGGCTCCCAGAACTTTGGCTTTGCTTTTCTTCTTGGATTTCGGCCGAGACAAGAGCGAGGCTCCGAACCTCTCGGCCTACTTTCCAGAACTCTGGGCCGGAGCAAAGCGTACCTGCGGACAAGTTTCATGACACTTTGTTCAATGCCTCAGCTTTTTTTTCTCCTTGGATTTCGGCCGAGACAAGAGCGAGGCTCCGATCCTCTCAGCCTAACTGCTAATTTTCACTCAAACACAAGCGCCTGCGGAGTAGCGAAGTCAGCACATTGGGCTCAAACGAATTAGGGAGCTCTTCAAGTAAAACAAATGCACATGTAAATACCGGCCAGGAAAACAAATGGAAAATACGTGTACATACTGTACGAGTACATATACAAGGTGTGCAAAGTTTTGCACCCCGCCTAAAGCATGCCGAAGTCCAACTAAGGCCAATGCTTTCACATAACTTTGCGACTTCCAAAGCCACACTGTACGAAAGCTCAAAGCTACGCTAGGGCCGGTATGACGAATACGACAACAAAGTAACTAGTGGTTACTGCTCCCACGAACGTGCACCTCTGCTCACAAGCACTGCCGAAAGGTCTTTGGCTTGAACTGGCTACAGCTACCTGCTACCCTACGGGTGCAGTGGCACCAGCTGCCTACGGAAACAGAAACACACTCGCCGTAGCAGTGTGCTCCTGTTGTTGCAAGCTTGACTCAGGCAAGCGGACCCGCGGTCGTGAAGCAACAAACTGGCAGCGCTCAACAGAAGTGAAGAAAACCTGACTTGCAGCAGGACGCAAAAAGTGTGAGGAAAGCGCGATTCATGCGGGATCATGCAAACACAAGTTGATAATCAAGAAAGTGTCTGCCCTGTACGCAAAACAGCCGAAGGAAGCCTACAACCAACGACTAAAAGTATTAGAACCTCCTAATTAAGGTCCAGCATTGGCGGAATGCATCATCGCCATTGCAAGTGTCAGCAGTGCACTCAAAGTGCACATATTCTCGGGTTTGCCAAAATGGCATGCGTCACAAGTATTGATGGTGCAAAATGCACCATATGCACATTCAAGAAAGCCATACAAGTATATGCTCAAGATCATCGGCACCTGAAGTTGACAGAAGGGTCCAGGACCCAGCAACATGAGCATCCAAGCTATAATACAGGTGGATATATACAAGATGCCCCATGGTATCAACACGCCGAGTGTTGACACCAAGAAAGCATCGCATCAAGAGCATTTCAAGTGGCCATCAAGAGAGGCTTTGCACACACATCATGCACCGTCACTCAAGGATTGCATTTCTTGCATGCACGGAGTCCGCGGTTCTGTGCTTCGTGGCGCTCGTACGCCTTCACACGATCGCACCCATCAAGCTTAAAGCACCGGAGACGATGGTAGCAGTGGCCTGTGTGCGACACCCACACGAGGCTCCCACGGTGGTTCATCCTCCGTGCCACAGCGATAGGGTACCCGTGCAGCTCGCGGAACGACTGCGTCGAAAGCTGCGAACTCATGGATTCTGCTGGTGTTCCAGGTGCTGATGCATGGTCAGCAGGAGGCACATGAGCCTGCACTGCATTCATCGCACCAGTGGGCGGTGCTGCTGACGAACTCGCGTCGGGATGAGGAGCATCCTCATCGTCGTACCTCGGACCTGGTCTGGTAGAAGCTTTGGACCTTGCACCTTTGCGTAGCGCGGACAAAACATGTGGAGGGCTGTCATCACCGTCAAAGTCGAAAGACAAAGGATTCGTAGGGGTCCCAGGCGCACCAACTCCAACATGCAAATTGAGCTGGCGATCAAACTGAAAGGAAACATGATCACGAGGGCCAGCGATCTGCACATTGACCTGGCCGCGATCAGATGCCCTGCAGCACAAAGTGCGGATGCACAACACAAGCATCAGCATTGTCACGCACGCAAGGATCAAAGCATGGGGCTGCACAAGCATGTCGATGACAGACACACCAGTGTCATCGCGGACCCACAGTCCCAAGAACCACACAAGGACCCGGTTGGCCCAGTCAGGAAGGTCAGCTCCTGAGTCATCCAAGCCGTTGTCACCGTCAGCATCATCCGCAGCACGACTCAAGGCGCTCACAACAGCGATGACAATGGCCTGAATCATAGGCTTGCTCACGGACGCACTCGATGTGGAGCGGACGGCACGCACAGCGTCCTTCATTGCCTGCTTGTAGCGCAGATCAGCAATCTCATCTTCTCCAACAAAGCACTCATACACAGTATGCCAGCAACCGATGATGTGCAAAAGCATGAGCATGCGGCTCCGAGAAAGGCCTTTGGTGTTCAGGTCGGCCACATTGATCGATGTTGCAACTTTGCGAAGCATGATGATCTTATCTGCAACAAGCTGCTGAGTCCACAAGACTCGGACGCTCAAGTGCCTGACGCGGCCGACGCCGCTTCGCTCCATGATGCCTTTGGCAGCGCTGGCATCGAGGAAGTGATGAATCTGGGGTGGCTCATCGTCAGCAATGAAAGCGAGCAGCTGCCGAACAAACAAAGCGTCACAAAGTGTAGACGTCGCCGCAAGCAATTCCGATTCCCCTGAGCTCAAAGCTATCACCCTTTGTGTCCGGCTAGAGCTGTACAAAAGGCAACCTGCTACGAACACCATCCCTGAGCTAACCGATTTGCGAGAGCCGCGATGCGCCGCCCAGTTGGCGTCCGAAAAGGCTTCTAAGCACAAGATCGGCTGGCTCGGTCTCGGAATCTCGCCGGAAACTCCGTTGTAACAGTTTCTGCGATCAAGCAAGAGACCATGGTGTTGGCCTTCAAGAAGATACTTCAACAGATGCCTCAAAGCAGCCTGTGCATTGCGTGTTGGCGAAGTCATGTAGCTGCTCAACGCACGGATGGCACCCTGACACTCGATCAAATCCACTGCCAAGTACAAAAGAATGCCAATGGCACAGCGGAAAGCCTTTGCATCTGCACACGTGAGAAGCTCGCTGTTGTCTATTTCATCAAGCTGCGGCGCATAAGGAGTCTTCTTCGGGGCACTCCGTTCATCGATTTTCATCACAGAAAACAGCTTTTCAAAATGCTTGGCCGAGGGTGTTAGCAGCATTTTACCGTCAGCAAGAAGTGTGTGATGCCTCTTCAAGAACGAAATCGTGTCCCCCGAAGCTTCAAGGATGCGGATGCTTACACAATACTTTGATTCAAGCGTGGGCCGGAGGCGCTCAAGAAGAAAGCGCTTGCTGCCTGCACCCAACAAGTCATCGACATGCATCTGCATACTGAACTTGAAAGCTGGCTCGCGAATCAACGAGGGCAGAGCATCACACTTCTTAAAACCCAAGGCTTCATCAAGAAAACTGGAAAATGCCAAGTACCACTCCTTGGATCCGTCCCGCTGTCCGGGCAAGACTCGTCCCAGCACGTAGCGGACACCTGCATGTTGCACAATGACCAGGCGGGTCTGCTTGACGCTAAGGTAAGCATCACTGATGTCGAGGGCGACCATGACCCAAGGATCATCAGGGTCAGGCTCGTGACACAGGTAGTGGATCGGCAGCAAGCGGTTCGAAAGTGCTGTGGAAGCGGGCGAAAAGAGGTCATGACGCTCATTGAGCCACGCATACTCTCGGGCCACGTACCGGCTGCGTCGGTACCAAACTGGGGAGCCACCAAGCTCCTTCTCACGCCACGTGCGCACCATGCGCGTGGTGAGGTGAGTGGCCTCTTGACCTGCGTACTCATCGTTATGAGCTGCTGACTCAGGAAGCAGCACAGTCATGCCCTCTAGCCTAGCAATCTCAACTCCATCAGCAATCACATCCAAAGCTTCGAGCTCCTCCGGAGAGAGCTCTGGCTCAATGTCTGAAGTGCGGGGCCGACACAGCTCAGGCAGCAACTCAGTGTCACCAGACTGATCCTCAAGAAAACTTTGGTCGTAATCCTCGAGCTCATCAAGCGTGTCACCATCAAACGTCAAAGTGACATTTTCATCCTCATGTTCATAGCACACTTGCCTGATGTGCACAACGCAGGGAGACTCCTCTCCAGAGGTTACAAGCAAATCTCCAGCTGGCACTTCATCCGCACAGCACCCAGGGGCGGTAATCAAAGAAATCTGCCCTTCAAGAGCCATCACTTGGTCATCATCAGACCTGCGGGCGACCTTGGCTGGTCGAGGATTCTCACTGAGGCCCAGAGCCTCAGAAATCAGAGGAGCGGATGAGGCAGCTGCCCCCGCCTCGGCAGGAATTGCGGGCATCCCCGCCTCGGCTGAGCTGGGTTCACCTGCGTCAGTGGACAACACATCACCGTGACGATCAGAAAGAGCAGCATCCTCCGTGGCACTCATGCCATCAGAAGGGCTATAGTTGATGGATGTTGGAGACCGCACTGGCGAGTCGGTGCCTGCAATCTGTGAAGGAGAGCCTTGAGCCTCGTGAGGAAGAGGCGATTCTGCAGCGGCTGGTGGTGAAGGAGGAGGGCCAACGTAAGCTGGGATAGGCATTGCAACAGGAGCGGCTGGCTTCTTGTGCCCAAGTACAAGTTTCCCCCCTATGGACGAGAGCCCGTGCTCGAAAACACTCACATCAAAGCTGGCTGCAAAGTCCGGATCGAAATTGTCTTCAAACCTTCGCACTGAGCGCGTCACGAAGACGCCACCGACCAAACCCAAAATGTGGGTGTCATTGCCTATAGCTTTTCCAAGCCAGAGGCCATGGCGCCAGCGCGCCGAGGATTTGCCGTCAGGTTTGAGGTATCCCAGGACCTTTTCTCCAAAGCGACAGATGGTGCCGCTGTACGCCGAATCAGTCACAGCCTCGTACGGAGTAGTGCCATGCACAGGCGTGTAACGGTTGCGAAGCCAGCAGGCATGGGCAAGAGCCCATCCGTAGATCGGATGCAGCGGTGGAAACAACACTTGATCGTCCTTGGCTCCACAAGCTTGCTCGAGATCATGCATCAGCACAGCGGCATGCTGCCTGATGCTCCCAACAACCTGCTCAACCGGACCATTGCTCTGGTGAGACTCCACAGGAGCGGTGTCCTTGGACACGTCAACACCAAGATTCCGAAGGGCCTTCAAGAGACCGGCTTGCACCGCAAGGATAGCGGGTTCATTATCACATCGGAGTCTGAGGGACCGGTGACCCAACCATATCGCAAACCTCGCGGATTCTGTAACCAAGTGACTGAGGCTGCTGCCGCCCTTCTGAGCCGTGGGAATGGCATGCACGGCTTTGGTGTGACGATCATGAAGAAACAAGACTGTCAGGCGGTCCTTGGCTTCTCGAACACCGTCATCGGCTTCCCTCGAGCAGTATCCAAAGTCAAAAGACAGGACAGACCGAGAGCCAGGATCATGCGAAGCCTCAGACGGGTGGCGATCCTGTCTTCCTCGAAACTTGACACAAGCATCGCACCAGGGCTGGTACGGTTCATGTGTCAGCACATGCTGTGCACGGTCGTGGTCCGAAGGAGCTGCAGGAACTGGTGGTGCATGTGGTGGCCGACTCAGCTCGGCGCTCAAGTTGTGATGGACCTGATGCTCACGCAAAAGATCGGCCTCACGCAGATGGCGCACCAAGCGCTCCCAACACTGGCTCTTAGACCCATTCTTACCTAAGCCAAGGCTGACAAGGGCAGCACGCATGACCCGAAGCGAAGAGTTGCGGTCAATCACAACACCGTTCACAGTGACGCTGTCAATGACTTCACGTTCAGATGGAGCTGCCTCTCCACCTCCATCAGCCGCAGGAGCGACTGGAGCCGCTTGATCAGCACTCGGAGGGAGATCGCTATCACCTTCAAGTCCGCCTACACCTGCACCTTGATCGGCGGCATCCGGCATTGGAACCTCTGGACCTTGATCGGCGGCATTTGGCACTGGAACCTCTGGACCTTGATCGGCGGCATTTGGCACTGGAACCTCTGGAGCCTCAACAGAACCTGCACCTTGGGAACCTGGCACGTCATCGGAATCAGAAGGACTAAACCCTAGGCTCTCAGGACTTAGGGAGGCATCGTCATACGCAATGGTGATAACCTGTTCGACAGCCGGGGGCCCAAGCGGCAACGTACGATCCGTCAAAGAGCTCACATCGGCTGCCAACTCAGCAACAGTCCACCGGCCATCTCTGCGCACAAGTGTGGTGCGATACCAAAGCAACTCAGTCAAGGGAATCAGCGTGCTGTCGACATAAGACTGACCAAAACTTAGAAGCGCATAGCGTCTGGAACCTATCCTTTGCCACCCTGACGCGTCAAGACGGAGCAAAGGACCATGCAATGCTGCACTCACCGCCCGCACTGCTGAAGGTAGAGCGTTGAGGACACGCACACTGCCCGTTGCGCATAGAGATTGCCTCTTCAACCTGACCGGTTCGGACAGATCACCGTTGGTGAGGATGAAGTCACTGTCACCTGAAGTGGAGGGGATTACGTAAAATCCTGCCTTGTACAATTTGCCCAAAGAAAGGAGAGGGCAAGTAACTCCTCCGATCAAGAACTTTTCACGGAACCTGATGGAACCAACACGAACCTCTGCAATGCGTATGCCTTTGGACTGCAGCAAACGGCCTGAAGCATCGACGAACCTCTGAGCCGACGATGGAGCAGGCTCACCAACCTGGGCGTACGTCTCAGGGAGTGCACTGATATCCGCTCCTGAGTCCAGGATGATGTCTTCACCGTTGACACTAGCAAGAGCACGGACACTGCCATGCACATACACAGACGGCTTGAGAGGCGTTACCTGATCGGCATCACAACTGACCTGATGCACGGGGCACTTGACGGAATCTGCCAGGGATCTGGACTGATCTGCAGGGCACTTGAAGGAATCTGCACGGGATCTGGAATGATCTGCATGGCACTTGAAGGATCTGCAAGGGATTTGGAATGATCCGCATGGCACTCCAGCTGCTTGGCTTCACACAGCTTCAAGAGCACATCACTCGGGAGGCTCAAAAGCTCGTACTCACAGATCGTATCCCAAGCGTTGCAACGAACCTCAGAGGGGTCACTGATCGAAAAGTGCTCAACTCGTTCCATGCTGCACTGGATCATGCAAACGCGGGTGTCTCCATCAAGAAACTCCTCATCACACTCATCAAAAGCTGTAAGGTCTATCTCCGCAAGCCTAGCAACCCGACCCTTTGCACCAACCTGAGAGGCACTCTGAGACGGAGTCACCGTCGAGACGGTAGATCCCGACTCCTCGGACACAGCCTGCACCTTGCCTGCCTTCAAATCGGCCTTGTACTTCCTGCAATCGCGCTTCCAGTGGCCAGATTTGTTACAGTACAAGCACTTATCAGCTGCAGGCTTGTCACCTTGCTTGCCTTTGGACTGACCTTTGTCCTTGCCATGATGACCCTTGCCTTTGTTGTCCTTGCCATGCTTTCCTTTGCCCTTGCTGTCCTTGCCTTTCGTTTTGCCTTTGCCCTTCTTGCCTTTGCCGGCAACACGGTCGATTTCCATAGGAGTGGCACCATCGCCAGTCCCTGCACCTGAACCCTGCGCAACATCACCAAAGTATGAAACGCCTTGCCACTTGAACTGCTGCCTTTCGATGCGCAAGACACAGTCCCTCACTGCAGCATACGAAGCATCCTCTGGAAGGGTGGCATGAACCTGATTTCTCGAAGCAGCGGGCAAACAACGCAAAAGGAGCGCCGTCTTGAGCTCCTCCTGAAGAAGCTGTTGCGAAGCGCTCTCGTACTCTGTAAAAACCCGTTCAAGCTCAAGAATCTGTGGAAACATTGCCTCGCCAGATTTAAAAGCACTGACCTGTGTCAGGGCCGTCAAGATGCCAAGGCTGCGTGACTTGCTCTGCGGTGCATACAAGGAAATGAGCTGCCGAAGGGCTTCATACCCACAGTTCCCAGAGACCGACTTGATCACAAGAAACCCACGTCCCTTTACCAACACCGAAAGCAAAGCGAAGAGCTGCCGCGAGCGCGCGACGATGTCTGTGGCTGCGGGAGAAATGTTCACCTGCCGGTGCAAGTTTGATTTCAGCTGATCGATCTCTTCTCCGAACTTGGGGTCTAAGACAGTCAAATACTGCTCAAGAGACCAAAGCCATGAAGGCCAAGCAGAATGCTCTTGTTCCCTCGTTGCAGCACGGAAGGGCTCTGGACGGGGCATGATGCGAGACATGTCTTTGCCTGTAAGTCCCGACACCGAAGAATCACTGGCACTGCGCTGCCCTATCACCTGACCCAGGAGAGCTGTTGTGTTGCCCAGCTGATGCAACAACGCGGTCACCTGATCGCTCGAGACAGGACTGCCAGCAGCGGGCCAAGGATTGCCAGACACAGTCTCAAGTATCGGCTGCAAAGGAGGGAGCACTGGACCCCCAAGGTCGTCATCGTCATCATCTGGCACAGCTTGTGCCGCGGGCAATGCAGCCATCACTGCAAGCTAAGGACGAGAGGCGCTACTTTCACCGAAGAAACAAACTCCAAGTTTGAAAAGCCTGGGCCCTTCCAAAGAACCCCGAAGGCTGCACGTGTATGTTGCTCGTTGTGCTACGTGTAGCAAGGGAGTGAGGTTTCGGCTCCCAGGAGACGCTTGTCGGCCAGACCCAAAGGAATGAACCGGTAAGCGCTCCGCTACCATGCTAATTTTCACTCAAACACAAGCGCCTGCGGAGTAGCGAAGTCAGCACATTGGGCTCAAACGAATTAGGGAGCTCTTCAAGTAAAACAAATGCACATGTAAATACCGGCCAGGAAAACAAATGGAAAATACGTGTACATACTGTACGAGTACATATACAAGGTGTGCAAAGTTTTGCACTAACTTAGACCTCGACCTGTCGTGTCAATCCCCCGGCGCTGTTTTTGTGACGCGGGCGGCCCCTGTATGGCACAACCGGAAATACTGGATACACATTGCCTGCGGCTCACGCTAATCCCTTCCCCACGCAAGCAATGGTCCTAAATGTCCATGCCGCACCTCAATTATTTTCTATTTTCAGTCCCCTCAGTTTCGAACGCCGGAAGCTTTGCAAAATTGCCGAGTTCGCTCCGAAGCGCGGGCGCTGTATTTTGTGACGTGGGAGGCCCCTGTATGGCACAACCGGAAATACTGGATACACATTGCCTGCGGCTCACGCTAATCCCTTCCCCACGCAAGCAATGGTCCTAAATGTCCATGCCGCACCTCAATTATTTTTATTTTCAGTCCCCTCAGTTTCGAACGCCGGAAGCTTTGCAAAATTGCCGAGTTCGCTCCGAAGCGCGGGCGCTGTATTTTGTGACGTGGGCGGCCCCTGTATGGCACAACCGGAAATACTGGATACACATTGCCTGCGGCTCACACTAATACCTTCCCCTCGCAAGCAATGGTCCTAAATGTCCATGCCGCACCTCAATTATTTTCGATTTTCGGTCGCCTTCACCCTCAGGCCTCCACCCTTGACAAATTCATGAAGAACCTGTCATGTTTGTTGGGAACCACTGCAAAACACGCTGTAGCATACCTCTTGCAGAAGTCAGCCTCTGCAAAGCGGGGAGCTTTGTGACACTGGAGCTAAGACTATTTGATTGGTGATGCAGGAGCTATGATACAGTGACATAAGAGCTATGACTATATATTGTCACACAGGAAGTATATTTTGTGACACGGGAGCTATATTTATCTGACACAGGAGCTTGTTTTCTGTGAGGGCTATGTTTTGTGACACAGGAGCTTATTTTGTGACACAGGGCTATGTTTTGTGACACAGGAGCTTATTTTGTGACACAGGAGCTATGTTTTGTGACACAGGAGCTATGTTTTGTGACACAGGAGCTATATTTTGTGACACAGGAGCTATATTTTGTGACACAGGGCTAGGTTTTGTGACACAGGAGCTTATTTTGTGACACGGACGGACTCCTCACGTCACAAAATCGCAGGCCAAGCCGGGGTCAGGAGGTCATAGGAGCTATGTTTTGTGACACAGGAGCTATATTTTGTGACACAGGAGCTATATTTTGTGACACAGGGCTAGGTTTTGTGACACAGGAGCTTATTTTGTGACACGGACGGACTCCTCACGTCACAAAATCGCAGGCCAAGCCGGGGTCAGGAGGTCATAGGAGCTATATTTTGTGACACAGGAGCTATATTTTGTGACACAGGAGCTATATTTTGTGACACAGGGCTATGTTTTGTGACACAGGAGCTTATTTTGTGACACGGACGGACTCCTCACGTCACAAAATCGCAGGCCAAGCCGGGGTCAGGAGGTCATAGGAGCTATATTTTGTGACACAGGAGATATGTTTTGTGACACAGGAACTATGTTTTGTGACACAGGGCTATGTTTTGTGACACAGGAGCTTATTTTGTGACACGGACGGACTCCTCACGTCACAAAATATTGCACGCCAGGCCGGGGTCAGGAGGTCCTAGGAGCTATGTTTTGTGACACGGACGGACTCGTCCCGTCACAAAATCGCAGGCCGGGGTCTGGAGGTTGCCGGTCGGCCCAGCTCAGCGGGAGCAGTTTGCGAAGCCTGTCTGTGTCTCAATCCGCATGCTTCGTTTTGATATGTGTGTTGTTTATACGGAGGGGGGTCCGGCATCACGAAAAGCATGCTTCCAGCATGGCCAAACTCAAGAACGGGGCGCTGACCCCCCCGTTCTTGGGTTTGGCCATGCTGGAAGCATGCTTTTCGTGATGCCGGGCCCCCCTCCGTATAAACAACACACATATCAAAACGA
Organism: Symbiodinium sp. CCMP2592; assembly: GCA_905221615.1. Classification (NCBI taxonomy): domain Eukaryota; class Dinophyceae; order Suessiales; family Symbiodiniaceae; genus Symbiodinium; species Symbiodinium sp. CCMP2592. The sequence goes on along the minus strand of CAJNDT010005813.1, from coordinate 526,741 downwards.
AGCATGCGGATTGAGCTGGGCCGACCGGCAACCTCCAGACCCCGGCCTGCGATTTTGTGACGGGACGAGTCCGTCCGTGTCACAAAACATAGCTCCTAGGACCTCCTGACCCCGGCCTGGCGTGCAATATTTTGTGACGTGAGGAGTCCGTCCGTGTCACAAAATAAGCTCCTGTGTCACAAAACATAGCCCTGTGTCACAAAACATAGTCCTGTGTCACAAAACATATCTCCTGTGTCACAAAATATTGCTCCTGGCCCTGGCCCTGACCCTCTGCCCTGGCCCCGGCCTGGCCTGCGATTTTGTGACGCGAGGAGTCCGTCTGTGTCACAAAATAAGCTCCTGTGTCACAAAACATAGCCCTGTGTCACAAAATATAGGTCCCGTGTCACAAAACATAGCTCCTGTGTCACAAAACATAGCTCCTGTGTCACAAAATATAGTTCCTGTGTCACAATTTATAGGTCTTCTCACCTCCTTGGCCCCGGCTTGGCCTGCGATTTTGTGACGTGAGGAGTCCGTCCGTGTCACAAAATAAGCTCCTGTGTCACAAAACATAGCCCTGTGTCACAAAACATAGCCCTGTGTCACAAAATATAGCTCCTGTGTCACAAAACATAGCTCCTGTGTCACAAAACATAGCTCCTGTGTCACAAAATTTAGCTCCTGTGTCACAAAAAATAGCTCCTGAGTCACAAAACATAGCTCCTGTGTCACAAAATATAGCGTTGAGACTCATATTTTTCCAGAGCTAGGTAGCACTCACTCTTATTTCAAGATCTAAAGCACATTCAGCTTCGCTGTCGAGTGTCTCTTTGCAGAGTATCTGTAAAGCCCCGGCCTGCCTGGGAAAGGAGCATCATGCCACAATGAGCTCAAAGGACATAGCTGTGCCCCAGGGCATTCAGCGCTAGCTCGCCACAACGAGGTATGACGATGTTGCCACAAGCTCGCAGTCGCAACAGATCTTCTGCGCTGCATTTCTTCTGCATCCAGCGGTGCAGTGGTATTTTTCCTTTGGTGTTCCACGGCTTAGCTGCCCTTTGGTGCGTGGTGTCGCAATCGAGGAAGTCGTAAAACTGATCGAGACAGGCGGTCAGTCAATGAAACTTTGCAGCACGGTTACCATACATTACCTGCTAAGCAATGAGAAATAATAAGAAATCAATGTCGACTGCAGCATGCACCTGGAACAACTCTTGCTCTCTGCCACGCTTGCAGCACAGCAGAAAAACTCTTTCACGCCAGACCTGAACATTCATGCTGCAAACTGCGTCCGAGTCTAGACATAAAACGACAAATTAATTGCGACCGAGATACACTGACACCCACCATTTTCCCAGTCACTGTTGCCCAGCGCAGCGAAAGGTCTCGTTTTGCACACTCCTGCCAGGGACTGACTCTGACGACGTTTTTCCTCATGCTTAGCCTCGCATAATAATAAATAATATGGGAACCGAAACCACGGGCAGAAACCCTGTCATGAGTCACATATTCCATCACATGCCGGAGCTTGCCGCAACGAAGATTACCGACGTTCTCGAGCACGCAGAAGAACAACCTGAGCCCACACGGGAACAGCAGCAAGTCCATGTGAGGTTCATTTGAACTCTTAATAACTTCATATCTTTTTTCGTGCACGCTTCCATCGCATGTCACTCTGGCTAGCAAACAGGGCAAGCTGCGCGTCTCAGTATCAATCCGTGGATTTCGGCCGAGACAAGAGCGAGGCTCCGAACCTCTCAGCCTACGCTCCAGACCTGGCTCTCCCTGAGCCTTCGGATCCGTTCCTTGGCACAGTAGAAATTATCCTCCCAAAGCACCTTGGGAACATTACTAGCCGGGTCAGGCAAATAACTTTCAGCCAGCTCAATGAGCTCGCAACGGACCACCGGCTTTAGGTCAAGGCATTCCACCTCTTCCCGTGTCTGCTGAAGGAGATCTTGGCAGGCTTTGCTGCGCTTCCGGATCTGATTCTGGGTGACCCCTGTGAAAGGGATGTGCTTCTCGCTGACCCCTGGCGAAGCCATCTCTTTTTTCCCACCTTGGAGCTGAGGTGGATGGCTTGACGTAGTAGTTGGCTTGACATTGATCTTATTGTACCCCGAGGCTGCTGGCACCTCGCGCCAGGCACGTGTCATCTTGTTGAACTTGCTCGACGATTTCCCCAGCAGGCCTGGCTTGTGAGCCATGCTCAAAGGACAGTGCCTTGCTAGCGGGAGGATGCTAACAGCCGCCATGCAGGCTTGGGCCTATATAATAAGGATCAACTTGTCAAAGTGCATCTTGAGCCAAAGAAAAATAAAACCAGGTAACAATCATATGTTGAATTATTTTGAGTTCATTCATCGGCATGGAGCTGCCCAAAGCCAGAGCATGGAGACAAACTTGTTGTTCTTGCGTGGACAAAGATTCTGCTTCCTTGGATTTCGGCTGAGACAAGAGCGAGGCTCTGAACCTCTCAGCCTACTTTCGCGCCAGATTCCATGGATTTCGGCCGAAACAAAAGCGAGGCTCCAATCCTCTCCGCCTGCTTTCGCGCAGAATCAGAATCTCCTGTTTCGGCCGAGACAAGAGCGAGGCTCCGATCCTCTCAGGCTACTCTCCAAAATTCTGGCTCCCCGTCAACAGTCCACAGCCGCGAAGGCCTCCTTCATGATGTGCAAAGCCTGCACAATGAATGATGTATGTCATGCTTAATCATGCCATGTTACACACATCACACCGTAAGTTTATTTCAAATTGCTGCAATACCCTGTCATTCTCACAAGACAATGTGAAACTTTGAAAGTGCCTGAGGCCATGGGACACCCGCCGCCCACATCTTTGCGGCTGCTGCATACATACTCTGTTTGGCCGAACTTTGCCGATATCTCTGCAAATGCTTTTTGTTGGGTAACTCCTGCCGCAAAAGAAGTATGTTTGGATCCTGAGCTGAGGATGCATTCATGCGTAGCCAATCTCACATTGACATTGGATGGTTAGTATTTACTGCTTCAAAAAGAAAGCGTGGCATAGAGCCCGGGCACGGGGCGGAAAACGACCTCCGGCGTGGGCGGCCGTCCAGCAGGGCCACGACCCACAGACGGCCCAGGGGTTGCAAGAGCCTGGCTCACTGGCAGTGGCGGGGACCGAACGTCCGTCCTTTCGGCAAGGTTGGTGAGAAATCCCGCAGCATCCGTCATATGGTAGGGCTCGCTGCCTGGCTGCGGTCGCTCTCATTCATGATGAGTTGGTCCGTGTGTGAACGCAGCTGAGAAACGCAGAATTGATGCCATCTTCAGCCAGTTCTGGTTGCTTTTCTCGTCGTTGGCCCGGTCGCTGCAAAGAACTGCCGCGCTCAACTTAAATTGGGGATGACATGCGGGGAGAAAGACAAAGCTGGACTTGCAGTTCAACTTCTAACAGAACCTCAGTAGCCTGGCCTCTAGGTGCTCCTTCAGCAGCTGCCACTTGAGCCACCGCATACGGCAAATGCAGGATTGGTCTGCCCCAACGCTCGTCCGACATGTTCTGCTTGGTCCTGCAGGCAACATCACGACGGGCACTCAATGTCCACTTCTACTTCCAACTGGCAATGACAGCCGAGCAGGCTCCCCTCCCTGAATCCCACCTGAGAACCACATCAGAATCGTGGTGCGGGATCTTCGTTCCATATCCCAATTTGTTCCAGTAGCGGCAGTCCACGTCGGCACGATCAATGCCTCAGTCAGACCAATGATAATTTAATGCTGCTTTGAACAATGTTTGTGTCTGGTCCCGTCACCAAGAACACTTCACATCTTGCTGCGGTCCAAAAAACGCAGCGTGCCAATGCGATCAAATGCGAACACGTGTGGTGCGCCGGGCCCAGCTATTCCACCGAGGTGACTGTAGCAGCAAGCTAGCTGCAGTTTCATTTTCCTTTGCACGAACGTCAGTTCAAGTGGAGCACGAAATGTTACCGTAGGACCATGAATTCAAATCTACGCAGATCTTTGGCAAAAACATTAAAGCATTGGCATTCACAAATAGACTTGAAATTAACAAGTAAATAAGAACTGATTCAGTGCACACAGGGAGCCAATCTCGGACAGAGTGAACTTCAAACACCTCTCGGTCTGGCTCGTTCGGCCGGCAAGTCTCCGGGCGCAGGAACCTGAACAGAGACAAGAGCGAGGCTCTGATCCTCTCTGCCTAGTTTCCAATGAGTCTTGCTAGCCAGCAAATTCGGCCGAGACCAAGAGCGAGGCTCTGAACCTCTCAGCCTACTTGCTGGCTAGCACACATGGCAGGCAGCGCGTGTCAGAATCAATCCGTGGATTTCGGCCGAGACAAGAGCGAGGCTCCGAACCTCTCAGCCTACTCTCCAGCTTGCTGCGGCCAAAAAAACTCCCCCAAGACTTCCTTGAAGGCTGACGGCGTGGGGATGTCGCTGTGTCGCTCGATGAATGTGTTCATTGATGCGAACAGCTGGTCGATGTCCTCGTGACTGTGACCAGACATAAGGCAGCTGAGCTGCCCCCGTGCCAGCCGATGGCATGCCACAAGCAAGCTGATTGCTCTCAGAAGAGTATTGTTCTTCACTTCGCGAGTCGTGTTATCAGCTTGAAGGAAGAGCTCAGCTTGACGAAGATCCACGCGGCTGGAAACGCGGTGGAGCATGTGATAGAGGAGCTCCGTCGAGTAGGACGAATCCTTCGCCAGGCGCGGGTGGCTCAACGCCAGGCAGGCTGACTGCCCGTGCAGCAGACATCCAACCAGGTCCATGGTCGGTCGGTGCAAAGAGGAGAAGTCTTTTCCGGAGAAGACTCCTGATCTTGGGCAGGCGAACTTGCTGTGGTCTGCACCGTCCATTATGAGGCTCAATGGATACAGTCCATTGCCTTGCAAGGATCTCAGCCTGGCGAGGCCCCTCTTTTCCCAGTAGCAAGTACGGTCCTTGTACTGCAGTTTCAAGTGCTGCTCGTACTGACGGCATTGGATGTCCCTCGCCACCTCGTCTGCACCACATTTTCGAATGATGAGCTTGTGCCGTAGACACACAGAGCAAAGCGCGTGTCGGCTGACAGGTCGGATGGCCAGGCGGGTGCCAAAGGACTCGGCCCAAACCTATGACAAAGGATAAACTCCAACATGAGTTGAAGGTGCAGGTGTGCCGTGGTCATAAGGCTAAGTTAGACTATGATTCAGGATGACGTAACTAATGCATAGTAGTGATTTAAAGCGGATTGCCTGTCAGTCCACTGCCAAGCTGCTTCGTTGAACATCTTCAGGCTGATCTTGTCTTTGCCTTCTCTGCGGGCGTTGAGCAGAGCCAAGTATCCTGTGAATGTGCCAGGTGGCAGCATTTTCAATGCTGTCGTGTCCTTGCCAAAATTCATAGACACGGATTTCCGAGGACGCTTGCCTGTCCTTTTTCGAAAACGCAGACCAATTGGCACAGTGTCATTGCCATTCTGAGACTCAGTCGTCTTGGGAACCGGGCTGGCGGTGTCCCGGGCACGGTTTGCCTCGGGCATGTACTCAGCCACAGTGGCATGCATTTCCGTCAAGAACTCGACCACCGCCTGCTGTTTCTCCGTGGATCCTTGCATCTTCCGGTACTGACGAGTTTGCTTCAAGAAGCGTCCATCCCTGGGTGGAGGGACGCCCGATCTCACAGCTTTCCAAAGTTTCTGCATTCGTTCCTTTCCGATAAACAGCAGTCGCCCGAAAGCATCCTGGCATACAGGAGTGTCCAGGATGGACTGGCTGAATGTGGTGCGGTCCTCCGTGGTGTTTCTCTTGCGGCAGGAAGTGATCATATTCACGACCTGCACAACGAGCATTATCACGGACTCGGTCGGACCCGTTCAGGAAGGAAAAAAGCCTATTCAGCAACTGCACTGTTACTATTCACAGGACAGGGACAAGGCACAATAATAACGTCGAATGCCGTGCAGCAGCACATTCCAAATCAACCCTGTTGCAATTAAAAAGCTTGCAGCAAGACACGCGGAGTCAGAGTCACGGTCCTGCTAGCTGGGGAATGAATATGAAATTAAATTTGAATGGCCTCCTTGTCCATGTCGTGCTTGCCGAGAGCACGTAAGCGCAGCTGCAACTCAACCAATGCGTCCGCTTGCCCCCGGAACTGCTCCAAGCAGGAAGACCGAGTCTTGTTTTTCCTTGAGCAGTAGCATCTCTTGTTCATCAGAGAAAGCACCTGCCTGCGAACGGCGTGATAATTCGCCGCTGGACGCTTCCGTTTGCCGGATGATGTGCCTTCAGCCACCGGCAGCATTGGCTTGTCTCGTGAACTGGGCCCAGTGTCATCAACATCAGCACCAGACAATTCCGCCACTGCTGCCAACGAAACACATGAAGCATCATGCCTCCTGCCTTCTGAATGGACAGCCCTATCTCTTGAAGTGGGTCCTGCAATATCGTCATCAGACAACTCCACCACTGCTGCCAGCGCCGAGCTTGTCATTTGCAGCCGTCTATCAATGGCAGCCACATATGAAAAGTACAGCCATCCACACAGATTAGGCCATCAGCAGGTCCTCCAGTGCCATTTCCACCCGCTGTGCCGGCAAATTCACAGCGTGCTGAGCAGCACTTGCTGGAAACATGGACACGCCCCAGGCCAGTATTACTAGGCTAGGCCTGCAATGCTCAACATTCTTGTCACTGAGACTGTCCTCATCATCATTGGATTTGCATTGATTATCAGGGTTCCGCAACAACAATGCCAACAGTTCTCGGAGTGAACAAACACCACGTGGAATTATTCTCGGCAAAACAACGCTGCAAGGCAGTCACAGGAAATTTGAAAGCAGCACAACAACTCAAACGTCATGTTTAAGGTCACTTATTACTGGCTGCAGCGGCGCATGGAGCTTCGGGTGCCGGAGCTTGGAAATTAAATGAAAAGAACTTAGACTTAGACTTGTCAATTCAGCAGAGGAGCGAAGGACTGCTGTCGAATATTCTCCATATCTCCGCCAACAGACAGGTCTCCTTGTGGCTGAGCCCAGTTCTGGAGCCGGCCCGGCTCACCCCCTGAGCAACGGGTCCCTTGCCCTAAGCCAATGAATGTCTCATGCACGCATGACTGCACGACACGCCCCAATGCCAACCTGGCACGGGAAGCCCCCGATCAGACCAGAAGCGCCGCTCATGTCCGTTGCATGAAACAATCTGACATCGGAGTAAACTGGGCCGTCCCAGGCCATGCCATCCGCAATTCTTGCCCGAATCACATCCTGGCAATACGAGTTGGATTCCACCTCAGACGGCGGTCTCATCGCGCGACAGCAATCAAACGGCTGTCACATTGCACACTTAACAGTAACTGCAGCTTGAATCTCAGCTTCCAGCGTACGCGATCGAGCGGCACAGTCCGGAGAGCGCCAGGTCCAAACCGAGCACGCCCGAAAACAAGCTGATGACCGGCCATAGCGTCTGAAACAATGCATGTCGTGAGCAATGAAACAGAGTCTGAGTCTAGTCTGAGTTTAGTAGTGCACGAAGACCAAATTAGATCTGGCCTTCTTGTCTGTTTCGCAAGGCCTCGCAAACAAGGTGTCGAAGGCGACCGATCGTGCACAGCCCGCAACGGGCTTGGTCCACCCGAGCGGCAAGCCTGGACACAGACTGCGAACTGAAGGCCCCCCGAAGAGGCAGGAGAATACAATGAGACTTCAACGTCCATTCCCTCAACAGTCAGTCTGCAACCAAGGTGCCACAGATGTACTCCGCGACGTGCGGGTTGACATACTTGCCAGGATCAACTACTTTTCGGAGCTTGCGTGCCTTCTGGAAAGACTCCGAGTAGTAAATTTGCGTCGCAAAGTCCTGCTGGTGCTGTGACGTAATTAAATTTGATGCGATCTTAAAAATTAAATGCAGCAAAGAAACTTTACGGGCACTCGTCGTCCTGTTTGGCTCTGACACTCAGATACTTCGGGTTTGCTCGGATTGTGGCACCAAAGCATCCTGAGGACAGTCGGCGGTCAGATTGAAACTTTATAATCAGTGCTCTGAGCATCAAGACCAAATGACGTGACAATGACAAGACTTTACTACCCGGGGCCGCAACGTATAGTACCCCATGTCTGGAATATGTGGGGCCGCTTTAGCAAGGCCACTTTGGTCTTGCACGATCTGGGCTGATGCTTCGGCGGCACCTGGGAAGGTTTAAAAACTGTGTCCTCAACATACTTTGCATGAATTATGGAATGATACAATCAATAATCCATCATTGTTGCCGCCACAGACACCATCTTCAGGTTCAGCGGCATTGGCCGTGGAGCGGGGCCAAAGTAGGGAGTCCAAGAACCCACGGCCACGCTTTTATGAATGCCCCCCGAGGCACTCACCCTATAAACCAGCTCGCCAAACTTCGGCAAGGGTTGTTGAGGCTCGTAATGAAGATGATAAAAACTAACATCTCCGGGACCATCCTGGCCCGGAGCCTGACGGGCCGTTCAGCATGAAACAAATCAAACATGACAATGATCAATGAATAATAATCAAATCCTGCGTCATGCACCTACTTTCCAGCCTCAGGGACGACAGCCGGCTTGTTCTTTTTTTCGTCATGCCTGGAGGACGCAATGTCTTGTTCTTAGATACGGGCGGAAGACAAGCGCCAGCCAGCCTCTTCAGATCCAGTGACTGCGACGCTGCTGCAGGGGAACTGGGCGGCATCAGGATAATAACCGTGACAGTCAGACGAAACGCATGCAGCAATGGGGCACACCAAATTTTTCTGGACCATGGTAACCATGAATCTGAGTCTGATGCTACGGATCTGATCTACGATCTACTCGGACTTTGCCTTTCGCTGAGCCAACCATGCAGCTGCAGCCTTCTTTGACACCGACTTCGCCGACCGCCGAGCCAACCAAGCCGCTGCAGCCTTCTCTGCCGCTGCAATGTCCGCCGCTGAGGGAGTGTCCTTCTTCATGACGGCCTTCTTCTGGTTGTCTTTCTTCTTCGTGCCACCGTGCTTCTTCTTGTCACAGTTCTTACTCGTCGTCTCCTCGTGCTCCGGATGCAGCAATGGCTGCATGGCCAACCAGGTCCGCCATGGATCAACTTTCATTACAAATACGAAAGAAACGAACTGACCTCACTACAGTGTTAGCTATAGAGGAAGTGACGTCACTGACAGACTGCAACGGGCATTGAAATTGGCAAGTGATTGCATGTGACTTAAAGCGCTTTGTCTGCCAAATCAAAGTAAGACGCATTAAATTATTATCTGAATCTCACTCAACTCATCCTCACTTTTTTCGCAAGCCACGATCAAAGCTATCACAGATCCCGATCAGTACTGAGTCTGACAGGATTGAGGCCGAGACTAAGAGCGAGGCTCCGAACCTCTCGGCCTACTATCCGGACTTCAATGTTACTATGTGGCATAAAGGTTCTCGTCTACAGGGTCGTTGATTTCCTCGCCAGGTTCAGGGGCGACTGTCTCTGCATCGTCCATAGGGTGGTCATGGAGCGCAGGCTGAAAGTTCATGCGATCCAAAAATACGCCTCGCCACATCATCTGCCAGGGTCAGGACTCGGAGAAAGACACCCGGCAAGTCCTCCATCACATCCCGGGTTTCAGGTGGATCTCCTTTACGTCGTTTCGCCACAGGTTCTGCTGGATTTGGGGCATCCAAACGTCTTTTCTTTGGTAGCGGCGTGCGCTCCATGTTTTGACCTACGAAGTTTGGGCCGAGATCTCTGGCGAGACAAGAGCGAGGCTCCGATCCTCTCCGCCTACTCCCCAGAACTCTGGCTCAAACACCTGGGCTTTCGGCCGAGACAAGAGCGAGGCTCTGAACCTCTGGGCCTACTTTCGCACAGAATCCGTGGATTTCGGCCGAGACAAGAGCGAGGCTCCGATCCTCTCAGTCTACTCTCAGAACTCTTAAAGAATCCATGGATTTCGGCCGAGACAAGAGCGAGGCTCCGATCCTCTCAGCTTACTCTCCAGAACTCTGAAAGAATCCATGGATTTCGGCCGAGATGAAAGTCTCACATCCTTTACAAGTTATTGCACACCTCGTCCCCTTACAAGGCATGGCAAAAAACAGGAACGGTCTGGTAACCCCTAGCACTCACCAACAGTGACTGGTCCTTCTGTACAGTGATTGAAAGCCTCACTCCCGCAGCTCACCTTCGAACTCCACCAGAGGCAGCATCAGCTGCAAGGCCGTTATTTTAGACTCAGCGGCTTTCAGGTTTTGGCGAAGGATGTTGATTTGATGGAGAGCGAAGTCCCTGTCCAAAGTCATCTCCTTCAGCTGGCTGTCGAGCTCTAAGCACCTGATGGTTGCCGTCCTGAGTTGCATGGTGTCTGATAAAATTCATTGAAAACTCTTAGTCTCTCCTAAGTGGCTTATTATTATGAAATTCCTTCCTAGGGGCTTTATGCGACTTTGTCTGTTCTTCTCGTAGTCCCGTTGCTTTTCCTTGCGCTTGATCTTTGACATGACTTTGGAGTCGGCATCAGAGTCCTCCTCAGGCTCCGACTCAATGATCTCCTTCTTTATGATCTGTTGCTGACGCCGCGGCCTCTGCTTGATCGTCGAAACCATCTGCAGCTCCTTCTTGATGAATGCTTGCTCACACTTGACCATGACAAAGCTATTGTAGGGAAGGCCAGTTTGTAGCATGAGAAGCTCGACAGCTGCAGAGGGACAACCGACAGTTTTAGGGGTTTAGTTTAAGGTTTAGGCGCCATAAACCCGGCAGTTTTAGGGTTTAGGCTTAGGGTTTAGGCGCCGTACCGGCAGTTTTAGGGTTTAGGCGCCGTACCGGCAGTTTAGGGTTTAAGCGCCGTACCGGCAGTTTTAGGGTTTAGGCGCCGTACCGGCAGTTTAGGGTTTAGGCGCCGTACCGGCAGTTTTAGGGTTTAGGCGCCGTACCGGCACTTTTAGGGTTTAGGGTTAGGGTTTAGTATTAGGCGATGTACCGGCAGCTGTAGGGTTTTATTTAAGGTTTAAGGTTAAAGGTCCTTGCACCGTAAACCCGGCAGTTTTAGGGTTTAGGGTTAGGGTTTAGGCGCCGTACCGGCAGTTTAGGGTTTAAGCGCCGTACCGGCAGTTTTAGGGTTTAGGCGCCGTACCGGCAGTTTAGGGTTTAGGCGCCGTGCCGGCAGTTTTAGGGTTTAGGCGCCGTACCGGCAGTTTTAAGGTTTAAAAGGGTTAGGGTTTAAGATTAGTATTAGGCCATGTAACGGTAGTTGTAAGGTTTATGAGTTATGGTATTAAGGTTTAAGCACCGACACCCGGCAGTTTTAGGGTTTAGGGTTGAAGCGCCGTACCGGCAGTTTAGGGTTTAAGCGCCGTACCGGCAGTTTAGGGTTTAGGCGCCGTACCGGCAGTTTTAGGGTTTAGGCGCCGTACCGGCACTTTTGGCGTTTAGGGTTTAGTATTAGGCGATGTACCGGCAGTTGTAGGGTTTAGTTTCAGGTTTAGGGTTAAAGGTTGATTATTATTATGCACCGGAGACCCGGCAGTTTTAGGGTTTAGGGTTAGGGTTTAGGCGCCGTACCGGCAGTTTAGGGTTTAAGCGCCGTACCGGCAGTTTAGGGTTTAGGCGCCGTACCGGCAGTTTTAGGGTTTAGGCGCCGTACCGGCACTTTTGGGGTTTAGGGTTAAGGTTTAGTATTAGGCGATGTACCGGCAGTTGTAGGGTTTAGTTTAAGGTTTATAGGGTTAACCGGAGACCCGGCAGTTTTAGGGTTTAGGGTTAGGGTTTAGGCGCCGTACCGGCAGTTTAGGGTTTAAGCGCCGTACCGGCGCCGTACCGGCAGTTTAGGGTTTAGGCGCCGTACCGGCAGTTTAGGGTTTAGGCGCCGTACCGGCAGTTTTAGGGTTTAGGCGCCGTACCGGCACTTTTGGGGTTTAGGGTTTAGATTTAGTATTAGGCGATGTACCGGCAGTTGTAGGGTTTAGTTTCAGGTTTAGGGTTAAAGGTTGATTATTATTATGCACCGGAGACCCGGCAGTTTTAGGGTTTAGGGTTAGGGTTTAGGCGCCGTACCGGCAGTTTAGGGTTTAAGCGCCGTACCGGCAGTTTAGGGTTTAGGCGCCGTACCGGCAGTTTTAGGGTTTAGGCGCCGTACCGGCACTTTTGGGGTTTAGGGTTTAGGGTTTAGTATTAGGCGATGTACCGGCAGTTGTAGGGTTTAGTTTAAGGTTTAAAAATTTATAGGGTTAAAGGCTGATTATGCACCGGAGACTCGGCAGTTTTAGGGTTTAGGGTTAGGGTTTAGGCGCCGTACCGGCACTTTAGGGTTTAAGCGCCGTACCGGCAGTTTAGGGTTTAGGCGCCGTACCGGCAGTTTTAGGGTTTAGGCGCCGTACCGGCACTTTTGGGGTTTAGGGTTTAGGGTTAGTATTAGGCGATGTACCGGCAGTTGTAGGGTTTAGTTTAAGGTTTATAGGGTTAACCGGAGACCCGGCAGTTTTAGGGTTTAGGGTTAGGGTTTAGGCGCCGTACCGGCAGTTTAGGGTTTAAGCGCCGTACCGGCGCCGTACCGGCAGTTTAGGGTTTAGGCGCCGTACCGGCAGTTTAGGGTTTAGGCGCCGTACCGGCAGTTTTAGGGTTTAGGCGCCGTACCGGCACTTTTGGGGTTTAGGGTTTAGATTTAGTATTAGGCGATGTAGCGGCAGTTGTAGGGTTTAGTTTCAGGTTTAGGGTTAAAGGTTGATTATTATTATGCACCGGAGACCCGGCAGTTTTAGGGTTTAGGGTTAGGGTTTAGGCGCCGTACCGGCAGTTTAGGGTTTAAGCGCCGTACCGGCAGTTTAGGGTTTAGGCGCCGTACCGGCAGTTTTAGGGTTTAGGCGCCGTACCGGCACTTTTGGGGTTTAGGGTTTAGGGTTTAGTATTAGGCGATGTACCGGCAGTTGTAGGGTTTAGTTTAAGGTTTAAAAATTTATAGGGTTAAAGGCTGATTATGCACCGGAGACTCGGCAGTTTTAGGGTTTAGGGTTAGGGTTTAGGCGCCGTACCGGCAGTTTAGGGTTTAAGCGCCGTACCGGCAGTTTAGGGTTTAGGCGCCGTACCGGCAGTTTTAGGGTTTAGGCGCCGTGCCGGCACTTTTGGGGTTTAGGGTTTAGGGTTTAGTATTAGGCGATGTACCGGCAGTTGTAGGGTTTAGTTTAAGGTTTATAGGGTTAACCGGAGACCCGGCAGTTTTAGGGTTTAGGGTTAGGGTTTAGGCGCCGTACCGGCAGTTTAGGGTTTAAGCGCCGTACCGGCGCCGTACCGGCAGTTTAGGGTTTAGGCGCCGTACCGGCAGTTTAGGGTTTAGGCGCCGTACCGGCAGTTTTAGGGTTTAGGCGCCGTACCGGCAGTTTTGGGGTTTAGGCGCCGTGCCGGCAGTTTTAGGGTTTAGGCGCCGTACCGGCAGTTTTTGGGTTTAGGGTTAATAAGCACCGGAGACCCGGCAGTTGTAGGTATTAAGCCTAAACCCTAACTTAACCCTAATCGTAACCTTTTAGGCGGAGAGGTTCGGAGCCTCGCTCTTGTCTCCGCCAAAAGCACGCGACAATGTATTATGACAAAATTTAAAAAGCTTCAACCTTGAAGTTGGAGCGCTACTAATGGACAGCAAATGGCAGGCTACATTATAATGAGGCCCCGACTCCGAGAGAGCTGTCACACTGGGAAGTCGTGCGACGGGGGCTGGCTTCCTGCAGCAAAGCAGTCAGAGAATACTCAAAGACTCCCTGGAATGCAGAAGGCGGTCAGACAGTCAGTGCCACAAGGCTCCGGCTTGTCGTTCAGGGATGACACACGAAGTTGCTGGAAGGGTGCTGTCCTGAAGTCAAGCTGGAAATTTGAATCCAAAACCACACACAGCAGCCTTACATGGCAACACTGTGCCACAAGGCCCCGGCTCGCCGAGGGATGGGACAGTTGGAACTGGTTCGCTTGGACTTCGCTTCTGATTCCTCAAGCAAGGCAGTCAACAGGCTGTGACACGGGGGATCCTTGGATTTCAGCCAAAGCTTTATCCGGGTGCCTGGGAGCCGTAACTGCTACTACTACTACTACTACTACTGCTCTACTACTACTCTACTGCTACTACTACTACTACTACTACTACTAGACTACTAGTCAGTCAGACAGACCCCCTGCCAATCCAATACCATTACGGCCTCAACCTTAAAATAATCCCCTGGACCTAACCCGAATGAATGCCGGTTCTGCTGGTCCTGTAAGACCGCCTCGGACTCTGCGCATCCTGGCCAAGTGCGGGGCATACAATGTGACAAGCATGACAGGTCGTAGCAAACGACGTCCGGTTTTACTTGAACTTCAGCTGCAAACTTCACAGCTACTTGGCATGCAGACGCGCAATAGCACAAGAATAATGGCAAGGGCACGTGTTTTGCACCATTCAAACTGCTCGAATCAGAATCTGTGGTGAGTCTGTGCTAGATTAATTGGGAGTTGGATGGATTTCGGCCGAGACAAGAGCGAGGCTCCGAACCTCTCCGCCTAATCTCCAGAACTCAGAAAGCACATGGATTTAAGCCGAGACAAGAGCGAGGCTTGGCGGACTTCTGAACCCCTCCTAAAAGTTAAACTTTTAGCCTCCTTATATATTATAGCTCATATAGAAACCCTTAAAAGTCAGTTAAAGTCTAAAGAGCCAACCAGAAGAACGCCAAGGATGCTCCGATCCTTTCAGCTTACTCTCCAGAACTCTTGCTCTTACTGTGAGTCGCTGTTGGCAGCCGAGGCTCTGATCCTACGGAGGACTCTGAGATGGCTTTTATGATTCGCTCTTACAGTGGGCAGCCTCGACAGCCAAGCGAAGCGGCAGGCTGTGACTTGTAGAGTTCATGGATTTGGGCTGAGACAAGAGCGAGGCTCCGATCCTCTCAGCCTACTCTCCAGAACTCTGGCTTTAAAACAGCCTGCAAAAAACGCCAACTCCGCCGAAATACTCCTGTCCTTGGATTTCGGCTGAGACAAGAGCGAGGCTCTGAACCCCTCAGCTTACTCTCCTTGGATTTCGGCTGAGGCAAAGAGCGAGGCTCTGAACCCCTCAGCCTACTTTCCGGAGTTTGGCGAGGAGTCTCGCTCACTGCCGCTAGCGGCACTGGACCCCGTGGTCGATGCCTGGCTTCGTTTGCCTCCGGGGTCGTGCTTGTCGCAGAGATCCAGGATCGTGTTTAGGTTGCCGTCCTTCTCGCTGATGTAGCGGGCGAGGCGCCACCAGCCTGCAGTAGTGAGCTTCGGCTCTTTTTTGTTGATGTGTTCGTCAACAGGGAAGCGCCCAATCTGCGGGCATCCTTCAATGGCGTAGACCTTCGGGACAATGACCGGCACAAGGTCGTAAAGTTGCTGCGGGCTCATGTTGTTGAGCCCCTCATACCACGCCGTCTTGTTCTTCTTGACCTCCAGCACCATAGATTCTCCCCTCTTCCAAGGGACGAACCGTGCGCCACAACCCAACTCAGCGGGGAAGGGGATGTCCGGGTAGTACTTTTCCCAGTTGGGTTTGTGCTGCCGGCAATACCACCGGGACCCTTGCTTGTCCCAAAGCTTCCCTGCCCGGTAGAGGCCGCATGTCTTGCCGTCGCCACACTTGGCACGGCACATGTAGAAAAGCGCCATGGACCATTCACCATCTTCATTCACTTCCATTCGGTCGTCATAGTCCATTGCCTTGACCATGCGGTCCTGCTCAGGGTGGTCCTTGAACACTTGGTAGTCATACGCCTGCTCTTCCTCCTCCATCAACTTCTCCAGGGTGCCTTGGCAAATTGGCTGACTTCTGAACCCCTCCTAAAAGTTATACTTTGAGCTTCCATTATTATTATAGTTCTAGAAACTTTTAAGAGTCAAGTAAATTAAAAAATTATTGAATTTAAATTCTACCAGAAGAACATCAAGGCACTCAGAGCCTGTTCATATGGAGCATCGCCCGGGCGCAACTTCTCGAGGGCCTTCTCCATCTCCTGGATCTTCTCATGAATTGCCACCGCTGCTTTCATGCGCTGGTTTGCCCGGCTGAAGGCCTCCCAAAGCTTGCCATCCTGGATGGCCTTGGCCAACCTGCTTGCGAACACGAGCGCCTTTTGCCTCTTCCTTTGCGTACTCGGAAGATTCATCCTTTGTACCGCTTTGATGGCCTCCTGGTACGCTGCCACGCGCAATCCGGCGTTGGCGGACTGGGCTTGCCACCTCGCCTCCTTCTTCAGCTCGTCCATGTCAACGTCTTCCCCTGCTTTTAACTTTAGCTCCGCCATGCAATCCACGCAGATCTTCATGCCCCCATGTTCGTCCGAGTCGGACACAAGCATCTGCTTCCTCTTCTTGACGATTCCACACTCTGCACACGGTTGCCCCTTGCTGGGCTGTGCCACCACGCCACCCGTCAGAGGGTCCCCGACGGCCCCGACTTCACGGCCGCCATTCTCATCATCAGCCGGCGGCATGACGGGCTTGGGATTCAAAAGACAATTTGACGAATTTCGAAACACAGACCAAGATCATAACTTATTATGTTATGCTGTGACGGTAATAATCACAATAATAATGGCAGAATCTCAGATTCAAACCTTTCTTCAATGTCTTACTAAATAATTTTATCCTAATATAGTACTGATAGAATCTCACAATAATAATGGCAGAATCTCAGATTCAGATTCAAACTTTCTTCAATGTCAATCATTGTCATCCTGGCTCCAACTGTGGCTCTTACCTCACACAACGCCTCTCGGTAAAGCTTCAAAGTGGGCTAGTAGCCTCAAGATCTTCACTGTGGGTCCGTTACCTCCCACCACTTTAGCCAGCAGTGGTTGCGGCAATCTCGGCTGGTACTGCAATCCCTTGCAAGCACAGACTGACAGTCAGAATCTGGCAGAGCAGTCAATCAATGTCAACCGACCCCGAACCCCAGAAGTACCCGCCTCGACGGCTCCACCACGTCTGGGTTCCATGGCCTGATGAGTCGGTCAATGTCAAGCCCTCCAAAAGAAAGCACTGAAAAATCAATTCAACTCGCGCCTCAACGGCAATCAATCAGTGCCTGGACTTACTGCTGATTTATGGCTGGCTTGTTGAATTCGGGCTCAGAGTGCGTGTCGTCTAAAGCTATAATTGCCTTGAGCTTTGGCCTGGGTTGTTTGTGGACTTCGGTCGTAAATCTCGCGCATGGCTGCGGAACCTGGACCCAGTCTATCTGCCAGCCTGGGTCCCTGAACAAGGCCAGGAGGTAAGCGCACAAAGCTACCGATTTCCAACACAAGTGACATGCCAAGCGCTTCCGGATGAATGCAAAACTAAATTGTCTACTGCAGCTCGGAGCAAAGAGTAACAAGCTTCACGACACTTAGCAACTTTGGTCCTTGGATTTCGGCCGAGACAGTCAGAGTGAGGCGAAGCTCCGCCGATCATATCAGCCTACTCTCGAGATTTCTGGCTCAAACTAGCAAGCGAAAAACGAGGACCGAGGCTCCGATCCTCTCGTCGGCCTACTTTCCAGAAGATCAGAAGGACGATTTCGGCATGCGCTTCTGGAGATTTCTGGCTCAAACTAGCAAGCGAAAAACGAGGACCGAGGCTCCGATCCTCTCGTCGGCCTACTTTCCAGAAGATCAGAAGGACGATTTCGGCATGCGCTTCTGGAAGGCAAAATAATATAATGTTTACTGCAGCTGGGAGTAAAGGGTAACAAGTCTCACTTGTTGCATGCCGCAACTTTTGTCCTTAGCTTGGAGTTTGGCCGAGACAAGGAGCGAGGCTCCGAACCTCTCAGCCTACTCTCGAGAACTCTGGCCCAAACTAGGCGCAAAACAAGGAGCAGGGCTCCGATTCCATCTCTCGTCGGCCTACTTTCCAGAAGAAGGATGATTTCGGCCGAGGCAAAGAGCGAGGCTCTGAACCCCTCGGCCTAGTTTCATCTTTAAAAATAAGGAGTTCGGCCGAGACAAGAGCGAGGCTCCGAACCTCTCGGCCTACTTTCCCGTACATTTAGGGCAATAGGCTTTGTACCACTTAGCGCCTGACCAACCAATCTCCCTCAATGCCTTAGGCCAGGAGCCGCCTTTGTCAGCAAAGGTCACGACACATTTCCTGCAATGATTGCAGGCCACGAAGTACCAACACTGTTGCAGGTGCGGCACATACCTGTGGTAATACTTTTCGCCTGCAATATGCTGAGTGATCGTGTCATCCGGGGCCCGGAAGCTGAAGACCCCAGACGGCGGCATCATGTACTCGGTCACATCACCCCATTCTGTCTCAATGATCGTGCCCTCCAAGAGGTCGCCGCGCATGCCGCGTGTCGGGCTGTTGTCTGGCGGCAAAGATTGCTCCCACTCCGTCAATTCTGTCACAAGACGTAACCGAAACTCTTGTGGCCTTTCCTTGATCCACTGAAAGCACTGTTGGTACTGCGTCTCTGCGTCGCACGGGACCAGCGACGACGACGACATTATTGCGCTGCTAGTTGTCTATTGTGATAGGTCATGATTTCTACATGGCAGCGAGTAGTAATCTGTGATAGGTCATGATTTCTACATGGCAGCGATAGTATGCAGCTATTAGCAGCTATAGAGCTTGACATTGATAGCCGACAGACACCCTGAAGTTCTTCACTGTGGGGCCGTTACCTCCCACCTTAAGCCAGCAGTGGTTGCGGCAATCTCGGCTGGTACTGCAATCCCGGTCCCTTGCAAGCACACTGAGACTGACTACCTAAGGCGTCGCGACAACTAGCCCCAGAGAGCAAGCTCTGCCCAGCCTGCCTCGCAACTTGCAGTGCAGACGACCTCTGCCTTGGACCTCTCAGCCTACGCCCTTAGCACAGAAAGCCAGCAAGTGCAACAAGCCAGCAGTGGTTGCGGCAATCTCGGCTGGTACTGCAATCCCGGTCCCTTGCAAGCACACTGAGACTGACTACCTAAGGCGTCGCGACAACTAGCCCCAGAGAGCAAGCCCTGCCCAGCCTGCCTCGCAACTTGCAGTGCAGACGACCTCTGCCTTGGACCTCTCAGCCTACGCCCTTAGCACAGAAAGCCACCAAGTGCAACAACGTGGTTCTCTCCTCTCACACTCCTTCTCTCTCGCTTCTTTCTTTCTTCCCGTCTCCCCGAAGCCTGCCCAACCCCGAGAGCAGGAACAGGAGAAATATTAAAATTTAAAATTCATATAAATTTAATTTAAATTAAATTAACAAGTATAATAGCTGAGGCCTTAGGGTGTCGTAGGTTTTTTTTTTTTTCAATCGGCGCTCGTCTCTGGTGGGCGGCGCGGCGATGCTCCTTTCAAGCTCCGCTGAAACAGGATCCCCTGGTTGATCTTTGACCCCCCGAATAGTACGAAAAAGCCTTGGACTCGACCGGACCGGAGCTCAGGCACGGTCCTTTGGGCAAGTGGTCGCCGAGGCGATCGTGCTGCCCTCTCGGCTCGTCGCGATGTGCACTAGCACTAGCACTCGCTGCGAAGGGGCGCTTCCGCCCTCGCCTCGAAGTGCAGGCCGCAGATCTGCCTCCCGCGAGGCACCGTGAAGCGCAGATCGGGAGCACAAGGTCCGGGAGTCTGGGCCTGCGGCCTTTGAAGATCATAGCCAGTCAGATCAGCCGGCCTTCACTTCCAAGTTTGCGCTGGAACACTCCCCGATCCAAATGCGGTCATGGCGCACAGGCTTCGTGCAGTCGGTCAACAGGCCGTCGGAATGGCAGGCAATCGCTGAGTGTTAGGCAATTCCTTGGAACTTCGGTGGTCCTGCGAAAACATCGCGGCACGATCCCAGCTCGGAACGTGGCTTGAGCATCACGGTGTAAGCTCCATACCTTGGCAGGGATGAACCTTTTGACTGTTTGGCCACGTGGACAATGCGTGTTCCACAAGCTCGAGAAAATGATCTTTCTCACAATACACACCAAGAGAAGGGGTGCAACAAGGCTTTTTCTGATCACACTGCCTACGACTTTGCGGCTGTGTATCAGGTGGATATCGCCACTCCGAATTGTGACCATATGCTGCCATAGTTCGGGTTGAGGGATTTGGGCTTGCGAGCCTGAAACAAAAAAGGTTGGTGCGCAGGCTATGAGCGGGGCTATACTCTGCTGCGAACAGAAACCCCACGACCTTAGCCTTTCAGGTGCTGAAGGGGGGGCTCTGTGCCGTAGATTGCGGGTCTTGAAATCCTAAACTCTAATCTCAGGACTCTGCTATGTTACCGAAGTCCCGAAAAAACCGCCCTGAAATGGCTGAATCGCCGGCCCGGCAGCACGAGAGGTCAGGTCAACGCCAGGCTGTCTCCTGCCAAGTCAAAGTTCGGCTTTCTGCGTTTAGGGAGTTCAGTTTGCACTCTTTTTTGTGACTCTTTTCCGACTGCGAACAGTCCGTTTGGGTTTCGGGCTTAGCACCGAGAATTCTTGATGTCGGTTTTGCGGTTGGGGCTGAGGGCTGTTTTAAAGATAGGGATGGTATTGGTATGTGGTTCAGCGTTTAGTTTAGGAAGTAGGATTGAGGGCTGGTTGGGAGCAGGGGGTTAGGCTTTCGTGTTGCCGGTGCGTTCGAATGCTGACATCGCAAGGTCAAGTGGTGGACCAGACTCATCCTAAAGCACTCACGATTTGACACCCAGGCCAGAAACATCCAAGGCCTATTCCCTAATCGACATGCCCCAGACCCCTGAGCAGCCCGATCCAAAACACCTACAACTTTCCAAACGAAGGACCAAGCTCCTGAATACCATCAAACGAAACCCCACACTCCCACTAAACCGCAAACCCTGCACCCCCCGTGTGCCTGGGTAGGTGCTGTCGTCGCCACTGGACTCCGAGGATCTCCCAAGGCCTTTGCCGGAAGAACTTGGAGCGGTTTCGCTTGGGCCTTTCAACCCCAGGTTCTGCGGTTGGTTCCTTATAAAGGTTGAGGGGCGCAGGGATTAGAAGGGTCCTTGTAATTCTTCAACGAGCAATTACTGCACCCTCCAACACAACTCCTTTGCAATGGCAATGATGTGAAAGGTTCTGGTCTAAAGGAAACAGGGGGCACTTGTCGGCTCTTGCAGCTCTTAGGCTCAGTCTTCGCTCGCATTGGTTCGACTTCTCCGGAGCAGATTCAAGCGTTACGGAGATGGAGGCCATCGTAAAGGACTTGGTGCACAAGGAGGTGAGCTTTCGATGGAGAAGTTAGGGGTACCAAGGTGCTGTGCCTCCGCTTCTCTCAAGAAAGAAACTCAAAGAAATCTACGCAGCGATGGGAGTGTGGAGACCGGGGAGGGGCCGTGAATCGATGGGCAAAGCATTCCTTCGATGTCAGCTGCCCTCATCTTCTCTGTTCCTTCTCCTTTCTTTCTTGGGGGGGTTTACGATGGTTTAGAGGTCAGCAATAATGACAACATGTCGCGGCGGCCGGTTCGTGTGGTCGCAATACAATCCCCAAACAAAGCTCACGGAAGCTAGCCAGCACTTAAAAAGTAGAGGTGTGTTTCCCAGAGTTATCCTTTTCGGCACCTCTCCAAAACGTTTCTGGGTCGACTCTGGCCGCTGAGCGCAGTTTGACCCAGCCTGCGTGCAATCCAAAACACATCTCTTGGAAGGTCCCGTCGTGGTGGTGGTCGTGGCAGCAGAAATGATAAAGTACCACAGAACAACGATTCACCCACATTCCTAAGCTTTGAGGTGCTTCCAAGGAAGTGCTCCGGGTTGCCAGCGTCCAATGTGTTACATATTGTAGTATATCGTATCATAGAATATTCCAGGTAGCCATATAGCATAATATATCACAACAAAACAGACCATTCAGAAGTCAGAGCTTTGTTGATCTACGGTCTTTCCCTCACTGCGCGGCTTCAGCATCGCCTCTGTTGAAACTCTGGCCTTCTCAGGGCCTTGTCCCCAAACCTGAAAATTCTAAACATCTTGGAGGGAACAAATAGAATCTCTCCTGGAGTTACCCCCTTTCACTCTCTGCAAGAGACGAGGCCAAGGCCAAGGCCCGAGGCGGACAAGACGCGTCTCTTTTGTCAGCCTCGAGCAAAAAAACGCTCTGGGCTTCGCTTTCAGGCGGAGGGCTCTGGGCTCTGCTGACTGAGGGGTGTTGTTGCACGGGCCCCAGTTTTCTCACTCTGAACTTGAAACACTCGTTTAAACCGCAAAGCCAGCCCGGTGAAAAACCGCAGTCTGCAGAGTCTGCGGCGCTGGGCAGCTGAGCCGGCTTTGCAGGACCAGGTTTGCCAAAATTATGGGGCCAGAGGAGACCGGCGCGAATGCCGCGACTTCCCGACCAAATACAAAATTCATGAAACTCCCAGTCGTGTTGCTGTAACCTGTACATCAACACTGTAACACTTCAATAGCTAATCATAACGCAGGTCATGCAATAACTGGCGAAAGCCAAGCACAATGACCTGAAACCGAAGGCCCAGCCGAGCAGTGCTCCAACCGGAACCCCAATAAAGCCTCAATGGCACCAGAGGGCGACCCGAAGGCACTGTCACTTGTGGACACGCATATACAAATATGCTGTAAAATTTGTTTAAAATTTGTTCCAATCCAGAATGGAAACGACATAAAAACGGAGCTAGACTTGTCCCAGCCCAGGCTTGAAGCGAAATAAAGACGGAACTACACTTGTTCCAGCCCAGACTTGAAACGAAATTCAAGCGGAACTACATTTGTTCCAGCCCAGAATTGAAACGAAATTAAGACGGAACTACACCTGTTCCAGCCCAGAATTGAAACGAAATTGTACGGTACGGGAATTACGCTTGTTCCGGCCCAGCATGAAAAAAAACGGAAATACGCTTGTTCCGGCCGGACGTGAAACGAACTTAAGACGGAATTACATGTGTTCCAGCCCAGAATTGAAACGAAAAAACAGAGTTACACTTGTTCCGGCCCAGAACACGGAAACTAAGACGGAATGTCACTTGTTCCAGCCCAGACATGAAACCAAATTCAAACAAAATTACACTTGTTCCAGTCCAGAATTGAAACGAAATCAGGAAGGAATCACACTTGTTTAAAACAGAACTACCCAGCCTTGAAACGAAACTAAGAACGCTTGTTCCAGCCCAGAATTGAAGCGAAACTAAGAGGGAAACACACTTGTTCCAGCCCAGTGTTGGAACGAAATTAGGACGGAAATACGCTTGTTCCAGCCCAGCAAATGAAACGAAATTTCAGACGGATATACATTTGTTCCAGCCCAGAATTGCCACGAAAACTAAGACGGAATCACACCCGTCCCTTACCTTGTCCCAGCCCAGAATTAACACGGAAGCGCAAACGGAATTGCACCTGTTCCAGCCCAGAATTGACACGGAAACCAAAACGGAATCACACCTGTTCCAGCAAAGAACTGACACGGAAACTAAGACGGAACTACACCTGTTCCAGCCAAGAAATCAAACTAAAGTTTAACACGGAATTACACTTGTTCTCAGGCTTGGAACGACATTCAGACGGAATTACACTTGGCCCAGCCCAGAACTGAAACTACATAAAATTACTTTCGCCCCCACCTTAAACCGTAAACCGAACCAAGCCTTCGCAACCTTAAACCCTGAATCCCAAGACTGCTAAGACTGCTGAGCACGAGGAAGTGGACCTAGGAATCGGACAATCTCCTGAGGAAGCACGGCAGCACCTGGGCTGAAGACGGTTTAGGGTTTAGGCTTCGAGAGGAAGCTGCGCCTCCAGCATTCTGGATCGACTTTTTGCAATAAATTGACCGCAAGCCAGCTTGCGTGCTTTCCAAGGCCATGATGACCGTGGAGATTGGCACTGGGCTAGGCACGAAGTGAGCAACCGACGGAATTATCCAGCCTTCGTTTTGGCCTCCAGGCCACAACGGAAGACTGCATGGTACAGTCAACATACACGCCATAATTTACGCAATATCATGGCACATTACACACTCGTACACGCTGCAGGTCTGTGCCTTGGAACGGTGCCGAGGGTAATTGCACTTGCAAGCCAGACAGGCCAAGGCCAAGGGACGCTGCATGGTAATCATCCCGCTTTGCTTCAGCTTCAGTTTTCTACGACTAGGAGGTCTGCATTGCTTGTGGCGGATTCACAGCGTGCGAAGGCCATCTGAGCTTGACAGCATGCTGAAGTCTCTTCTAGCTTGTCCGATATGAGTCCCACCTTGTCACACGGTGGGCCGTACCACTTAACGAATTCGGTGCAAGGTCCAGCCATGAGCAGCCAAGGTCCGCATCAGCGACCAAGGTAGCACGCCGTGGTGCAACGACGCCGCGAACGTTGTGCCGTGAGCGCGGCGCTGCCAGTAGTGCACGACAACATCCGCACAGATCCACCTCGGCACACAGCATGTTCAATCAGAAAAGCTGTTTTGCATCGTACCGTTCCAAGCCGAGCACCCCGAAGGCGCATTAAAGTCTGGGCTGCGACACCTCAAGAAACAACAGTTCCAACCAGCTAGATGAGACAAACAGCAAACAACGTGAGCGACTAATTATGAAACAAGCTCAGATTCTCACGACTCAGTCTGGAAAGCGCAGTCAGCGCAAGGCGCCAGCACCGCCACTTGTATGCTTAAAACCAACTAATTACACAGCTAACTAACAGTCCCAAGCAGCGCTCCGAACACGCTCCGTTGACAGCAATCACATGCCAGACCAACAACTTTCCACGGACGTTTTGACCTCTAGTGCTGCGTGGGCTGGAGGGGGGGAGGGTGACGTTGTGACAAGAAATGTGAGAAGGTGAGAGAGTCGGCGAGAACCCAGAAGACATGGCCCAAGTTCCAACAAAAACATGTGATCACGGTCCAGAGGCCAGACAGCGACAACGAAACGTCGGCGAAACTATGTTTGCGGTCTGATGCCCACAGTTCCTTTTCTCGGAGCAATCGAAACCTTTGACATGAATCTCAGTCAAATGTTGCAACAGTTTACATTGAGTCCGCGGCCCCAAAAGCGGTGATGCCTCATTATGTCCGCCATGCCCTCTTCTGGCGACCCCATGGCCCGTAGCCAACTGGGAGCACCGCAGAAGGACACCACAGGGTCAGCAGGGTAGTCAGCCGTATCGCCACCTGGCATAGCCATGCCCAAGCATACCATGATGAAATGGAGAAGCTTACCAAAAATTCATGACTGGAACAAGTCCACGAAACGGGCCTGCGGCGATCTCCCAATCACAATGAAGCTGGTCATCGTCACCAAGGCGCACCTCTTTCGTTGCAAAGAAGAGCTCGCTCTCGGCGTCGCTGACTTCTACAGTGCGCGCGTTCCAAACGCAGGCACTCTCGTCGAACCTGACATAAATAAGATGGCAGATCCGGCTGAATTCGCCGCGAACGAAAGATTCCCATTGTTCTGTGCTACGGTCTCTATATCGAATATCCGCCTCAATCTCTCTCTCTCTCTCTCTCGTTTTGCTTTGCTTTACGGGAGTTGTATCGAAGCACAGGCACAGATGTCCGTAACAAATCGTACACCGTGACTTGTGCGTGCCATTTCAAGATGCGGAACCCAACGCCCGTAACAAGTCGTTCCACCCATCTCGTGTGATATCACAAGATGTAGAACCCAATGTATGTATCAAATCGCACCCCCTGTCAGAGTGTTAACATCACAGGTATGTCTGCCAGAGGGCCAGCATGAACATCAGCAGCAGCGACGATCATCTTGCCATGAGCGAACTTGCTGCAGCTCGCTGGCCGCGTCACATCGACCTCTGTGTATCAGCATGCGTTCCACTATGTTATTGAGCATGTGGGCCCAAAGCCTCGATCTTTGCCATGATGCGTTGGCTGTTGACATCGAACACGACAACGCTTCCTGCAGCAGGACGCGGCCAATAGCTTGCAGAAGTTGAACACTTCAGCCACCATCAGAGTATGCCTGAAGAGAGTGCAGTCAGGAGAAACGGATCTTTGACGTCGACGTCCAGCACTCCCACCGTCCTTATTGCCCACAGCTCGCCATCAGATATCAAATGATTGCGGTTGGGTGGCCGGCTGAAAACGTTCAAGCGATGTGAGCCGGAAAGTGGCCATGGCTTTCTGAAAAGCTGAGCAAGCCTGCCTCGAGCCCTTTGCAAATTCGGCCAGGGGCATGTTGCATTCAAATCCAACTTTCACAGCTTTAAACAACGCTGCCTCAACGGCAGCAGCAGCAATACGCCTCAGCCATTTGCACAGAACGGCAGGATTTCGGTGGATCTTCGACACCAAGGACTTCTGAGCTCAGTGCGCGCAGCATGGCGAAGAAACCAAAGAAGCCATCTTCAAACGAAATCAAAACGCAATTACACTTGTTCCAGCCCAGACCTGAAACGAAATCAAGATGGAATTACAGTTGTTCCAGGCCAATGCTTGAAACGGATTGAAACGGAACTAAGACGGAAATACACTTGTTCCAGCCAGAATCGACACGGAAACTAAGACGGCATTAAATCTGTTGCAGCCCAGACCTGAAACGAAACTAAGACGCAATTACGCCTGTTCCAGCCCGGAATTGAAACGAAATTAAGACGGAAATACACTTGTAGCAGCCCAGAACTGAAACGAATTACACTTGTTCCAGCCCAGAAATGAAACGGAATTAAGACGCAATCAAACTTGTTCCAGCCCAGAACTGAAACGAAAATAAGACGGAAATACACTTGTTCCAGCCCAGAATTGAACGAAATTAAGACGGACAAACAACTTCTGCCAGCCCAGAATTGAAACGACATTAAGACGGAGTTACATTTGCCCCGGCCCAGAATTGAGACGACATCAAGACGCAATTACGCCTGTTCCCCCGCAGAAATGAAACGAAGTTAAAACTGAAAACGGCATTACATCTGTTCCAGCCCAGAATTGAAACACACTCAAGACGGAATTACACTTGTTTCAGCTCAGAACAAACGAAATTAAGACGGAGGTACACTTGTTCCAGCCCATACCTGAAACGAAATTGAAACGGAAATAGACTTGTTCCACCCCAGAAACGAAACTACGACGGTATTAAAATCTGTTCCAGCCCAGAAATGAAACGCGATTGAAACGGAATTACACTTGTTGCAGCCCAGAATTGAAGCGACATTACAACGGAATTACACTTGTTCCAGCCCAGACTTGAAACGACATTCAAACGGAATTACACCTGTTCCAGCAAAGAGCCGACACGGAAACTAAGACGGAACTACACCTGTTCCAGCCCAGAAGTGAAACGAAATTATAAGACAGGAACTACACTTGTTCCAGCCCAGAACTGAAACGAAATTGAGACGGAACTACAATGAATTACACTTGTTCAGCCCCAGAGGCGAAAAGAAATTAAGAAGCAATTGCAGTGGTTGGTTGTACTTATCTGTTGGGCTGATCTGCTCGAGGGCTTTAGGGATCAGCGCATCTGCTCAGCTCACCAAGTGTTTGCAGGGGGCAAAATCGCCGCGTCTCGTGCGCCATTGGGGCCCGCGTATCTCGCAAGGTGGATTCTTCACGTCGGTGGACAGGAAAGAAGGTCACCATCATGAAAGTCATTGTCGTCATCATCGTGAACATCAGCGCTGACATAACATAACAATCAGAATCATTTACAGCATCCACGACTTTCATTGCTGTCGTCAGATCATCAAAATCAAAAGCACCGGATCCCTGGTGATGGCGGTGTAAGTGGTGACGGCAGTGCAAATGGTGGGGGTGGTGGGTGCAGGGGCGCCGGGGGGCCAAGAGCTCAAATGGCATGTCTTGGGAGTGTCCAGCCACAGCAAATCATGACTTTCACGCCCCGCACGGGTTCTAAAGATACCATCTCCGTGCCCATCATGTTGAGCCGTTGTCATCATCGCCACCGTCAGAATCACCATCATCAGCAGTACCATCCTCATCCTCATCAGCAACCGCAACGGCAGAACTAGTGTCCACATCACCTCTGTGAGGTTTTATCAGCATCAACATCATCATAAGAATCACCAAAAATAATTAAGCTCAACTGTAAATCAACAGTTCTACACCTTCATCATGAACCGACGACAGCACAGCTCCACGGCAAGTGGGGGTGGGGTGGGGGGAGGCGGCGGACGGGGGTTCCAAAACCCGGCCAGCTTTCGTGATTTGTAGGTGTGGCGACGGCCGCAGCACCACCTGCACATACCTAACCCGCTCCTCTTGAAAATGCGTTAGGTTCTTTGCACGAGTGTACTCACATTGGGTGTGAAGTTGAATCTTGGCACACTCGGCTGAAATGGATCTAGCACACATCTCTCGTGGATTGTAGTTGTGGTACAAATCAAACGAACAGCATATATGGCTCTGACATTGCTGAGACGCTGAGAGTTGCTTTGAGGCCACGGCTTTGCCCACTCAGGCAACCTTGGAATGACAAGCAAAGGTGACAAGTAATGTGTGGGACAGGCTTGTGTGACTGTGCGGACGTGCGTCGGTTGATTGTGCAGGAACCATAGGCCCCATCTTTCCCAGCCTGGCAATGGGCAACTTGTAGTCGAGCTTGACTATGGGCATCATGCAGGGCTGGCCTCCACGGACTTGACCTGCCAAGGGCAGAAACAACTCAACCCCGAAACGGAAAGAGAAGCGACCGAAGGCATGATCATTGGGGAGCCTGCTCGGATTATGAGTCCAATGTCGCCTGTGTGGAACCTCGCTGTCTCGCTGCTCACACTCCAAGGCAAAGCGTGCGCTGAGGCTTTGAGGCGGCCGGCCACCCATCCTTGTCAGAGTCCTCTGCCTGGTGCTGGCGCTGAACATGTCTGTGATCATCCGTGATCCATGGGCAAGGAGGCGCGACAACGGGCAGCAAACACAGCCATCAGGCATCTGCATGTCTGACACGATCTTCGAAGTTTCAGGGTCGCGAAGGGCAATTTCAAACTCTCCTCGGACGCTGAAGGCCGAAAGGCAAGTGTTCTGAGGCCAAAACTGCTTGGCTTCCCTCCGGTGGTGCATACCTCGAACTCCGACCAAGTTCGCAATGTAGGACGTGGACAAGGTCACATGCATGCTTGGCTTCTTCTGAGCTTGGGACCAGGGAAAGACTCCTCGTCCCTGGAAGGCATCGCCACTGGCACCAAGCTCGGCCCTGGCCTTGGCCCAATGCTGAGGGTTCAAGCTCCCCGCCACCGCCCCATCTCAATTCCTGCAAGGTCTGGGAATACATGGGGTGAAAGTTCAGAATCGAACAAAAGGATCATCACAACTCTTGAAACAGAGCATTCGACAACAACAGAATCACGAAGACGAAGGTCCGGCAGGCAATGAGGACGACTAAAAGCACGACGGAGGCGAAACATACCCACCACAGAACACCAACAACGGACCAGCAGCGCGACCGTGACCGACGACGACGACGACGAGGAACATAATAAACCATGAGCCAGCGGGTGTAAGAAATGGGATCAACCGGCATAAACTAACGCAGGGGAGGCTTCAACACTGTACGACCAATCGCCATCGCCTGACCAGGGAGGAGGGTCGACATAGATCGATCAACAACCATCGCCTCATGAGGGGGCGGGTTTAAGCTTGATGAAACCGCAAATCATGTCGATCCATCAAATCACTCGCATCAAGGGCATAGAACATGCACAGCTGTCAGAATGTGGCACTCTCGCCTCGAGGATGCTCACGATAGAAGAATGAGCTTCAAAGCTCAGCTCATGCCTCACGCACAGCCTCCTCGACGTGTACTGTGCGTGTTAAACCCGGACTCAAGTTTCATCGGAGGGTTTCGGCATGCCATGCGAGGTTCGAAAAACGAGTGTGTTGCATGTGCAAGCGCTGCTTTTGGGAGCAACCTGCGCCCTCCCATGACAATGACATGCGGACATGTGCTTTTCAAGCGGATTGAGCATACAAGGCTTCGCAAATGTCCGGGACGTTTGTCAAACACGACGCCCAGTGGTTTCCATGATCGCACCCATTTCAGCGCCACCGTCTCTTGCCCGCTTCTGGGAAGTTTGAAAAGCCCACTTCCGAGTTTCCTCCACTCCTTCATTTCATAGTCTGCTTTCCCCCGAAACTATGAAGGGTAGCGTGCCTTGCTCCCAAACCATGCAATGAAGGGATTCATAGCATGTCTTGCCCCAACCATGCAGTGAAGGGAGCCACCCCCTCCCTCATAGCATGTTTTGCCCCGGAGTGAAGGGAGCTACCCCTTCCCTTCATAGCGGCCATAGCGCGTTTTGCCGCGAAAACCACAGCATGAAGGGAGCTATTGCGGGCTGTGACAGAATGTTTTGGGCATCAGCATGCTGCTCGGGCGAAGAAGCAACAACCCTCCACCAGCCCGCCAAACGTGGGAGGCACTCGGGATCACTCCGAGCCCAAGGCAGTGCGCCACGAAACTGACTCAAGTCGCGCGCTGCCTCTCTTCAAGCCGGTGCAGAAGCTGCCACGCCCACCTGGCATATTTCGGGACCACAATAAAGCTGGAAGTTGAACTCTCCAAACCTTGGCAGGACCTCCGCTTGGCACCCAATCAGGTCCGACTCGCCTCCGACCTGCAATCCCCAAATCCGGCTAAGGCTTTCGGGAGTTGCGCCGCTTGCTGGGAGGCATTATCATCTCTTATTATCATCTCTAAATCTTGATCATCTCTTGAAGTCGGCACCGGCGCTGCCACGCAATCACAGGAGCTCACTTTATCTCGCTTTACCCAACTCCTCAGCGCTCGGACTCCCAAGGTATGCTGCCCGCCACTCCCGAGCCTTCGCCTGGAACCCATCCCGGCTGTGACAAAACCTAACGTGGCAGAGACGCCGTCAACGCCACAACGCCCCGGAAGCAAAGGCTTGAGGGAGAGAGCGAGGCCAGCCGCCGAGCCTGAGCCCACGCCGGGCGAAGACTGCCTTCAGAGAGGACTCCGAAGGACCTGAGAAACAACAGCGAAGATCGTTAGGAGGCAAGGTTTAGCTCTCGATCCCATCGCCGCTTCTACCATCTCCCCCCGGCACCTCCACGCAGCCTGCGCGCGGCGCGGCGCAACTCCGCACGGAGTCGTGCCAGGCGCTGCTCGTCCAGCAGGCGGCCCAGGTCCCAGTCCTCGAATCCCCAAAATAGTATTGGTAATTTTTGTAGGCCCCCATATTCCACCTCAAAGAAACCAACAGAAATGGCGTGATATTCCGTCAGGAATATTTCCCTTGGCCAAGTCTCCGTTTCCAGAGGGTCTTCCAGGGCCAGAGCCGGGCGACCGAAGACGCTCCGCCGGGCCTCTGCAACCGCGAACACGCTGAAGCTGAGCCTTGAGCCTTTTGGGGTGTACTGTAGAGGTAAGATTTGTAAGAAACACAGAAGGGGCTGAGGCACCCACACGCTCGGCCACACGCACCGATGCGGCCTCGACATTGAAGTCGTAGCCTCTGAGAAGTGATCGTTGCAGCAGCTCCCCCTCTTCCTCTACTTCGTTGCATAGTGCACTCTTCTTTTCTTCCGGGCGAGTCCCTCTCTCTTTCGCTCTGCCTTTGCTACTGCCCTCCCATCGAGGCCGGTTCCGTATGCAAAGAAGCGGAAGAAGGCTTCCAGGAGCCTCACTGTGAGTCGACTGTTTTAGTAGAGCCTGGGACCACCCCCCAACTTACGTCCATGTGTGCTGTCAAGCCGCGCCGGCGAGGTCCACGGCTCGGGAGACCCAGATGCCAGCTTCACCTTGCAGCATGGCTTTCCCGTAGCGTAAGCTGCTCCGTATTCAGTTTGGCGTCATGCTTTTGACTTCGTGCTGAAGGCTCGCGGCCCCTTTGACCAAGGCTTTCGCTGAACTAAGAAATACTCCGACAAACCTAGCCGGCACAAACGGAAGCGTGACACCTACTGGGGCCCGGGCCCCCGCATCTGCGGCCGATGCCCAGGCCACGTTGTAGCACTCGCCCGACTCTTCCCAAAGCCGTCTCTTCGAAGCAGCCAGGGCCTCTCAACGAGTCTGACCCCTCAAGACCAACCCCTCGATGCAGGGAGGAGGAACGTTTTTGTGGCATCTTGCTTTCGGGGTGTGCTCTGTTAACAAGAAGCTCTGCTACTCAAACTAGCAACTGAAGTCATTGCAACCTTGGGTCATGCATGGCCGTTCATGTCTCCGAGTTTCGGTGGGGTCTGTGCCGCATAGTACTGGCAACTATCGTTAGGCGTGACATCTAGGTCTAGGGTCTAGGGCTGCTTCCGTTAAAAAATTAGCCGACCTTACTTTGGGAAGCAAACGTGGTTAGCTGCTGAACAGCAGCAAGTTGTTACCTCGAGGCATGTTTCACCCTAAGTGCTTGCAACACTCCTTTTGATTCGCAGAAAGCTAGCGCAGGGGGCATGGAATTTCTCTTGATTTCACACATGGGCCGGGTCCGCAGCATCTGTCCAGGATGCCATTCAGAAACCAGTTCGCCGGCAACGTGACATCAAGCGGAGCCCATGTGCAGAAAAAACGAAGCGCAGGTATCCTCAATATCCTCAAAATCTTTCCACACTCACATCGCACTTTGGACTCTGTGCACCTGAAATGCCACGTCGAGGGCCGAAGGCCGTTCCTCGGCATTGTGCACGAGGATGTTCCTGGCTAGTGCCTCCGCGCGGAAGTCTTCGCAGCGAAGATCACCAAGAAGCTTTCCGAGGCTCCACACGTCATGGCCGAAGGAGTAGCCCCGTCCCTCAAGCATTTCCGGCGACCAGTAGAAAACTGTGCCTACTTTCTTGGTAAGCAGTCCAGCCCCGGCAAACTGAGCGGATTCAAAGTCCCCCAACTTCAAAGATCTGGGCCAATCACATGAAAGGCTCTGCAGAAACACATTGGCTGCCTTAACATCGCCGTGCACCACTGCACAGCCTTGCAGCCAATGTAGAGCCTGTGCGAGCTGCCCGGCAGCTGCCAGAAAGTCCACGACGGAGATGCACTGCTCTGCGGCGAAATGAAAAAGGCTGTCTCGAAGCTTCTCCAAGACTAGCCCAGTCCAAATGTTGTCGATGACGTAATATGCTTGGATGATGTAGTTTGCGTGTTCGCAATGCAAAAGCATGCGAAGCTCGTGCTTGAGCTCTTCCTGGTCCATGTCCATGGGGTGGGGACGGAGCCGCTTGACCGCAACGGGCCAGCCGTCTGGTGTGATTGCGGCATGCACAGTGGCGCTGGCACCTGAGCCCAGCAGCTGGCCGAATTCAAAGCCTTGCCATGTCAACGGGACTCTGGGCATGCTTTGGTGCAGCCGCACGCAGCGTTGGATCTTTCTGGCAGCTCTGTCCGCGCGCAAAGACCGGTTCTGTCCCAGCTTCGTGAGGCAACTGCGCACAAAGTGCTGGATGCGCATCGCCGCAATCACTGTTTGTGTTGCCAACGACTGCACAAGCGGCGCTTCAGCTTTGCCATGTAGCTGCAGTGCACACGGCTTCAAGATAGGGTTTTCCATGGCAAGGAAATCTGACACATCCCTGGGTTTGGCCAGGGCATTGACAAGTTCCCCAAGAGCACCTGCAACGAGGGGCAGGTTCGCGCCTAGCTGCAGGATGCTGAATCCGACGTCCCACATGGCTTCGGACACCTACTTACGTACTGTTGCGATTGCGCAGCATTTCGCTGCCTGTACTGGGACATGCCTATGCAAGATCAATCGCAATTCTGCATGGTGACAGCCTCTCAACATCAGGGCTTTGAAGCTGCTTATTGCTTTCCGGAGAAGCTTGGACCGACTGCTATCGGCTGCTATCAACTGCTATATGCTCCCTTAATCACTAGCCGCAGGGAACTGAAGCACTCCTGTGTCATCGATCCCGCTCATTGGATGAAGGCTGAGATTGCTCACCGGCACGGTCAAAGGAGGCATTCGATTGAGACAAATGCAACTACGGTACTGCGGCAACCTCTGGTCCTTCTTGCCACGCTCTTCGACACTCAGGGCGTGAAGACGCTCCTCCCTGTGTCCCCACTAAATCGTCACACAAAGCTGTTCGCACCTATTGCCCTCAAGCTCTCGGCATCTGCAAGCCGGGATCAATGACTTAGGGAAGCCTGATGACTTGCTTGCGCTTCCCCGCTGTTCGACCCTCAGATCCGTGGCCTGCAGCGAAGGCACCAGTGGTGGAGCCGCCCGCTGAGCGAAGGCCACGGCCAAGAGGCTCCAAGAGTACCCGCCCGGATAACCCCTGCGAAGCTTCAGCGCCGGCAAAGAGGCAAAGTGAGGCAAGTCTCCACGTCTCCACTCCCGGCTCCACCCTCAAAGGCCGGCCTGGTCTGGCCGCTCAGGCCTCGCAGCTCTGCCCAGCCTGAGAGCTCACTGCCAGTGATGCGACCAAACTCGCCGCTAGTCCCGGGCCCCGGGCGCTTGACGGCAACCACCAGATCGCAGAGGCGCTCATCCAGCAAGGAATACCTTGGCTTCGACATGCATGAGAGTCAGAGTGGTGGGCCGTTGCCGCTAAACGAGCTTTGGCAAACAGTGAGAGTCTTTTGGCACGAGGAAGACCCTCGAAAGGACGTGGCTCCTCCTCCTCCTCCTCCTCCTCCTGGACAGTTGTCCGCGCCACTGTGAGCACTCGCTGCTGCTGAGCTCCTACCTTTTGCTCCCTCTTGTTGTTGTTGGGGTCGCCGAGGCTGCACCGCATCCCAGACCACGACAACCTAAACGGCCGCCAAGCTCAAATCCCAGCCTGACCCAACCGTGTTAGCAGCATTCGTGGGGCTGTTTTCACTCGCACTCGCCTTACAAGCACGCATCGCGAACACCAGAGCAGAAGTGCAATGACAAGCCGGCACGCGCGGCTGGCTTTCAAGCAGCAGCGAGGTTACACTTCGAGCTTGGTCATCTTGGGACGGGAACACTCTCCTCGTCGCGTTCGCGCCGTTACACGTAAGGTCACTGCAACACTGTCACGAGCCCGAGCTCAGGCTTAAGCGTGATCTAACTAATAACTAGTGACAGCAAAAAGCTGCTAAATCCAAATCCACCCTCGCAATGTGCAGCAAGGGTTGAGAACTATACAAGCACCATGCACCGGCACAGACAAGCTGCTCTCGAAGAAGGGCGCTCTTGTAGAGGCCGAGGTAATTTCTGACGGTAACCTCAATTGATGCGTGCATCTGCAGGCGGTGAGAAGCAGTGTCAACTGCAGCTCCCCTGAGACTCCCAGCATCGGCACTCCGGCTCAAGCCCGGGCCCCAGTGGAAAGTCAGCACCGGCACCTCGTCGGTTTTGGGATGCTCCCACAGCTAAACACCGGCAGTTGCGAGCAATGCTGCATGCTTGCGTATGAGTATGATTCGTAGGACGCATGTTTGCGGCTGCCAAGGCGATGCTCGGCGGAAGCGATCTTGTGATCCCGGCTGTGACAAAACCTAACGTGGCAGAGACGCCGTCAACGCCACAACGCCCCGGAAGCAAAGGCTTGAGGGAGAGAGCGAGGCCAGCCGCCGAGCCTGAGCCCACGCCGGGCGAAGACTGCCTTCAGAGAGGACTCCGAAGGACCTGAGAAACAACAGCGAAGATCGTTAGGAGGCAAGGTTTAGCTCTCGATCCCATCGCCGCTTCTACCATCTCCCCCCGGCACCTCCACGCAGCCTGCGCGCGGCGCGGCGCAACTCCGCACGGAGTCGTGCCAGGCGCTGCTCGTCCAGCAGGCGGCCCAGGTCCCAGTCCTCGAATCCCCAAAATAGTATTGGTAATTTTTGTAGGCCCCCATATTCCACCTCAAAGAAACCAACAGAAATGGCGTGATATTCCGTCAGGAATATTTCCCTTGGCCAAGTCTCCGTTTCCAGAGGGTCTTCCAGGGCCAGAGCCGGGCGACCGAAGACGCTCCGCCGGGCCTCTGCAACCGCGAACACGCTGAAGCTGAGCCTTGAGCCTTTTGGGGTGTACTGTAGAGGTAAGATTTGTAAGAAACACAGAAGGGGCTGAGGCACCCACACGCTCGGCCACACGCACCGATGCGGCCTCGACATTGAAGTCGTAGCCTCTGAGAAGTGATCGTTGCAGCAGCTCCCCCTCTTCCTCTACTTCGTTGCATAGTGCACTCTTCTTTTCTTCCGGGCGAGTCCCTCTCTCTTTCGCTCTGCCTTTGCTACTGCCCTCCCATCGAGGCCGGTTCCGTATGCAAAGAAGCGGAAGAAGGCTTCCAGGAGCCTCACTGTGAGTCGACTGTTTTAGTAGAGCCTGGGACCACCCCCCAACTTACGTCCATGTGTGCTGTCAAGCCGCGCCGGCGAGGTCCACGGCTCGGGAGACCCAGATGCCAGCTTCACCTTGCAGCATGGCTTTCCCGTAGCGTAAGCTGCTCCGTATTCAGTTTGGCGTCATGCTTTTGACTTCGTGCTGAAGGCTCGCGGCCCCTTTGACCAAGGCTTTCGCTGAACTAAGAAATACTCCGACAAACCTAGCCGGCACAAACGGAAGCGTGACACCTACTGGGGCCCGGGCCCCCGCATCTGCGGCCGATGCCCAGGCCACGTTGTAGCACTCGCCCGACTCTTCCCAAAGCCGTCTCTTCGAAGCAGCCAGGGCCTCTCAACGAGTCTGACCCCTCAAGACCAACCCCTCGATGCAGGGAGGAGGAACGTTTTTGTGGCATCTTGCTTTCGGGGTGTGCTCTGTTAACAAGAAGCTCTGCTACTCAAACTAGCAACTGAAGTCATTGCAACCTTGGGTCATGCATGGCCGTTCATGTCTCCGAGTTTCGGTGGGGTCTGTGCCGCATAGTACTGGCAACTATCGTTAGGCGTGACATCTAGGTCTAGGGTCTAGGGCTGCTTCCGTTAAAAAATTAGCCGACCTTACTTTGGGAAGCAAACGTGGTTAGCTGCTGAACAGCAGCAAGTTGTTACCTCGAGGCATGTTTCACCCTAAGTGCTTGCAACACTCCTTTTGATTCGCAGAAAGCTAGCGCAGGGGGCATGGAATTTCTCTTGATTTCACACATGGGCCGGGTCCGCAGCATCTGTCCAGGATGCCATTCAGAAACCAGTTCGCCGGCAACGTGACATCAAGCGGAGCCCATGTGCAGAAAAAACGAAGCGCAGGTATCCTCAATATCCTCAAAATCTTTCCACACTCACATCGCACTTTGGACTCTGTGCACCTGAAATGCCACGTCGAGGGCCGAAGGCCGTTCCTCGGCATTGTGCACGAGGATGTTCCTGGCTAGTGCCTCCGCGCGGAAGTCTTCGCAGCGAAGATCACCAAGAAGCTTTCCGAGGCTCCACACGTCATGGCCGAAGGAGTAGCCCCGTCCCTCAAGCATTTCCGGCGACCAGTAGAAAACTGTGCCTACTTTCTTGGTAAGCAGTCCAGCCCCGGCAAACTGAGCGGATTCAAAGTCCCCCAACTTCAAAGATCTGGGCCAATCACATGAAAGGCTCTGCAGAAACACATTGGCTGCCTTAACATCGCCGTGCACCACTGCACAGCCTTGCAGCCAATGTAGAGCCTGTGCGAGCTGCCCGGCAGCTGCCAGAAAGTCCACGACGGAGATGCACTGCTCTGCGGCGAAATGAAAAAGGCTGTCTCGAAGCTTCTCCAAGACTAGCCCAGTCCAAATGTTGTCGATGACGTAATATGCTTGGATGATGTAGTTTGCGTGTTCGCAATGCAAAAGCATGCGAAGCTCGTGCTTGAGCTCTTCCTGGTCCATGTCCATGGGGTGGGGACGGAGCCGCTTGACCGCAACGGGCCAGCCGTCTGGTGTGATTGCGGCATGCACAGTGGCGCTGGCACCTGAGCCCAGCAGCTGGCCGAATTCAAAGCCTTGCCATGTCAACGGGACTCTGGGCATGCTTTGGTGCAGCCGCACGCAGCGTTGGATCTTTCTGGCAGCTCTGTCCGCGCGCAAAGACCGGTTCTGTCCCAGCTTCGTGAGGCAACTGCGCACAAAGTGCTGGATGCGCATCGCCGCAATCACTGTTTGTGTTGCCAACGACTGCACAAGCGGCGCTTCAGCTTTGCCATGTAGCTGCAGTGCACACGGCTTCAAGATAGGGTTTTCCATGGCAAGGAAATCTGACACATCCCTGGGTTTGGCCAGGGCATTGACAAGTTCCCCAAGAGCACCTGCAACGAGGGGCAGGTTCGCGCCTAGCTGCAGGATGCTGAATCCGACGTCCCACATGGCTTCGGACACCTACTTACGTACTGTTGCGATTGCGCAGCATTTCGCTGCCTGTACTGGGACATGCCTATGCAAGATCAATCGCAATTCTGCATGGTGACAGCCTCTCAACATCAGGGCTTTGAAGCTGCTTATTGCTTTCCGGAGAAGCTTGGACCGACTGCTATCGGCTGCTATCAACTGCTATATGCTCCCTTAATCACTAGCCGCAGGGAACTGAAGCACTCCTGTGTCATCGATCCCGCTCATTGGATGAAGGCTCTGGCCGCTCAGGCCTCGCAGCTCTGCCCAGCCTGAGAGCTCACTGCCAGTGATGCGACCAAACTCGCCGCTAGTCCCGGGCCCCGGGCGCTTGACGGCAACCACCAGATCGCAGAGGCGCTCATCCAGCAAGGAATACCTTGGCTTCGACATGCATGAGAGTCAGAGTGGTGGGCCGTTGCCGCTAAACGAGCTTTGGCAAACAGTGAGAGTCTTTTGGCACGAGGAAGACCCTCGAAAGGACGTGGCTCCTCCTCCTCCTCCTCCTGGACAGTTGTCCGCGCCACTGTGAGCACTCGCTGCTGCTGAGCTCCTACCTTTTGCTCCCTCTTGTTGTTGTTGGGGTCGCCGAGGCTGCACCGCATCCCAGACCACGACAACCTAAACGGCCGCCAAGCTCAAATCCCAGCCTGACCCAACCGTGTTAGCAGCATTCGTGGGGCTGTTTTCACTCGCACTCGCCTTACAAGCACGCATCGCGAACACCAGAGCAGAAGTGCAATGACAAGCCGGCACGCGCGGCTGGCTTTCAAGCAGCAGCGAGGTTACACTTCGAGCTTGGTCATCTTGGGACGGGAACACTCTCCTCGTCGCGTTCGCGCCGTTACACGTAAGGTCACTGCAACACTGTCACGAGCCCGAGCTCAGGCTTAAGCGTGATCTAACTAATAACTAGTGACAGCAAAAAGCTGCTAAATCCAAATCCACCCTCGCAATGTGCAGCAAGGGTTGAGAACTATACAAGCACCATGCACCGGCACAGACAAGCTGCTCTCGAAGAAGGGCGCTCTTGTAGAGGCCGAGGTAATTTCTGACGGTAACCTCAATTGATGCGTGCATCTGCAGGCGGTGAGAAGCAGTGTCAACTGCAGCTCCCCTGAGACTCCCAGCATCGGCACTCCGGCTCAAGCCCGGGCCCCAGTGGAAAGTCAGCACCGGCACCTCGTCGGTTTTGGGATGCTCCCACAGCTAAACACCGGCA
The DNA here is from genome assembly GCA_905221615.1 of Symbiodinium sp. CCMP2592. NCBI lineage: Eukaryota > Dinophyceae > Suessiales > Symbiodiniaceae > Symbiodinium > Symbiodinium sp. CCMP2592. The sequence goes on along the minus strand of CAJNDT010005813.1, from coordinate 487,488 downwards.
GTTGCGAGCAATGCTGCATGCTTGCGTATGAGTATGATTCGTAGGACGCATGTTTGCGGCTGCCAAGGCGATGCTCGGCGGAAGCGATCTTGTGATCCCGGCTGTGACAAAACGTAACGTGGCAGAGACGCCGTCAACGCCACAACGCCCCGGAAGCAAAGGCTTGAGGGAGAGAGCGAGGCCAGCCGCCGAGCCTGAGCCCACGCCGGGCGAAGACTGCCTTCAGAGAGGACTCCGAAGGACCTGAGAAACAACAGCGAAGATCGTTAGGAGGCAAGGTTTAGCTCTCGATCCCATCGCCGCTTCTACCATCTCCCCCCGGCACCTCCACGCAGCCTGCGCGCGGCGCGGCGCAACTCCGCACGGAGTCGTGCCAGGCGCTGCTCGTCCAGCAGGCGGCCCAGGTCCCAGTCCTCGAATCCCCAAAATAGTATTGGTAATTTTTGTAGGCCCCCATATTCCACCTCAAAGAAACCAACAGAAATGGCGTGATATTCCGTCAGGAATATTTCCCTTGGCCAAGTCTCCGTTTCCAGAGGGTCTTCCAGGGCCAGAGCCGGGCGACCGAAGACGCTCCGCCGGGCCTCTGCAACCGCGAACACGCTGAAGCTGAGCCTTGAGCCTTTTGGGGTGTACTGTAGAGGTAAGATTTGTAAGAAACACAGAAGGGGCTGAGGCACCCACACGCTCGGCCACACGCACCGATGCGGCCTCGACATTGAAGTCGTAGCCTCTGAGAAGTGATCGTTGCAGCAGCTCCCCCTCTTCCTCTACTTCGTTGCATAGTGCACTCTTCTTTTCTTCCGGGCGAGTCCCTCTCTCTTTCGCTCTGCCTTTGCTACTGCCCTCCCATCGAGGCCGGTTCCGTATGCAAAGAAGCGGAAGAAGGCTTCCAGGAGCCTCACTGTGAGTCGACTGTTTTAGTAGAGCCTGGGACCACCCCCCAACTTACGTCCATGTGTGCTGTCAAGCCGCGCCGGCGAGGTCCACGGCTCGGGAGACCCAGATGCCAGCTTCACCTTGCAGCATGGCTTTCCCGTAGCGTAAGCTGCTCCGTATTCAGTTTGGCGTCATGCTTTTGACTTCGTGCTGAAGGCTCGCGGCCCCTTTGACCAAGGCTTTCGCTGAACTAAGAAATACTCCGACAAACCTAGCCGGCACAAACGGAAGCGTGACACCTACTGGGGCCCGGGCCCCCGCATCTGCGGCCGATGCCCAGGCCACGTTGTAGCACTCGCCCGACTCTTCCCAAAGCCGTCTCTTCGAAGCAGCCAGGGCCTCTCAACGAGTCTGACCCCTCAAGACCAACCCCTCGATGCAGGGAGGAGGAACGTTTTTGTGGCATCTTGCTTTCGGGGTGTGCTCTGTTAACAAGAAGCTCTGCTACTCAAACTAGCAACTGAAGTCATTGCAACCTTGGGTCATGCATGGCCGTTCATGTCTCCGAGTTTCGGTGGGATCTGTGCCGCATAGTACTGGCAACTATCGTTAGGCGTGACATCTAGGTCTAGGGTCTAGGGCTGCTTCCGTTAAAAAATTAGCCGACCTTACTTTGGGAAGCAAACGTGGTTAGCTGCTGAGCAGCAGCAAGTTGTTACCTCGAGGCATGTTTCACCCTAAGTGCTTGCAACACTCCTTTTGATTCGCAGAAAGCTAGCGCAGGGGGCATGGAATTTCTCTTGATTTCACACATGGGCCGGGTCCGCAGCATCTGTCCAGGATGCCATTCAGAAACCAGTTCGCCGGCAACGTGACATCAAGCGGAGCCCATGTGCAGAAAAAACGAAGCGCAGGTATCCTCAATATCCTCAAAATCTTTCCACACTCACATCGCACTTTGGACTCTGTGCACCTGAAATGCCACGTCGAGGGCCGAAGGCCGTTCCTCGGCATTGTGCACGAGGATGTTCCTGGCTAGTGCCTCCGCGCGGAAGTCTTCGCAGCGAAGATCACCAAGAAGCTTTCCGAGGCTCCACACGTCATGGCCGAAGGAGTAGCCCCGTCCCTCAAGCATTTCCGGCGACCAGTAGAAAACTGTGCCTACTTTCTTGGTAAGCAGTCCAGCCCCGGCAAACTGAGCGGATTCAAAGTCCCCCAACTTCAAAGATCTGGGCCAATCACATGAAAGGCTCTGCAGAAACACATTGGCTGCCTTAACATCGCCGTGCACCACTGCACAGCCTTGCAGCCAATGTAGAGCCTGTGCGAGCTGCCCGGCAGCTGCCAGAAAGTCCACGACGGAGATGCACTGCTCTGCGGCGAAATGAAAAAGGCTGTCTCGAAGCTTCTCCAAGACTAGCCCAGTCCAAATGTTGTCGATGACGTAATATGCTTGGATGATGTAGTTTGCGTGTTCGCAATGCAAAAGCATGCGAAGCTCGTGCTTGAGCTCTTCCTGGTCCATGTCCATGGGGTGGGGACGGAGCCGCTTGACCGCAACGGGCCAGCCGTCTGGTGTGATTGCGGCATGCACAGTGGCGCTGGCACCTGAGCCCAGCAGCTGGCCGAATTCAAAGCCTTGCCATGTCAACGGGACTCTGGGCATGCTTTGGTGCAGCCGCACGCAGCGTTGGATCTTTCTGGCAGCTCTGTCCGCGCGCAAAGACCGGTTCTGTCCCAGCTTCGTGAGGCAACTGCGCACAAAGTGCTGGATGCGCATCGCCGCAATCACTGTTTGTGTTGCCAACGACTGCACAAGCGGCGCTTCAGCTTTGCCATGTAGCTGCAGTGCACACGGCTTCAAGATAGGGTTTTCCATGGCAAGGAAATCTGACACATCCCTGGGTTTGGCCAGGGCATTGACAAGTTCCCCAAGAGCACCTGCAACGAGGGGCAGGTTCGCGCCTAGCTGCAGGATGCTGAATCCGACGTCCCACATGGCTTCGGACACCTACTTACGTACTGTTGCGATTGCGCAGCATTTCGCTGCCTGTACTGGGACATGCCTATGCAAGATCAATCGCAATTCTGCATGGTGACAGCCTCTCAACATCAGGGCTTTGAAGCTGCTTATTGCTTTCCGGAGAAGCTTGGACCGACTGCTATCGGCTGCTATCAACTGCTATATGCTCCCTTAATCACTAGCCGCAGGGAACTGAAGCACTCCTGTGTCATCGATCCCGCTCATTGGATGAAGGCTGAGATTGCTCACCGGCACGGTCAAAGGAGGCATTCGATTGAGACAAATGCAACTACGGTACTGCGGCAACCTCTGGTCCTTCTTGCCACGCTCTTCGACACTCAGGGCGTGAAGACGCTCCTCCCTGTGTCCCCACTAAATCGTCACACAAAGCTGTTCGCACCTATTGCCCTCAAGCTCTCGGCATCTGCAAGCCGGGATCAATGACTTAGGGAAGCCTGATGACTTGCTTGCGCTTCCCCGCTGTTCGACCCTCAGATCCGTGGCCTGCAGCGAAGGCACCAGTGGTGGAGCCGCCCGCTGAGCGAAGGCCACGGCCAAGAGGCTCCAAGAGTACCCGCCCGGATAACCCCTGCGAAGCTTCAGCGCCGGCAAAGAGGCAAAGTGAGGCAAGTCTCCACGTCTCCACTCCCGGCTCCACCCTCAAAGGCCGGCCTGGTCTGGCCGCTCAGGCCTCGCAGCTCTGCCCAGCCTGAGAGCTCACTGCCAGTGATGCGACCAAACTCGCCGCTAGTCCCGGGCCCCGGGCGCTTGACGGCAACCACCAGATCGCAGAGGCGCTCATCCAGCAAGGAATACCTTGGCTTCGACATGCATGAGAGTCAGAGTGGTGGGCCGTTGCCGCTAAACGAGCTTTGGCAAACAGTGAGAGTCTTTTGGCACGAGGAAGACCCTCGAAAGGACGTGGCTCCTCCTCCTCCTCCTCCTCCTCCTGGACAGTTGTCCGCGCCACTGTGAGCACTCGCTGCTGCTGAGCTCCTACCTTTTGCTCCCTCTTGTTGTTGTTGGGGTCGCCGAGGCTGCACCGCATCCCAGACCACGACAACCTAAACGGCCGCCAAGCTCAAATCCCAGCCTGACCCAACCGTGTTAGCAGCATTCGTGGGGCTGTTTTCACTCGCACTCGCCTTACAAGCACGCATCGCGAACACCAGAGCAGAAGTGCAATGACAAGCCGGCACGCGCGGCTGGCTTTCAAGCAGCAGCGAGGTTACACTTCGAGCTTGGTCATCTTGGGACGGGAACACTCTCCTCGTCGCGTTCGCGCCGTTACACGTAAGGTCACTGCAACACTGTCACGAGCCCGAGCTCAGGCTTAAGCGTGATCTAACTAATAACTAGTGACAGCAAAAAGCTGCTAAATCCAAATCCACCCTCGCAATGTGCAGCAAGGGTTGAGAACTATACAAGCACCATGCACCGGCACAGACAAGCTGCTCTCGAAGAAGGGCGCTCTTGTAGAGGCCGAGGTAATTTCTGACGGTAACCTCAATTGATGCGTGCATCTGCAGGCGGTGAGAAGCAGTGTCAACTGCAGCTCCCCTGAGACTCCCAGCATCGGCACTCCGGCTCAAGCCCGGGCCCCAGTGGAAAGTCAGCACCGGCACCTCGTCGGTTTTGGGATGCTCCCACAGCTAAACACCGGCAGTTGCGAGCAATGCTGCATGCTTGCGTATGAGTATGATTCGTAGGACGCATGTTTGCGGCTGCCAAGGCGATGCTCGGCGGAAGCGATCTTGTGATCCCGACATGATTCGGACGAGCTTGGGCGACCGATGCTTCCCTGTCGGCATTTTCCTAATGCTACTCACATGAAGGGAACCTCCCCTGGGCCAAGCGCCCGCCCTCCAAGGCCCACCGTCGAAACGTGCCAGCCTCGTGCAAGGAGCCTCAGAGCTTTGTGTGCGGCGCGCGCGCGCGCGCGCGTTTTTCGCAAGGAGTGGCCCGGGGCCCGGGCTCCCTCCTCAGCTCCACCAGAACCTTCGCTCACTTCGCTTCGCGGCTTCGCTGCGATGCCCAGAGTCCAGAGCTGAGGCAGCTGAGAGCTGCGGCGCGCTGCTGGAAGGCTCGCAAGGGGCCCCCTGCGGAGTCCCTTTCCTCCCAGGGAAGGAGGACGGTGAAGTCCTGGGAACGTGGGGGGAGATATCGCTTTGGGGCCGAATTACCCTGCGCCGGGCACCCGGCAGCATCCGCGTCCTGGGCCGCGAACCGGCCCGTCACGGATCCGTAAACCATCACCTTTCTCAGATGCCACGATCCGTTGGTTTCAGCTGATCTCTACGCGCGAGGCCTAGGCTCCCCGAAACTCTGCAAACGCTGCCCATGAGAGTTTCGCCAGGTATCCGAAGACTTCACATCACAACGAAACCCCTTCCGCCTTGACGTCCACATAGTTTGCAGGCACGATCGCCTGCAGCTTCTGCGCCAGATCATGAGCCTGGAATTGCAAAACAGGCGGATCTTGAAAAAAAACCTTGTAATTCCACCTCTTGAAGTGCAGCTTCCGTGCTGGGGCGGAGGTTCTCCAACACAGAGTCGAAAGCCTGCAGAAACGTGGGACTGCTCTGCGAGAAAGCGGAGGGGGGGGCGGGGGGGGGGGGAACTGCGCTGCGCTGCAAAAGCGCGCCTCCCTGGCCCGGGGCGTGCACCACTCGCTTGCCGGGGCCGGGCCCGGCTGGGCGAAGGCGGAGGCCGCCTCTGCGAAGCTGCGAAGCTGAGCACCGCCGCGGACACGCGGTTCCGCTGCCGCGCCTCCACGGCCACCACAGGACGCGGTGGCTTCTGCGGTTTGTCCGACGCACCTCCGAAGGAGTCGAGTCTCGTTTTGTGCCACCCGTGGGGCCCCATTCTCGAAACGCTGCTCTGCTGCGAGCTGAGCTCCGAGCCATGGGCCTCGAGCCTGCGGTAGTCTCCCGGCCTGGCTCTTCCAACACTCGAGTCTCACGAAGTCAAGAAGAACACTCAACTCCCGGCCTCAAAGCCCGCTCCAGGCGCTCAGCCAGCGCCTCCTTCAGCGCCGCTGTCACTTTCACCGGCCGGGTGCTCCTCAGAGAGACAAACGTGACCCGATGCTCAGCCGCTTCGACCCCGAGGAAGGACGCATAGCAGCTGCTCGCTGCCCGACAGCATGGGAAAGGAACGTGACCTAGTAGGCAGCTGACAGTATAAGACAGTATATGCAGGTGTGGGCGCAGGGGGAAAGGGGCTGTCCTGAACATGCTGGGGCGCGCAAACCCCTGATCCAGAGGATCCTGACAAAGTCAAGCCTTCTTCTGGCTGTGGTAAGTCCGGGTGCGCAAAAGATCGCAGAGGCTTCTCACTCAAAACTCCGCTGCTCCGATGCCCGGCGTCCTCTAATGCAAACTCGTGCAACAGAACCTCCACGGCTCGACGGTGCTCCTGGCACGGAGCACTGTGCAAAGGTCGTGAAAAGCACCGGATATTACCGGAAAAAGGACCTTTTCCATCAGCCTCTGTCTTATCGATGGGGCCATGCCAGGGGTGCCCCAGCTTTCTCGAGGGATCGAATGGTGGCATTACCTTTAGAAGGACACAGTCACAAAGAAATCGGAGGCAAGAAGCAAGTGTGACACAAGCCAAGTGCAAACTATGTCGCAGGTGGCAGTGGTTTTTGCCAGTTTGAGCTCGGTCATGATGCTGACCTCTCGAGCATCTCACTCCCACTGAATCAGAAGCTTGCTTCTGCGACTGGGGCTTCTGCCAAGTGCAAGGCATCCTGCAGTGGGAATCAGAACAGAGAACAACCGCTCCTCAAAGCGAACTCAAAAAATGTGGTGCTCGCCTGCCAGCGAGAGTGGTTCGCAGAAGCGGTCAGAGCGCTGTTGCAGACCACGGTGTCCAGCTTCACCGCCTTCGGGAGCTTCGAAGGTTTAAACTTAAGCGGCGGAAGCGCTCCCCGCGCGCTGAAGAGCGGCCGCCGCCTGGGCACGCGGGCTGCGCGCGGGCGGCGCCTGCCTCGCTCTGCATGCGCTGGAGGAGCTCCAAAACGCCCAGCCAGTGGCCCCCTTTCGTCATGGCCTTAATGCATCTTTCTCTCGAGCCGGCTAGCCGGCGCTGTACCGTGGTACAAGTATGACAGCTGGAGCCGCTTTGAAGGGCCCAGGCACACACGGCATTGCCGAAGGTCACGGCGTCCTGCCGGAGCCGTTGCTCAGCCAGCGCCTGCCGCCAAAAAAAAACCATGTGACAAAACTGCGAGTCGTGTACTTCGCGCACCACGCACCACGTGTCTCACGGCGAAGCCCTTCGCCGCGTCGCCCGGCCCGGGCCTGGAAGAGCCGCAGGGCCTTGGCCCACTCGCTGGCCTCGTGCTGAGAGTGCGGAGGAGACAGAGCTGCTGCGGCGGGGCGGCATCCAGCGCCTTCTCGCAGGCGCCCATGGCAACGCTGAAGCAGACCGCATCTCGTTGCACCTGCTTGTGAAGGCGAGGGACTCAACACAACATCCTGCAGCTGTAATTGTTTGTGATGACAAGAAGCATCGCACTGCCTGAAACTGGGACTAGGACATGACTAGGCGAGATCAATCGCAACTCTGCATGGTGACAGTCTCTCAACATCAGGGCTCTGGGCTTTGAAGTACGTTGATGCTGCTGCGGGTAGCCAGAGTCAGAGAAGCAAATTCAACTTCGACAAAGTTGGAACTGCATCCCTGGGCTGCAGTGTGATGAGATGTTGAACAGCCTTCGCTTGGAGTTGCGGAGTTGCTGAGTTGCAGACCCTCATCTCAGCAAAGACCTGAATCCTTGGGTGCTTGTAAACATGTCGTGGCGACGGGAGCACTGCGAAGCGCAAACCACGCAGCCGAACTCTGCACAATGCCAGCCACTTCTCTGAAGACTGTCACTGCGAAAGGCCCTCCGAGGCTTTGGCGCTGCCTGCCACTCGCCAGATCGTGTCAGGGCACTCATAAGACTGCTGTAGCCTGGAAGCAAAAAAGAGGGCCCCTGAGCTGAGAGAGAGTGCACCTGGGAAAGCACTGAGGGCCGCTCTGGCAGCATCTGGTGGCACTCGTAAGAGACGCATCTGCGCCATGCACTGCCTTGCAGCTTGCATTTCCCGGCAGAGAACTGCGACGCGAGGCCACATGGCGATCTCAGTACCTGGCACAGCCTGTCCAGCCTCTGCCTTTGCCAGCGACCGAGCCATCGAATCTGAGTACTGTCTTCTCGCGGAGCTTCGCTGCAGCCCGCTAGGCCCGCTGGCTGCATGATCCAAGGCAGCGAGCACAGAGTTGTAGCCTTGGCAGAGGCAGTGTGACGTAGACCGGAGCCTGGCACCGAGCGCATGGCTCCTGGTGTCGGGCAGCACCTGCCGGCCAGCGCCGTATTCCGAGTCTCACGGCGACTGAAGTCCGCCCACGCTTCCGCCTCCTTGCTGGGCATGGCTTCGAGCAAGGCCACTGCAGTGTTCCAAGCGGAAGCGGAGGCGCACACCAGGAGAGTCGCCTCGGACCACGACAAACACACACCAAAAAAAGCGAGAGGCGATGGCGATCGCGGAGGGGCAGACGTTGAAGTTCACGGTGTCGGGCTGAAGCGATGCCTGCACGGCACGAGCACGAGTGGGCGGGGGGGGGGGGCGGGGGTGCATGCCTCGGGCATCTCTCCCAGAAGCTTCACCGCCAGCTCCCAGCCTGAAAAGACTTGCAAACCCCGCGTGGGGACGCGGGGACTCCTAGAACTGGCGGGGTCCCTGCGGGCTGTCCGGCGCTGGGCGGCGACGGCGGAGGCGACCGCGCTGCGGCTTCTGAGGCTTCCGAGGCCTCATGGCGAAAGCGAAGGACCGTGCCGTCGCGCGCGCGCGCGCGCCGTGCCGGCTGGTGCACTGCCTCACTGCTCAGGCCATCGCTCTGCCCAGACTCCTGCAGACGCACATCTTTGGAGAACCGTCTCCAAAGCCTCAAAGCTTCAGCACTATAGCAAGCGCGCTGTGAGCTGCAAGCCGTTATCACGCTTTGTCAGCTCGTGGCTGACGCATCCACAGACCGGCATAAACTCGAGCATTCCCTTGATAGGGTGGCGAACGAATCGCAGGAATCGCAAGCCACCTCACAGTCCAGACCGACACCAGGCTCAGATGTATTGTGGGCTGCCTTACTCCAGCTGAATGCCGGATTGCCGACTGAGACCATGGCGTCGCCAAGCGCATTCATGCGGCGCGAACTTCGGCCCGGAGCAAGTTCCGTGACTTAGACATCAGTGTCCTTAGACCTTCATTGCCTCACTGCAGGTAAAGATCCAAATTGAGCGGTTTGCAATGGGGAAGACTTGCTTGGGCCTGAGCTGCGCGGACGGTCAGGACGGGAGCAGAAACACTGCGAACCGACATGTAGCCCCACCCTTGCTCCCAGCAGTTCCACGGCATCCGTCCGCACAGTCCGGGAAAATTGAATCTACAGCTACAATCAATATCAAGACGCGGCTGAATGAAATGCATGGAAAAGTTCTGTTGACAGCAGTGGTGGAGCTCATACGTGTCGAAGAAATGCCAAGTGAGCGTTGATGCCGCCGCTCACTCGTGTTCCCTGTGCCGCGTGCTGCCTTGAATGTAATTTCCGCTTCCTGCGACGTTTCCTGCCGGCACTCTGTTGAGCCCACAGCGGTGCTATCCCTGGACATGGCCCTAGCTGCTCCGCAGCTAGACTTTCCCCAAAGTTCATGCTAGCCTCCGGCCGGGGTGCTTCATCCCCCGTGTTCGCCTGTGAGGTGTCGCTAGCGCTGGCCTGGGAATCTTCTCCCTTGCCTATCGGCCAACATAAGCCCAGCTGCCAAGATGCAAGGCATTGCGTCCCCTCCACCAGCCAAGACGCCCAAGTAAACGTAGAGGCAGTACATCTTTAACACATGGAAGCAAGGAAATTCAAGGAAGAGACTCTACGCAACAATTCCAAGCTGTAGTCACGAGGCGATCTGGAACTGTGAAGGTTTGACCCTTGGGCAGTGGTGCTTTTAGGGAAGGGCCCGAGAAATTCTCACGTGCGAATTCGAGCCCCCTGTTGACTGGTCGTGGTGTTGTGGAGCGGATCGCGCAGAAAACGCTGGTGTGCTGGGGCTCGTGTTGTCATGGTTGGAGAAAAGCGTTGCAAGTGTGGCCCTTCTTCGTGTTGCTGCCCACTCCCGCTAACAGAAGACCTTGACCTCATGCTGCCCAAGACAGCTTTTCTCGTGGCGGCGGAGCGACATGCGAGGGAACAGATCGCCACAACTCGCCCACATCCACTGTACACCAGAGCTTCCCTGAGCCTCGTTGCCTCACTCTTGAAGGCGGTGAAAATCGTGGGCGCTTCTGCACCGAAGATGGTGCCACGGTGTACCCTGCTTCAACATCCTCTGTCTCGGCTACCAGGTGCCCGTCAAGGTGAAACGTTCGTGCCACTGCTTGTCAGTGCCCATCGGCTGCCAAGAGGTCAAACGTCCTGGGCACCGCTCTGTCATTTCGGGGGCTCTGCAGAATGCACAGAACGCGTGCCGACACTGTCCTTGTTGAACTGCTTCCCCCACAGGTTGCACGGGTCCCTCGCAAGCTCCGCTGATGCAGTCGTCAGAATGGGGCACACGACTGCATTTCTTTCGAGCCTGTACGTGCCCAAGAGCTTGTCCCAGTACATGAACAGATGGCCGTAGTTATACACAAAGAGCCTGGGACAGCATTGAGCAGACGAAACGGTACCAGCGGCGGTTCAGCGCCTGTGATGTACGTGGTGGTCAGCAGCCGTTCCGAATCCCAGCTTCCTAGGCCGACGCCCAGAGCTCAGCTCCCTCGGCGCTCCGGGCCTAGAACTTCTAAAGCGCCAAGGCACCGAAAGAGGCCGTCCCAAGGATGAACGAACTCGGAGTGGATCAGCACGAGCCTGTGAAGCAAAACTGTATCCTCCACAGATTGCGCTGAGTCTCATACCAGGCACCGGACCAATTGGCATAGAGCGTGCCAAAGGTCATATACGACCTGAGCAGAGGAAGCCGCAAGTGGCGGTTTTTTCGTGGCCTTCAGCAAGCCTGTGAGGATAAGACCAGACATTGGCTGGAACCAAGCGGGCGGTGATGACCAAAGGGATCAGGATCATGCAAATCGTGTCGACCAAGCTGCCGTCGAAGGCGTCGAAGACACCTAGGAGTCCACACAAGGAAGGGACTCGAAGGGCCAAACTCCTCAGCTTCCTCTCGCTGGCTTTCCATATCCGATTACCCTCGTTGCCCTCTTGAAACTACTCGCACTGTTTTTGCCTCAACGTCTAGCAGTCCGTCACGACCGGACGACCGGGACCTGACGCTTCCAAGGCGCGTGGATTCGTGAAGCGATGGTGCGGCTTGTGGGAGTTCTGGTACACCCACGTGGAAATCTCGGATCAAGCACACAATCAGTGAGGTAAACGTGCATGATACGTGAATGCTTTCGAAACAGGAACAGCTGGGTAGCTTTGTGTTCGCCCAAGTGCATGAAGCACTGGATCATGTCCTGACCCCACGGTGTCGAAAGTGCTGAACCGCCGTCTTGGATGACTGAATCTTAGGAGCTTAACGACCCGCGCCTTGACAATTGCCCCTCCCCCGCATTTCGCAGGTTGGCCACAGCTAACTCACATGAGATCTCCGAAAGCACGGGCATTGGCTTGCAAGGCAGCGAAGCAGCACATGCAGCAGTCCCAAACTCTGGACGCAGGGCAAGGACTGCGCTAACATCAGAGTGACTGTGCCGCAATAAGGGTGGTCCTGCAGTAAGAGCTGTGCAGCCACATGCTTCCAGCTGATGCCGCCAGCAAAAGAATAGTACGAAGATGGCCTCAATGCCGGAGGCACGCTGGAGACCCATGCGCCGTCGCTACATGCCGAGGAGGCAACATCCAGCCGAGCATCCACGTTCCTGGCACTGTTGGAGTGGCCATTCCGAATCGCTGTGGACAAGGCTGACCTATCAGGTAGCCGCCCAGAAGCACGAAGCCTGACAAGGTGAACCAATCTTGCGGCGATGTTCTTGGAAGGGCAGGATGGCCTTCAGGATTGGACAAGTGCGTCGATAGACCCTCTGAGAAGTCGTAGTCCCGCACCTGGCCACTTCACAGGGTTCGGGCTGGATGACAAGCACAAGCACAGCTGTCTCACCTGCGGCTGGACTCGCTTTAGTCCACCCAGGTGAGAGCTGCGACGCAAGTAGTGGTAGCAGATCATGAAGAACTCACGCAGATCCGTGACATCTGGGGCTGGTAGAAGTCACCGCTTCGACAGACGGATGAGCTAGCAGGCCTGGCCAACGACCACAGCCAGAAGCCCGAGGATAAGCCCCAGGGGCTTGATCTCAGAGACATCGAATGTCATCACGGCAGAGCTTCGGTCTGGCGTAGGCTTGACCTGGGAAGCGCACCCCTCGCGGATCCGCGACGCCGTACGGCCCGAGTGTCGGCACCACAGGAGCCTGCAGCTGTAACAGCAGGTGACTGCAGCCGGGAAGTCGGCAGCTCTAGCGGTTGTTCCCCACCTCATCGTACCAGGATGATGGAAAAACATCTCTGTAGGCTGTCTCGAACGTGAGAAACAGCCTCAGCAAGCGGAGGAGGGTCTGTGCAAGACTATGCCTGCATGGTCATCTTGGTGCCACACGGCACTGTGCAAATTGCTGGCCACACTAAGCAGGCCTTAGGGTTTCAAGGACACTAACTTGAGCATTGAGGAATTGAGGAACTGTCCACTGCAGTCAAGACAAGTTGCGAGAGCCAAAGACCAAGGAGAGGTGGACGGACCGAGCTCCTGAGGGACGCCTTCCGGGCCAGATGCGCGCGCGCGCGTGCACTGCAGGAGCTACCGCGCTTCCCGCAGCCTTCGGTCCCATCGGTCGGGCGCTGCGCTTCTAGGATCGCCATGGCGGGAAAAGCTTCTTGAAGCCTCGCCTCTTTGCTACGTCCTTGCAGGTGCCTTGCAGCTCTGTAACGCGGCGATGCTCGCAGCAGTGAGTGTGGCTGTAGTGTTAGGTTGTCGAGTTATCGGATCTGAAAATGGCGCCAGGAAGACGCGCGACGTTCGCACGGCGTGCGTTCGCACGGCGTGCGCATCAAAGCAGCAGCGAGAGATCCGAAGGGGGGGGGGGGAGGGAGGTTTCTTGGAGCACCCGAGCCCGAGCAGATCTGGAGCTTCGGAGCTCCGGCGAAGACTCCGGCAGAGCTCTCGGCCGAGTCTGTGGGGGCCCACTTCGCCCTCTCCGAAGAGAGCCGAGGAGATTTTGCCGACAGAACCTTAAGCTACCTTCGACTATCTGAGGCCACTGCGAAATCTCCCCTTGTCTCAGACTTTACACGAAATCGCTACACACCTCCTACCGAGCTCTAATTAGAGCTTAACCGAACTCAAGCACTCCGCAGCAAGGGCCTTCCCCGGAAGAGTTTCCGGAACAGCCTGGCACACGGCCGGTGCAAGACGCATTCCAAGGAGTGATTCAGGAACTGCCTGGAGATTGCCGAATCCACTTCTGCCCGGGCAAGCATCCACAGAAGCCTCACTCCGTCACACCGGAGCTGGAACAGGAACGAGGACGCCGCGCTCACCGAGCTCCCCGGCAGAAGGCCGGCCCCGGCCAGGAGCTTCGGTTTCTGCCTCCACTTGCTGCTCGCTCCGCGTTTGTGGACTTCACTGTGAGGTGTGCAGTAAAGAGATTACACTTTGGCTCATGCATGTCGCTTCAGGCAAGAGTCTCTGCTGCTATTTACGACGACCTGCTCTGCCATGCTCTGCCATGGTCTTGGAGTCTTGGAGATGTGCAGTCTGGCATGAAGACTTAGCTGCTTAGCTGCACTTAGCATGAAGCAAGCTGCTGGGAAACCCCACGAAGCCCATCTGCTCTGACCGAATGGAAATCTACACAAAAACAACACACGGCGTTACCTGACCCACCGCTCGCGACCCACCTGAAGATGCCAGCAACGGAGCGCCGGAGGCCCTCGCCGAGCCCCGGATCCGGATCGCCTGGCGTCCGACCGCGACCGCGGGAGGGAGCGGAATCTCTCAGCACCGGACCGCCGCCTGTCGGTAGCTCCGTCGGCGCCTGTCTGTCTATGGGGTCCATCTGCGGCGTCTCCTCCCACACCGGAATTCAACAACGCAATGGTCTAACTAGGATGACTCGCTGGCCTTGGGCGATGGAGACGGGGCGGAGGCGGAGGCCTCCACCGAGAGCTCCGTCAAGGGCTCCGCCGCCGGCGGCTCAAGCTCAGGTGGATCCACATCGCCATTCCTGGGGCGCCCAGTGGACCGACCGGGATCCGGCCGGTCCCCGTTGTGGTACTTGGCCTGCGGGGCAGGGGCAGACGCACCCCTGCAATGTGGAGACTTCGCTGTTTCCGCCTTGGCTGCCTCTCCCTGTCGCCACTCGTCGAAGCCCATCCAGGAAACTACGCCGTGCACCTGCAACTGCATCGGTTGACGAGCCTATCAAGCACGAAGCTGCTGCGCCTTCCCTGCAAGCTCCGCTGCCTTGCGGACAGCAGCACCACCAGAGGCCCTCTCAGAATCACGGAGGTTTGCGAAAGTGGCAACCTCGCGTCGCTGGGGGCCTCATCACGACGAGGACGTGCTGCGCGTCGATCGACTTACACAGATACCCTGCATTGGTGATGAGCCTGCAAGCTGGGAAAGCGCAGCCGCTTTGAAGCATACTTCCGCCGTGAGCAGTGGCTCACCCCACGGCTGCTGACAATTGAAATAGATAGAATATGGAAACTTCCTTCCATGTCGCAGTATATTGTCGATGCCTTTGCTGGCAACCTCGATGTCTAACTCAGGGTCCCCGATGAAACAGCATAGATGCACGAAGAGGCTGCAAGACAAGCATGGTGAAGTGTGGTGTAGCGCAACACCATCATTTTTCGGATGTGTTGATGTAAAAAGGCGGGCGCTTGAGATCCCTGATCTCATCAGACAGCTCCTGTACCCACACCGGGCTATAGCGGCTGGAGCATCGACGTTCGCGCGCGTGTGGGCCCGGCGGACACGAGTTCGAGTTCGAGCGCTGGCTGCAGGCCAGGCCTGGGGGCATCGTTGCCATCGACGGTGTCCAAGGCAGCCACAAGGAGCGTAACTGAGCAGTTTTTGCATTGTCAGCTGAGAAGAACCAACCGCAACTCTTCTCCACGGCAGTCGAGACCGACACCGCGGCTAAGATCAAACATGCAGGCGCCAACCTTCCAGAAGTCCAGTCGCGCACATCAACACAAGCAGAGATGCCCCGCCTCCCCTTCTAGAGCCGCCCTGTCCAAGTCCAGATACTCGATGCCTTGGGTGCAATGACCACTGCATGCCCGCCTTCGATTCCTCCTACTTGCTTGCTTCTGCTTGTTCTTGCTTCTGGAGCACTCTTGTACAGGAAAAGCCGGTTTGCGCCCTGGTCGGAAGGCCATGTCGCGACAGCTGGCAACAACTGATTAGCCAGCATAGCCTCGCGCACTTGCGTCGGCGAGATGGCTCGAAGGTAGGCGAACAGCTGCGCTGTCATCAGGGAGTCGAAACCTGCCTGCATCTTGCAGCACAACTGCAAGCCTGCAAGCATCTGCCCGTCCCCAAACCAGCCTCGTGCGCCAGCTCGTTCCGGTCGGCTTGGGAACCGTAGCGACCTGACGTCAAAACACACCAGACTCGAGAAAGAAGCGATCGTGGAGCCACGCAGGGAGGTCTCACATGTTGGAGCGCATGAGCATGGCGTGGTCAACATGGCCGCGGGCATTCCCACGCGTTGCAGTTGCCAACCGACATCTCGACATCTGCATCACTTACACCCACCATCACAACCCAAAGAATCTCAGCACTTTGGGACAGGGCAAGGCGGACAAGTCGGGTCGGGCCGCATGGGGCGGAGCGGGAAGAAGACGTGGAGGCAACAGAAAGATCTTAGAAAACACCACACCTACCTACCTGGGCCGAGCAGCTGTATACTCTTTAAATACATCCTTTAAAGCGGCGGGGTCTGCACTGCGTCGCTCTGACGTCGCTCTGCGGCTCCGGGCTGGCCGTCTCCGAGACGAGGCGGAACTTCAGGTGGGGCACGGTCCCGTTCCCCGCCAACTCCCGGTGCCTCGCCTTTGTAGCGACTGCGACGTGACGACTGCATGCGCACTGCGCACAGCATGCACTGCTTCGCACTGCGTTTTGCACTCTCCTTTTGATGCGCCGGCCTTCGCATCCTTCGCGAACATCGTGAGGCCGAGGCGCTTGAAGCCGCCCAGGGCACCGTGAAGGTGCGCCGTGTCCACCACCTCTCGAGGCTGCAGAGTCGCGATGTGCGGGCAGTGTCTCTCCGTCTCTGCGTCTCGCCTTGGGCGTACAGTGGCGGATGATCTGCGCCATGGCCCGCGGGTCGTTGCGAGGCAGCGGCCGCCGCCTGGAACGTATCGGGTCGGAAAGGCAGCCGCAGGCCCGGTCTAGTTAGGGCCCTGCTCGAAGGCCGCCAGCAAGAAGAAGAGGTCCAGCGGGCAGTGCACGACCTCAGGCTTTTCAGGCAAGCCAGGTCTGGTCTTGTTCGAGCCTGGGACGCCCAGCGAATGGTAGCTGCCGAGCACAAAGGGCTTTCCAAAGCCGCAAGAGGCCAACCTTCACCAAACGCTTCAGAAAAATGGATGCGCAGCTTGCAGCCCATTCTGCCTTCTCATCAGCAATGCCTGGCGATCTCAAAGGAGGCAAGCTTCTCTTCACGGAAGTGCGTGCAGAGACTTGCAACTTCTCGATTGGGTCTGCGCAAAGTGTGCTCGGGCTCTGGGTGATGAGAGTATTCTGCAGATGCTTGGGTGTGTTTTTTACTGGCGTTCATGCGGCCTACTTCGGGTCTGAGAACCCGGCACTCACATCATCATCATCATCATCATCATCATCTTCTTCTTCTTCTCCTTCACCACCATCCTCGTCGTCGTTAACATCATCGTAATAATCATTGGCATCGTCAACATCCTCATCACCATCATCGTCATCATCAGCATCAGCATCATCACCACAATCATCATCGCATCATCTTTCCATCCATCCACGCACCCACCCATCCATCGATCTGTCAATCCGTCATTGCACTTCATCCTCATGCAGCAGTGGACAAGATGATGACGGGATGTCTTTCGTCGCCTCACCGCTCTGTTGTCCCTTTCCATTGCTCTTTTTGAGGACTGTTGTGCTGGCTCATTTGTCCTATACCTTGATCGAACGCAAGGCTGAAGGGAGACCTAGCCTTGGCCACGGCTTTGTTTCTGAGCTCAGCAGCAAAGTGCGCTCGTGGGAAGTGCGGGTTTGGGTTGCTTCCACAACCACGTTCCTTCTGGGTCCCCGCCAGTCCCAACATCGCGATCAAAATGGAATCGATGGGGTTTCCCGCTCGCCCAACATCCCTTCCTTCCTGTCCTGTCGGACCGCTGACGAAGCAGCCAAACAACACAACAGAAATGAAGGCAACCGACGAGGAGCGAGGGTGCGGCTCTGCTGGTACATCTTCAACAGCAGCTTGTCGGCTTGCCGTGAGGGTGGATGCCTCCTATGCTGGCGTAGTACTTCTTGTAGCGGCGCTCATCCTCAGAAGGCCATGGAGGAAAGGCGGCTGCAACAGAGGACCCAGATGAGGCCGCCTCGCGGCTCATGTACGGGATTCCATCGCGAATCCACGTATTAAAGTCCACATTGTTGCGTGCATTGAACTGCAGGGCGGAGGCCTTCGTCACAGTGCCACAGGTGCCACAGGTGCCACAGGTGCCACAGGGGCCACAGGCTTGCGGAAAACGTCAGTGGAAACCCCACCTGGCAGAAGAAGCCTTGGTCACGTCCAATCAGGTCGTTGCCAGCCTGTGGCTCTCCACATCACATGAAAGCCTGTAACTTTGTAGATCCCTCTTGGTTCTGCAGCTCGCAGATGATTGAAGAAAGAGTTTCAGACTGAGTTTCGTGGCGTATGGGAAGGCGAAGAGGTTGTAGCTCGCGAAGCTCAGGACGTCCTCCCTTCCGCCATTCCGCTCCTGGCCTGAGCAGTTGAGCCGAGAGAGCCGACAGCCCCTCCGGTCCCTTCAAGGGGGACCGGGCCGCGTGGGGACGGCCGAGCGCCGAGCTGACCAAGGTCAAGCCCAGCTGGATCAGCGTGTACCTCAGAGAGCGCTCCCAGCTCTCCTCTCTGGGCGCGGGTGCGACTCTCTCCGGCTTACTAACGACCGCTCTCTGCTCTCCGAGCCGCCGCTCGGCGATGCGGCAGTGCCGGTCAAGGCGAGACAGCGCCGAGTCGTCGAAGGAGTCGATCTCCCCCTGGCTGAGGCGCACGTGGCCGGCGTCACACGAAGCGCCAGCACAAAAGAGCAAGGAAGGACGCTCAAAAAGGCACGGATTCGGTCGCCGAGACCTCCGGCTTTTTGGGCCTCGAGGTCCACGCCCGTCAGCTCCGTGTCGATGGCGACGAAGTCCGCCCCCGGCAGCCGGCTCTCGAAGTCGGCGAGGACCTCCGCACGACACGGCGGAAGCCACGGAGGGCTGACCTCTCCGAGGGAACGGAGCGCCTTCTTGAAGTTGCTCACGCGGCCTCAGCGCACTCTAGCGGACAGCCACTCCGGTCCGAGGATGCCACGGAAGGCTCGCACCTTCCATCCGCCTCTGGAGTCCGGCCTTGACTTTGGGCCTCTCTGAGACTCTGACACCGAACTTACTAAGCTTCTGATAGATTCCCTGTATCACTAATTATATCTATATCCCTCCCGCCTTCCTCACATTCGTCGGGGGGGGCGTGAAAGCGGCACGGATGTGCTGTACAAGTAAGAGTAGCAAACCCCAAACGAGAGAGGGCTGCAAAACTGCAAACACTCGCGTGATGCTGCCTGTGTCAAACAGCTGCAGTACGACTGCACCTTGCTACGCTCTGTGGCTTGAGTTGTCTTTGAACTCTGCTTCGCGGCACCCTGCTTGAGCCTTTGCTCTGTGCCGGCCAGCCGTGGCGACTGCGTCGGGTGTTGTAGCTTCACTGAAAGCTCACGACTGGCACGGCTTTCCTCATGATCGCGCTCGAAGGTCTGTCAGCCCTTGTCTCTCCGCCTTTTCGCCGCATGTCCTGGACAGGGGCTTAAGGCTTAAGCCTTGTACTGCACTCCTTGTGCCGTTCGGTCAATATTAGAGTTGCAATCTCCAAGCTACTCTCATGATTCCCGGTGGGGGAGGAGTTCTATCTTCGAGCCTCTTAGCTCAAGACTTCAAGAGGCCGCGGTCCGGCGGTCCTGGACATGTCGGCCAGGTTGCGGGCGAGGTTTTGGATCTCTTGGAGCGTCAACATCTGGCGCCGGCGACTGGGGTAGTCCACGTCCTTTGCCCAGTCTTCCTCGAAAGAAGTCTCAGACACGGCAAGGAAAAACACCTGGAGGCTCGAAAGCTTCGCAGACTCTCACACTCGGCCACTCGGCCGAGACTCAAATTCTGCACTCTTCTGCTGCTCGACCACGCGGTCGACAAGGCCCAGCCCCGCATCGATCTCTTTGGCCTGAGACGTTTCCCCCCGGCCTACGCAACGCTTCTCCAACAAGGCAGTCAAGGCAGATGAAGAATGCGTGGGAGCAGCGGGTGGCGTGGGCACGGTGCTCAGGAAGCGCGCGGCATCCTCCAATCGGCATCAGAACACTCTTGTACAAGGAAACTCGTGGAATCCTTCGACAGCTTTTTCCGCCCGTCGGCTGGAGGGCGGTAGCCGTGCATCAGCCTCGGACTGCCAGCGTCTTCCGTCCCAATGTGGAGTCGAGGCACTTTCCAAGCGAGACGCAGCTGCTCGCGCGCCTGCAACTGAACAGTTGTGCCACAGAAGCACTGCCGCACTTCTGGCCCGACGGTGCCCCGGTGCCTGCCTTCAGGAAGTGCTTGCGGGCCTGCAAAAGGACCTTGTAGTCTTGGGCGGGCAAGTGCTCCAACGGTGCGGAGCGCCGTCCCGCCAGCCACTCGGACTTGTAATGCCGCCTGCCAAAGCTGCGCGCTCGTTTCGCTCTTTTCGGGTCGGGCTTGGCTGCTGCTCGAAGGGCCACTCCGGAATGCCGAAGGCCAGATCGTGCAGCCCATTGGTGACGTGATATTTCTGGCAGATGTCCTTCTGCAGGCCCCAGTGGAGGCCCTCCTTCAGCCTGCAGAACTCAGAAGTGCGCGGCCCTGACACCAAGTTGCCAAGGCCCTGGCGGCTGGCCACTGGCATCGAGGAAGGCCGAGCCAAGGCCAAGGCCACGAACATTGGGGCGGCCGGCAAGGGCCTCTCCGCACTCTAAAGCAAGGCTCATTTGTGGCTTCCATGCCTTCGATGTCTTACCCGTCTTACCCCGCACCTCCGAAATCTCGCGGGACACCCCCATGAGCTACATCGCATCGGAGAACCACACAAGCACGATGTCTTGCTGCGAATCTGTGTGTGTGGACAACGTGCAGCTTTCTCGAGTCAAGGAGGTGAGGGTTAACTGCAGATTTCTCTAGTCAAGGAATCATGAATCACTGCCTGGCAGCACCCTTGAGGCTCTCTGCGGCGATGAGCAAAGCATTCAAGAATCTCTCGTGTCGCCTTCCTCTTCTCTCCACCGCGGCTCGTCTCTTTTGTTCACAGAACAGTGATGCGGCGTCATGTTCATGTACTTACTACTGAAGGCCCCCAAGGGCAGCTCTAACAAAGTGAGCCCGTCCGAGTTAGTCGGCATCAATGATGATGCCCCAAGGCCCAAGGCCGAACGTGGACTATCGCCGACTTTTCAAGTCGTTGCAGAGGGACGAGTACCGCGAGGCCGACGAGGAGGCGGCATCGGAGCAAGGCGATCTGCAGCTGCACGCCGCTCGGGTGAGCTCCGACAGAAATCGCAGAGACCGCAGAAATCATTTCGTGCATAGGAGGACGGTGACGAGCTTGTAGTAGAGGTCACAGGTGTAGCCCTCGATCTCCTCACTTTCCACCTTGCGGAAGAGAGTCGCCAACACCTCGGAGCCCAACCCGCCATTGCTGATGATGAGGTACTTCCCACCAGTCTTCCTCACAGAATCGGCGAGCAAGGCACAAGGCAGAGCCGAAAGTATCGGGAAGAGCCGAAACTGCGGCCCGGTCGCAGCGCCCGGTGGACCTCGGCCGCCATGGCGCAGCCGCGCTGGCGCAAGGCCTCCGAGCCCGCCTCGAAGAGCGAGTCCAAGGCGCCCTGGCCGGAACCGCAAACCCCGGAGCGTTCACCGCGGAGGCCGCAGACAGCCGTTAAGCTCCGTGGTGCTTCTTCTCAGCTGAGAAGCGACGCGAGAAGTTTTGAAGCTCTGACTCGGCCTTGTCGATGGCCGCGTCGAACTCGTCCTCGCCCAGCGCCCCGGGCTCCGCGCAGTCCACGCACCACCACGTGAGCTCCGGCTCCTTCCATGCAGCAGCGCCGGCCACACAGAGGAGAGCACGCGCGCACACGCGCTTGTACCGGCGATTGCACTGGGGCCCGCTGCCTGCTTGCGCATCATGTCGATGACTGTGGAGCTGTAGTCCACGTTGATGACCTGCCCAGCTCAGCAGACACGAAAGGTGTCCACTTCACCAACTTCGCCGGCTTCTCCCGCCAAGCCACATTACTGAAGCCAGCGTCGACCAGCTTTCTTCCAAGGCGGCTGTTGCCGCAGCCCACGTGCAGCACTTTGCTGCCGTGTCTGTTTTCTAGAAGCTTGTCAACGAACCTGAGGCAATGAGAGGTTATAGGTCTCCACATGCACGTGCTGAGTTCTGGTATAAGGTCGCCGCGGCCAGATCACTTCGCAGGTCTGGTTCCACTCCTGGGTGCGCCGTCACAAGTTCGCCCTAGCTGCCATTCACCTCTTCACATCCGCCCAGATGCGTAGGTCTGCGCATAGCGCCCCGAAGCATAGGCCGCATCCCAGTACTCGCGTCTGCCGAGCCAGCTGCGCCCGCCGCAGCGCAAAGCAAAGCGCCGCCTTGACCGGGCGGCAAGGAATTGAGAACAGAAGCTCCTGTGTCCCCTGATCTCAGCATGTCCCATGGGAAGCTGCTCTCTAGGCCCTTTAAGACATCTTCCCCCCAAGAGTTTGACTTACGACACACTTCGGCGTCCTATCCTCAGAGGAACCGCAGGAAGGTGCTGCTTTGGCTCTGGCAGAAGTCTCTCTGTGTGCATTGCAGCACTCGCCTCAAGCGGACCACGAGCCGATCCATCGCGCCACAGAGGTCTCCGAGGCAGCGCAAGGTTGCCATGACCAAGCTTTAGATCTTCGCTTTGCTCGGCTCGATTACTCGCGGTAAAACCACAGGGCCACGGGCCACTCCCGTCCGGCTCTGTGCTGCAACCGATCTGCTCGTGCGAAGCAGGAACTGGCAATCAAAGGCAATTCTTGGAGCTTGCGCTTGCTTTTTACAACCAGAAGCTAGCGGAAGTGGTGCGCACTTGGAACTGGGAACCTGAGGTTGGAAGCACACTGTAGGAAACCAACACGTACAGGGTGAATGACGAAAGCGCGTTGGATCTGGGCTCAGCGGACAGCTGCAAGCACGGGTCTCTCCTTTTGCCACGAGCGCCGCTGTCTTTCTGCCGCCAGGGCTCCCTACTCGATGCCATCCGACGGCAGCGGCCGGGCCTCCTGCCATCCGGAGCCCTTCCGGGCATCCTGGCAGGGAAGCCACAGCTCGACCTAACACACACACACACACACACACACACACAACATGTAGACCAAACACAGCAGATACATTTTCATGTTGGCAAAGCAGCAAGGGCAGCGGAAGCGGTGAAACGCCGGGAAACCTTTCTCTCAAGCAAGCGCCGGCACCATTGCAGAAAGCCTTTGTAGTGCTTCCCGCAAGCATCCCACCTCGCTCCATAAAGTGTCACGACAAAACCAGGAACAAACTTTCAACGGCTCTGCACAACGGAACATGAACATGAACATAATTTGTTCAAACCGAGTGCTTTTGGGCTCGTCTTCATGCATGAAATCAACTTTCGGGTTTGGGGTTCTTTTATTTGAGCTTTCAGCTACCAAAGGCCAGAAAACCTTCAAACTGTGGCGAGGAGTTTTACGTATGGAGATGGTGGCCATGACGATGAAGCTATCTAGGAGTAGCGAGCACAGCATTGCCCTTAACAAGTCCCAATGCGCTTGATTTGCATCCAGACAAATAAAGCCGCAGCTTGACATGCTGGCGCTGGATTTGGACGTCGATGTCTTCCTCTTGCCTTCCCTTACGCCAGGGCACTGTGTCGTAGATCAAGAAGTAGATCGTGAGCGCAAATGCCCACATGTCCAAGGGTGCTCCACGCTCACAGTTCGACAAGAAGTACTCGGGAGCCAAGTACGGCTTCGTCCCGACAACGCCCTTCAACGACGAGCCTGCTGGCAAATACGTTGCCAGCCCGAAATCACCCAGCACTGAGCGGAAAGGAGGGTCCCTTGCGGAGGCCATGATGTTGTCCGCTTTGACGTCGCGGTGTATAATGCATTTGGAGTGAACTGAAGCGCCTCTAAGATTTCCCGCGCCATTTTGGCGAGAACCTGAGCCGGCAAAAGCCCGTTGTACAGTCGGACCTCGCTCCAGCTGCAAGCCAGCACCTCCATGGCTAGGAAGTCCTGATTTACACCCATGATACCGAAACAGCGCACGGTGTGTGGGTGCTGGCACCAGCTCAGCATTCTCCACTCCTTGCGCAGCCCCTCAGCCTGGTGTTTCACCGCCAGCTCTTCCTGACCCACTCGCGCGCGATATACTTGGCCGAACGCGCCATGTCCCAATGAGGACAGAAGCTGCGGTTCCCCACAGCCCAAGGAAAGAGTCCAGTGACCAGGCAGGGTTCTCGGCAACAAAGGTCGCCCCCGCACTTGTGGGTGCTTGAATGCCAAAGTAGCGGCCAGAAGCGCCAGGCCCACGCGCAACCATACGATGCTCCCGGCCTCGTACCAGGGGGTTGGTGTTCATGTGCGTCTTTGTTTAGAGGCGTGTCGAACTTGACATCAACACACCGGGTGCCTTTGCACATCCCGCGGCAGCTGGGACAGGGCGGCGGCCCAGCGCTGACCTGTGGCTTCAGGATGCGTTTACAATGAGTTTGCCGAAGCAAATAGAGTTTGCGAGCAGAGTCAACACTGGACGTCAAGCACCTTAGATCTCACATGGCTGGCTTTTGGTCGAGCTGGTGGATGTAGTAGCCCTGTCGAGCGCTCAATTAAACATCAAGTCCGTTACATGATCGACCTTGCTGGGGTTGCGCCATAGCACTGCTTAGCTGGTCCTTCTCGATGTCGACCGGAGCCCGACAATTCACTCATATCACGACCAGGGTGCGAAGCGTGTCCCTGACAGCACCCGCAGTCAACATGCTCACGGATAAGTTTGTCATGTTGCATGAGCACAACTGTTCTGGAAAGCATGCGCCTCTTGTGCTACCAGGCTGTGATCTTCCATGTTCAGCTGTGACACCAGAGAGCCAGGTTCAGAAAACTCCTATAGGCACCAAGCACATGCTTTCGAAAGACTTCCTTCCACATGGAGCCAGCCTTCTTCAGCAAAGCTCGAAGCTGAATGACCCTGGCTGAGATGCGAATCTTGCGGGAGCACGTCGTGCAGAGTGCCAATATTCAACTGATATGTCGTCCAAGGCACTCATCCTCGAGTCTTCCGATCATCGATGGATCGATGGCCCATCCGGCGCGTGCCTGACACCTTTGTTGCTGGCTCAAGAATCGCGGCGCTCACAGCACAGCGGCATGCTTTTTCCTTCTAGCGGCTCAGTCCCTTGAGCCAGTCGGCATCGTCGCGAAGACACCTGCTGAGCGACACATTCTGGTCAAAAGTGCTAAGCACAAACAACAGCCTGCTTGCTACAGCTTCCCCAAATTAGGGTTGACAAGAATGTCTCAGCATCCTTCTGGTACTCGTTGACCAGACGAGCAACTGAAGCAGCGTGGCTGCGATTTCTGTACTTTGCGTCTTGTGCTCTACATTTTAGCTCTTCAGACATGTCGACTAAGCTCAATGTCCCCGTTCGGAGAAACTGGTCCATCGCACCATTTGCCTTCATGGGGTCCGCCTTGGTCAGGGCATCGACCAGCATTTTTTGATGCGGCACCCAGCGCACCATCGAGCAAGAGTCCTGCAAGTCTTTCACTATAATGGCTAGCTCCAGCGCCGACTTTCTGTCTTGTTTCCCCTGGGGGTGCTCCTTCATGATGCAGTCAAACAGTGATTTAGCGTCCGTCACAGCACACTGGGGCTGCTTTAGCAACTTTAGCAGCTCCACATCGCCTCTCATGATCAGCATGTGGGGCGACAGCGAGTTACGCCACTGCTTCAAAGATACGTCGTGCTGAGCAGCATCTCGGATCATGATCTGCAGCCAGTCCACCTCGTTCAGAGCCTGAAGCATCGCCTGGGTCTCGCCACCAAATGTGGAGAATACCTTGCGACGTAGCTTGCTTGACCTCCAGGACAGTGGAGAGGCCTTCACTCGCTGGTTCCCGACAGGCAATGAACTGGCTGTTAGCACCATCCAGGCTCCCTGAGTGTTGTCAGAAGGGAGGCCGTCCTCATCGATGGTGTCGAACTTGGAGCCTGTCCCTCCGGCGTCGGACACAGCTAAGAAGGCCATGTCGAGAGGATCGTGCTTCCAGATGGTCAAGGGCCTGCTGGCGGTGGTGCGCAGGAAATTGATGTTCTTGTTCAGCACCAGGACGTCCTCGATGGTGGCATCCTTGAGCTTGCTCGCCATGAGTGAGGCAGTACCGCAAACTTCTGGCCTGGTCTCCTTGGCCACCCAATTAATTCACCTTGTAGATGGCGCTTCGGAAGTTCTCAAACTCCTCCTTTCCCAGCGAGGCATCCTTCTGGGATCGACGGCCTTTCTGCAGAGGAACTGGTACAATCTGCTCGGTGATATACTTCTCCTGGTGAATGAGGATGCGGTCAGACATCACCTTGACCATTCTCCCAGCATACTCAGCCTCGTGGTTCTCCCACTTGCCAAATTTAAACCTTGCTTCGAAGCTGGCCCGCAAGTCGTCCTTCACCTTGGGATCGCAGCTGATAATGAAGTCGTCCACCTCAATCAGCACTTGAGCTCGGCTTTTGTTGTCCTGCCTTGTCGAAGTAAGACCACCAGCAGGGCTCAACCAAGTTTCGGACGTACCCCTTCTCCAGGAGAAACTTGGTCACGGTATTGCGCCGGGCAGCTGGAGCATCGTCCAGCCCATAAACTGGCACTTCTATGGAGATCAGCGCGCCGGGCTCCAGCTGTAATCCCTCACAACGTTCGGCGAAAATTGGCCCTCTGGGACGCTTCAACCTGTCGGACTGGCAAAAGGCGTTTTTGACGTCCGTGAATGAAAAGTGATGTCCCAAGTTCAAACCGGTCTGAAGAAAGGCCATAATGCTCTCAGTGGCTGGCGTAGGCGAGAATGTGGACAACTCGGCCGTGTCAGGATCGCCGTGCCCAGCTATGCACCACCTGGATTTCGGTTTCCAGTTGCCTGTTCCGGGCTGGGGCTTCTTTCTCCTGACAATCCTCGAGTTGAGAACTCGCTCGGGGAAGCGCCGCCTGGCCTCAGCCGCCTCCTTGCCGTACAGCACCTTGACGGCTTTCGTCTTCAGGATCCGTCGTCCGGCAGCGAGCCAGCCGATGATGAGTTAGCCTCATGGTTTACGCTCGATCAGCATGGCTCCCGTGTGTATGTGGCCAGTCGCTCCGATGAGATCAATCTCAAAGATCTCTCCCTCGAGGAGAGAAAGCTCTTCGAGCAAAGCGACATGGTGGAATGGGAGGCGTGGCTGTGCAGGATTGCGGCCTCGAGCGACAGCATCTAGCAGAGTTCTCATAGGTGTTCCCGGAGCGGGGCCTGCCAGTGGGGGCGAGATCTGCGCCTCTGTGCCTTGTGATCCTGAAGCTAGAGGAAGGTCTGTCTCACTCGGTCTCTGGGAAGAGCCTGTAGCCGAAGTTTCGTGCTGCCCTCTCCGGGGGACCTTGGAGTCTCGTTGAAGCTGGGGATCGGGACGATCTTGCAGTACATCACGTGTCGCACCTCGGTCCACCGTCATGTCCTCTGGAACTGGGGGGAGCGTCTCGTGCACTTCCGGCTCCTGCGCTGGCTCTTGAAGAGAAGATCTCCTTGAACCCTCGTGCACTGATTCAGTGGCTTGTCTGGGAGGTAAAACTGCTGGAGAAGGAGGAGGTACGTGAGCAGCTGGAAGCAAGCCTGCAGGAACTGGAGGTTCGTGAACAGGGGCTGGTGTAGCTTCAGCATCGTGTCGTAGAGGAGCTCCTTCTGCAATAGGAATTCCTTCTTGATCGCGCTCAATGTGGCGCAAGTTCTCTTCCTCCAAGGGGGGAATTCTTTGCTGACGTCCACAGCTCCCGCGTGTCCTCCAGAAACGACTTGACGAAGGAGCGCTCCCAAACCTGGATCCGAAGCAAGTTCTCGACCTAGCACTTCCGAAGGAAAGGCCGGGCGAAGTTGTTCGGGAGAGCAACGCCAAAGTCGAGTCCTCATCGCTACCCAGACCACAGACCTCGTGTTGAGAACCACCAGTCCCGGCCCAACCCATCGGGGTGTGGGATGCAAAGTGTCCCCTGCCTTGCCTCGCCGAAAGCAATAGACCCATTGACCCGGGCTCCACAAACGAGATGGCACCGAAGAAGAGCGGGTAGCGCGGCGGATCACCTCCTTGCTCGTGGCTTCCAAAGCAGCCTGTTTGGCTTTCTCTCTGATCTCGTTTCGCCGGCGGAATTCCGCACCTGCTTCGTCGAGGCCTCCTGGGTCGCGATAGGCATCCGACAACGGCACCAAACCTCCAGCATCATCGGACAGGAGCTCGCTTGGGATTCGGGGCAACTCCCCAAACACCAATTGTACCGGTGTGTAGCCACCGGCATTGAACCATCTGTTCTTTGCGGCCAAGAGTTGAGACATGAAGTCGTCGAGTTCGTCAAACGAGCTGAGAGTCAGCTGTCCAGCGTCCACTTCCTGCTTCAGCTTCCGCTTCAGCCAGCCTCCGTGCCTCTCTGCTCGAGAGTTCTGCCACGGACTCTCTGGGGCCGTAACGTGATGTAGAATGCCCTGTTGCTCCAGGCCTCGTTCGAACATAGAGCGAAACTCATTCCCTCCGTCGGTAATGATCATTTGCGGAGATCCCAGATACTTGATCCATGAGTTAACAAGCGCCCTCCAAGTAGCATTTGCAGTAGGAGTACCGGGGCCACTTTCGATCCTCTGGGCCACGTGATAGCCCGTCCCGTGACACACCATGTTGAGCACCGGGACGTTCTGGTCGCGGAACTGGAAGTAGAACACATCGACGGAGAGCACCTTGTTGAACGAAAACGTGCGGGGGCATTGAGCCTTTCGTCGATGATCCGGACCTTGTCTGGTTTCACATGCCTGACAGCTAAACTCATCCCGCACATACTTCAGCACACTGGCCTTCGCTCCTGCCGCCTTGAGTGTTCGAAGTAGACGTTCTCGAGGCGGGTGACCCGTGTTGACGTGGATCTTCTTGACGAGGTTTTTCTGGGACTGCGACAGGACCTCCCGGGCATCGGCAGGAAGGTCGTGATCCTCCGACTCATCCACTGCCTCGGCAACGTCCTCCTCTTCATTGTCCATGATGGGATAGGAGGCATCCGTGGCCTCCCAAGCGTGGTAGGTGTCCAATAGAGCTTGGGAGCAGGCGCTCGTGTAGCCGCTCAAAGAAGTTTGCTCCATCAGATTGAACCCGAAGGCACTCAGCTCTCGAGCTCTGGCCTCATCCAAGTTCACGGAAGATCGGGTCTGGAAGGCCGGGCCGTAATGCTCCATCGAACTCCATTCCACGCCTCCACTCCATGGTAGCGCCGAGGATCAAAAGTCACCATTCGCTTGCGGTGGGTGCGGAGCTTGCCCTTGACAAATTTCCCAGGACGAACTTCCCGGGTCTCGGCTCCGTCCTCGTCCTCGGTCCACAGCTTACCTCCATTGAACTTGCCCAGGGCGATGCTGTGGTTCATTCCAACATTATTGACGTCCTGGTGATACTTGAGGCGATTTCCGCTGGAGACCACCAAGGAGGAACGCACTGAGCTCGCACCGTGGAAGGTCATGAAGCTGTTGAGGTAATTCGTGACCTGCATCAGCGATCGAGTGGCACGAGTAATCCCAGAGAAGCGGCCGTAGGTAAATTGGCCAAGCAACACGTAGTTCTCGGTAGCGTCAGAGCTCCTTCTTCTTCTGGACGCCGCTGGCCACTTGACTGACTGAAGTAATCGCAAACACGAAGACATCGAAAAGTCCTGTGCCTCTGGCAGCCTGCTCGCCAGTTGCTCGTACTCCACGGGACTTGTAGTAGATGTGGTCACATGTGCTGAAACATAGGACCCGACGCTTGTGGTGCATGTAGTAAAGGGGTCTTCTGTTCTTCGTTGCATGGTGGCTTCATCATCATGGGACCCGACGCTTGTGGTGCATGTAGTAGATGGGTCTTCTGTTCTCCGTCGCATGGCTTGATGAAGCAGCTTGGAGTTGGTGGCCCATCCGGTTCTCGCGGTCCTTCCCACCAGAAGCTCGGAGCCTTTGCACACGTCTTCAAGTCGCCGTCCATACCAAATGCTGTGCTCCGGAGGGGCTTCCACGAGGAAAACCTTGCCCTCGTGAGCCTGATGTTTCATAGCCTCCAGGCCGAAGTCCCGCTGCATCTCACGAGACACTCGCTGCCGAGGATCGTTCTCGTTGAGGGGGCTCGGAGAGGGCCACAGACAGCATCGTCGGAGCATGATCGCGTAGAAAACCTCGAAAGCGTTCTCGATCTCCAGCGACCGTCACATCCCAGCCCGCAGACTCGTTGAACCTGGAGCTCCGAGAAGGAACCCGAGCGCCCTGAAGCTGCAACAAAGGCGTTGCGGCGGTGTCGTGGTACAGCTCCACAAAGTCGAGCTGACCTGGACGAAGGTTCCTGCGCTTGCTGTGCACCTGGGTTACGGTCCCCCTGCGAGCTTCTCGAGCTTCGTTGTAACTATGCTGGGGAACGTAAACTGTCGCAGGAGAGTCTTTCCACTCATCTAACTGAGGAGCTCGAACCAGCCACAAAGGTCCATGCTCAGAAGGGTTCGCAAGCTCATCGAATCCTCGGGGAAGGAAGGAGGCATCGAGGGCGCGGTGCATGGAGGCCAGCGCCCGATCACAATACCAGATCTCGACCTGGTCACCTTTTTCCCATGTCCCAAGAGGACCGGGGCCTTGACAAAGAAGGGCCCCACGAGCGTCGTGCAAGCGGTGCCACAGAACAACATTCATCTCCGGCACCTTCTCCGTAGAGTTGCGAACCCACGGCTTCTGCACCTCCGTTGGCCAATCGGGTCGAGACCAGTCTCCAGCTTCTCTACATCCAACCATCCAGCAGTGCTCGTCTCCACCGAGTTGACGAACCTGGTGCTGGAAACCTTCAGTCAGCTGCACCCAGGAGAGTAGCTGAGTCGCCACCGCACACCACGTCATCTTCACTGGCCACCGGCTGGAAGGTCGAACTCGTTGGGATTTGTCTCCTGCTCCATTGGTGCCCAGCTGGTCGGCGTGGTGTCGTCCTCCTGGTCCACCTGCATCTCCGCGTCGATCGTCTTGTTCACGAGCCCCTGCACCTGGTCGAGGGAGAGACTGGAGACGTCGGCTTGCATCCCGCGTTGCATCATCAACATCATCTGACTTTAGATCCTTCAAGGAGTTGGACACGTCGCGAAAGCCCGACAGCATGGCCTGCAACGTTGCATTCAGCTCGGGGTGAATCGCCGCCTCCGGGACCGCTGCCGTGGCCGTTCGGGTAGTCGAGGATGTCGCCAAGGAAGATCTCGACGGAGGAACGAACGCCGTCCCCAGGTCCGGAGGATTGTCTCGTCGAGCTCGTGCTTTGGCCTTGGACCGGGGATTCTTTGGAGTGTAAGACGTTCTCGCCGAACACTTGGCACACACCGTCCAGCTGGCACACTGGTTGGCTCTCTTGATGTGGTTTCCCGGATGCAAGCAGCGACCGGGCTCCTGAGCATCGTCCGTCAGAAACTTTCGCCGTTCCGATAGGACGCTCTTTTGAGTGGTTTCGGCCACTGCCAATCGGCGGTAGCCCAGGCGGATGATCTCCCACATCTGAAACACCCTCGTCATGAGCTCCACCGGAAGATTGCTGCCCGCGCCGCTCGTCGAGCGAGACGAGTTCTCCATGATCACGGCCGCGGGGAAATTCGAATTTCGGGCTTGACACGTCAAGACACTGGCTCATTTGAGCAGCTGGGGCAAAGGCGGCACGGTCACAAAGTTCTCGCTCCGAGTTGCACTGGTAAGATGCATCAGCAGCTGGCTCTGGTAACTGAAATCGAACATGTTTCACAGGCTTCTCATGCTTCCGGCTAGACATGTCAACATTCTCTGGCTCGACAAACTCGACAGCAACACTGGAACCCTTGTTTGTGTACGCGGACGAAACTGAGCTCTTCATGAAGGCGTCCTTGGGAAGCTGATACTGCTCTTTCGCGGTATCGGGGACATCAAAGTGACCGCCACCCCACTGTACAAGTGGGACTGCACGGTGCCCCGACGGCAACAAAGTCATCGGCATCCTTACATTCAATGCCTCGAACTGGATCTCATCGGCCTTCAAGTCCAGCTTCACGCCCAAATGAGCTAGAAGACCAACCGAAAGGAGCGGAGGCACGGGCCCTTCTATGACGATGAATTTCACAACCCCAGGTATGCCGCCAAAGGCGATCGGAATGAGGACCGCCTTCAAGACTTTCGCCTGTCCTCCTATCCCTGTTGGCGCCGAAGAAGGGGTTGGCACCGCCACCGCTCGCAGTCCCTTGCCGGCGAGCTCGTCCTCCAAGGCAGCCAAGGCACGATCCCCGATGATGTCCTGAGTCGCCCCGGTGTCGAGGATTGCCAGCCCTGGGGGAATCGTCAAGTAGGTCCAGCAGGGAACTTCATATGGTGCCTCGTGGAAGCTCTGGTCCTCTGACTTCCACGCCATGAAGCTGTAGTGGGAGGCTCCTGATGCGCCAAGATAGCAAAACCCAGACAGCTTCGGAGCGGAGGTAGCCGCGTTGGCTCCGACAGATGAGCCCTGACGGCAGTCCTCTGACCAATGCCCTCGCTTGCCGCACGTGTTGCACTTGGAGATTTTCTTCAGCTGCTCCTTGGTTAGACGCCCACGAGGACCGTGAGCCGTTCCTCCAGCACTCTTGACGAAGCTGCCGCGGTCCTTCTTCATGTCGGCCTTAAACTTCTTGTTCTCCTTCCACGATCTCTTCCTGAAGGGTGGACGATTCTCGACCATGGCAAAGATGTAGGCCGCCTGCTCCTCCGAGAAGTTCATCTCCGTGAGCTCGGCCAGCACGCTCTCGTCTTCGAGG
The DNA here is from genome assembly GCA_905221615.1 of Symbiodinium sp. CCMP2592. NCBI lineage: Eukaryota > Dinophyceae > Suessiales > Symbiodiniaceae > Symbiodinium > Symbiodinium sp. CCMP2592. The sequence continues at coordinate 455,216 of CAJNDT010005813.1, read as the reverse complement.
ACCTCCGGCGGGATCTCATCGTCGCCGTCCGAAAGGCCGTCCTCGTCCTGCAAGTGGCCGGCCATGAAGGAGGGGGCCCCGTCGTCGTCGCCGGGCTCCATGAAGGCGGAGATCTTGTCGCCCCGAACGTCCATTCGTGCCAAAGTAGCCGTCAGGAGATCGATGTCGTGATCTCTTCCTTGCATCAGTGCCGTCAAGTTCTGAAGGCCTTGCTCCGTCAATCCGGAGCCTTCTCGAAGCATGGCCGCCTTGAACTCATTCGGCAGCTGGACTCCAAAGGAGGCGGCACGGGTGAAGTCCCGACTGCGCCTCATGGCAAACTGAGCCAAAGTCTCGTCACGTCGCCGGCCGACCTCGTGCATCACCTTGCGGTACGCCTGACGGCGCTCATCATCTTCACGAACTCCTGCCTTCATCTCGATGATCTGCAGGATGTATTCCAAGTAGTGCTCGGAGGCCAGCTGGGTCTCGGTGAGGTGCTCGAAGTCCACCTGGAGCTCCCAGCCCAAAGTCCGAAGTACTTTCTCGGCTCGACGAAACACCGGGATGTCCGTCTGCTTGTTCCACCGTCGAATGGAAGTCACCCACTGACGTCGGTATGACCATCCCGGCCACGAAGGAGGGTCTGAGTACTCTCCCTTGTATCCCCCGGGGCCGCCACTGGAACCCCAATCTCCTCGCCATGGAACTCCCTGACCGATGCGTGGCAACGGAGCAAAGGAAGGAGCTGCACAGCTCGCAAAGCCTCCAGGATGTCCCTGAACAGGTAATCCGGGAGGAGCTCACCTCGGGGTCCGCACAGTCCTGAATCAGGTAGAAGAGAAGGCACTCCAGGTGGAAGAGCAGCCGCAGGTGGCACCCCAGAGGGACGTCCCTGAGGAAAATAGGGATGCTGAGCTCCGAATCCGAAGGTCGGAGTAGGCATTGCTGGCAGAGTAGGGAGGCCAAGTCGTCGACCTCGCTTCTCCTGGAGCCGCGCCACGGGCGGTCTCTGCATGATCTGGCCCGGTCGCTCCAGAGAGAGCCGATTCCTCGTCGTCATTCTGACAAGCTGCCTGGCTGCTTCAAGCCACGGATCATGCTCTGCGCCTGCCTCTCGCTCGGATGCCGCCAATCTGGTAGTAGGGACCGAAGTGGTGTCGGCGCTCGCTGGCGCCGCCGCTGTCTCTGGGCCATGGAGACTCGCTGATTCCCCCAGCAGTCTCCCTCCTGGCGGTGGCTGAGATGAGCCCGCAGCATCGCTCGTCATGTAGGTGTAGCTCATGTCAGCTCCTGGCTCATTCCAGGGGCCGTTCCACTGCTGCGGCCACTGCCAGTCATATCCCCACCCAGAGGCCTGAGCGGTCCACGAAGGTTCAAAGCTCACGCTGTTCACTGAAGCGCGCGACCACGAGTGCGCAGTGTTATCGTAGGGTCGCCCAAAGTGCATACGGAACCAGGGCTCCGCTGCCAACTGTTGCTGGCTCAAGAATCGCGGCGCTCACAGCACAGCGGCATGCTTTTTCCTTCTGGCGGCTCAGTCCCTTGAGCCAGTCGGCATCGTCGCGAAGACACCTGCTGAGCGACACATTCTGGTCAAAAGTGCTAAGCACAAACAACAGCCTGCTTGCTACACCTTAGCAGCAGCGTGAAAGCACAGATAAGCAAAGTCTTGAAGCGAGCCCAACATCTCAGTAGGCAAGGCACGCGAGGCTGACCCCCAAGGGGCCACTCGGACAGGGCTCTGCAGAGGCCAACTGGGCAAGCACGACCAGCCACAGCATGGTCAATTTGAAGGCTATTCACTTGAGCCAAGCTAGAAGAAGGTATCTGCACTGAAAGGTGGTGCGTGCTCATGCCGTGGGTCAATCACTTCAAGAGTGCCCGCTCGCGGTCCTGTGCGTGCAACCTCGACATATCGAAGAACCTCGTGACTCGTGCTATCAAAGCAACAGGGCAGCGTGGCTACGCGCTCACACCTTGGGCGACGACTTCTCCCCCTTTGGGCCTATTTGATGCGGATCCGATCTGGGGAAGTTCGGAAAGCCTCTCCTGCCGGACTGCTCAGATAGAGCTCACAGGCCTCTTGGAAAGTCTTCTCGAAAGCTCCTGGTGAGCCAGTAGGGCCTCGTGAACTTCACCTTCCCAGGAAGGGCACGGCAACTCCAAGGCGCCCTGCCTTCTGCAGCTGCCTCGTGGTAGGGATGGTTGCAAAGCCACCTCAAGAGCGCAGGGGAGAACTGCAGGCGCCCGGAGAGTACGGTGTGGTGCAGGGCCCCAGCTTGTCTGGGCCCATGAACTGATACTTCCAGATGTTCACCTTCTTGGCCCTCAGGCGGTTGCACCATCCTCAGCTTCCAGGAGCTCAGCGTAGACCTGAGGTCTCAGCCGGGACCGGGACCCATCGGCCGGCGATTCATGCCTTGAAGCGAGCAGCTTGAGTTGCAGACTCGTCCCCAAACATCACCTCGAAACCTCCCCCCAGGCCTGGTGAGAGCTGCCTTTGCGGCGCAGGCTTTGTGATCGGTGTGTGAAACTCTGGCAGCGCCGTGGATGCAATAGAGGGGACACGCGCGTGAGATGTGTAGTGGCTGGGTGGGGTCGGGCACGACAGCTGCAGGGTAAGTTTGGAGAGGCAGGGTTTCCACTCAGCAGTCTTCATGATCGTGATTGCCAGTCAGGCTTGAAGCCCTCAAAGAGCAGCAACACCAGACGTGGGACGACATGATACCAAGCGGCCATGCAGACTCCCCGACCGCTCGAACTGCGCAGAAGCGAAGCGGACTGATTTGGCCCTCGCCCGTTTCCCGAGTCGCGTCTAGCTTTGCACAGCTTTGCTTGAGTCGTGCGGTCACACGTTGATCTAGGCAACGTCTCCGTCCACGGAGAGTTCAACCTATCTCGGCGAAGGCAATGAGCTGGCAGGCTGGAGGAAGCCGCGCCTCCCCTCATCTCAATTTCCACCTTGGGCACCCCCTGCCACCTCCGAGACTTGCTTCTTCACCCGCCTGGCATAGATCAAAATCCTCTTGTCGCCACATGACATGAACAATTGACTTTGACTCTCTGCCCGGGCACCTCAGATACTCGTTCTTGTCGGTGGAAAATAGCCGGTATGGCTCTTCCTTGGAGGAGAGAGCTGCCACAACAGCCAGCCTAGGGGGCAACTCCGCGCCTGCGCTGGCGACGCAGCATTCGGATTGTCCAGGAGGTCCTGAAAGACGAGCTCATGGCTTTCTCAGAGCTTGCAGACGTCTGAGCCCCCAGCCTGAATGCCTAGCAGGATCTGCCGAATCGTGATGGCTGGCTTCCAGTCCTCTCCACTTGAAAGGACTCGATAGCATCGACCCAGGAGCAGCACTCAGAAGCCCAGACGACCCGGAACCGACCCGGCCTCGTCCTCGTTTAGGATACTAAGACAAACAGTTCCGGAAGGGTAAACGTTCGGGTGGAACAGCGGCTTGCCGTGCACCTGGCAATCTCAAGGCCGGTCTGAAAGACAAAGAGAGAAGCTAGGAATGGACGTGCCACATGCCGGCTGCGCATGCGCAAATTTGCACTTGGGCGGCTTTGATGGGTAGTCCTCTGTGAACTCCATAGTGAGGGCATAGGTGGCGCCCTGTGAAGAGCACAGTGCAAGCAGTTCAGGGGCACGGGGGGAGCTCGGATGGCAGCCTCCCAGGGGCCTTTGGCCCGTCCAGGAATTCCACAGTTCCACTTGAAGACCTCTGCTGTGATGCGTGATGCGGCACGCGTTGAGGCTCTGGGGCTTTAGGATTCTCACACGGAGGATCAGCGGTGCCCTCCGGCACACGTTTTGTGACTTGGCGCAGCGCGTTCTGTCCCTTTCCGTCTTCGTTGGGAGCGTACCTGAACAGGTTGGGAGGCTCGCGAAGCACGACTTCAGGATCCCTGACGCCCTAAACGTGCTTGGCCGCGCACTTTGCGTAGAATCCAAAAGGGTGGTCTTTTTTAAAAGCCGCCCGCTCCTGCAGTGTGAGACGTGCCAGACCTTCTGTGCAATGTGGGGAGGATTCTGGCCTGCGCAAGTCTCTTGGATGCAAAGCTGGCCATCCGTCTGCGGCGATTCGCCTCTTCTCTTTGAAGGGCTTCAGATTCCAAGCCTGGCGGAGACTTGTAGTGAAGAGCTCTCGCCCAGCCCGCGGTTTCTGAGCGCCCTACACCTGCACCGCAGACCTCTGCCCCCCCAAAACCAGGTACTGCAAGCCGAAGAAGCAAGGCAGCGGGCAGACTACATCTCATGAGAGTCAATCATGTTCACAACGAGAGCCAAAGAACCCTGGCTCTTGAACTTAGTGCGAATCTCGAAACCCCTGGCACATTTAGGCCGGGATGGCTTCGATTCTTCCTGGCTGGAAACAACCTCGCACTAGCAGTAGCACCAGCACCAGTTCTGGTCCTAAAACTGACACTAGTACTAGCACAAGTACCAGTGGTACTGGCACTGGCACTGGTACTGGTACCGCTACTGGTACCGGTACTGGTACTGGCACTGGTAATCGTAGTGGTGCTGGTAACAGCACTGGTATGGATACTGGAAGTAGTTTTGGAGCATTAATAGGGTTGTTATCAAAATGCCTGTTCCTGACACTGATGTAGATACAGCTGTAGTTGCATGCCGCTTCATGTGGCAAAAGGAAAGTACAGGTTCACAATGGTTTACACATACGTAGTGGTGAACGCCGGTGGTTAAGGATGCATATGCGTATTCCTAAGAATACTAACAGCGCGCAAACCTTGCAGCTGCTGCTGTCGGTAGCACTGATCTAGTGCTAGCTAATGCTGCTGACTGGCTGTTGGCGGCGACGCGAATTTTGATAGGAATCTGACCTGCTCTGCCAATGACAGGCCCATAAAACCACGTCCACGCAATTCAGATTCCCGGCGCTGTTGACCTCTACACACCTTCGCCCGATGGTGGGATCGAGCTGTGTGCCGTTCTGCATGTAATAGCTCTCTCGGCCCTGATCACGTACGCTTGGCCAGCAGCATGGCCCCTCGAAAACTGCGCGTAACACGGATCCAGTCGTTTAGTGCTGCTCCAGGGTCTTGGGTTGTGATGAGGTGGGCCATCAAGGTCTTCTGGGGTGGGTTGCGGTACAATTCTGCAAGCGCCGAAATAGCGCGGATCTAGCGCACTGTCGCACCTTGCAGCGGATTCGATTTCGTGAATCCTTGTGGATGACATCCAGGATTTGACGTGGACGTTGGAGGAAAACGGTACGTCGCCTCGATCTTTCCAAATCTCCACAAGTTCATATGTAGATTTCGATTCAACTGGGTGCCAATTTCAAGTGAACGGGTGTCGAATGATCGTTTCACTTTGATTTTTGACTCTTGTTGTTGAGCGTGCTTTTTGAAAGTGTTTTTCGTTCATTTTTGCCGGGGCCAGCGCGAGATGTAGACCCCCCGCCACAAACAGACACTCTCGCAACTTGAGCCTAAGCCCAAGCTCTTACCCTCAGCCCGGGCAGCAGAGGCAGGACCCAGGCATGTTTTCAAGTTCTGCATCAGGTGGTGGGTTGAAGGGCTTTGAGGGTTTAGGCCTCTTGGGGCCTGTTACGCCCACATAATCCATATATGTCGTCACGTAGGAGAAGAGCACAACCGCACCCCCCCAAAGCAAAATGAAGCAGTTGAAAACGTCTACGAGTCCGTGGACAGTACTCGTGAGGAAGAACAGGCGCCGCATCACCCAGCTGTGTCGCTTTTTCTTTGTCTGAGCTGCATGCGCAAGTATGTGTGAAACAGCAGAGGTCAAAACTCCTCTGCAACAGGCACAGGCCTAGAATGTCAGGCTGTGGGAGCTGCTGCGATATCTTGCACCACGATCCTCGTGTACCTGCGGGCAAGCACTTCACGCAAAGATGCCAGTGTCTAGAGCCGTTGGTGCAGTTGGGGGCATGACGCAGAGGCAAAGTCGCCGCCATCATGAAGGGCTGGCTTGTCGATGAACTTACGAACAAACAAGAAGTCCTGAGCAGGAAATCGTGTTCCTAACGTTCCCATGCTCCTAAACTGCGCTTTTTGTATCGTCGGTCGCCAAGCGGCTGAGTTCCTAATGGCTTGGATGCCTTTCGTTGAGATGGTGTCCCACCAACCGGGCCTCAAACCGAGAGCGAACAGAAAAAAATCGGGAGAACTGCATAGACGGAGGGTCGCGGCCGAGCCCAGTTGCCACCGTGAGGGACTGAAGGCGGATCCAAGGACCTGGCCAATCAGTTTACGCGAGCCCCCTGTCTCCATTTCTGACGCCACGTTATGAGAAGAGAGAGGGCAGTGACTCCATAACTCCGAGGCTCTAGGTGATCAAGTGATCTAGTGTGGGTTTCGTGATGCTGCTGCCAGTGTTCACCAAGTTCCACCTCTGTAGCTTGCCTGAACAAGCATGCCACAGGAACAACATCAAATTCTGCTGCTCGTTTCTGCCGAGGCTGTTCATGTACCTCGCACGGCAAGATCAGCAAGTTTAGACCGTTGGCCTGCTGGCTAAGGCACAGGCTTTGCCCAAATCACGAAGGTATCGCACTTCCCCTGACGGCAAGGCCCAAGCACTGAGCAAGCGAGCCGACTAGCTCAACCTAGGCCTGCCAGCCCGCCGTTTTGTCAATCCGCAGAGGCGACCCTGTGAACCTCTGCATCTCAAGGCAGAACACTGCTGCGAAGCTTCAGTGAAGCTGCGCTCCAGACTCTGGAAGCTCAATGGACTGGTCACCTTCAGCATGGACCTTCTTCAGCGTGCCGTACCTCACAAGAAGAGCTGGGAGGCCATGCGGAAGCCATCTACGCATCTGCCAAGGCCGGAACAGCGCAGTCACGTACCAGAACTCATCAAGACCTCCAGAAGTCTCTTGCGTTCCTCGCGACTGATTGAGATGGAATCCGCCGGATGGCATCCCCAGTTCCGGTTGTCGGCAAAGTTGTTGTCCAGCATGTTGTTCCACCTGCAAAGATGAGCACGTGAAGTCTTGGGCATGTGCGGGTCCATGCATACCTGAGACATGTTTCCCGCGCACCCGAGCTGGTTCATCTTGAAGTATGACATGAAGTTGTGCATAACGCCCTTCTGCCACATGTCCTTGGCTGACCAGTCTCCTTCCAAAACAAGGGTAACTGGAGATGGTTCCTTCAAGCCAAGACACCGATGCCCGCTCAGCATGGGCACGGGAAAGCGTTATCCACTGGTGCACCTTGACAGCCACCTGAAGTTCTCCCGGGCAGGAGCGGAGTCTGGAGCCTCGAAAGCAAGCTCGCCTCGAGGCCCCCTCCATCCGCGTTCGGGAGGTCTGCCCACTCTCCTGGCGGGAAAACCTGCCAAGCCATCTGTACGGAAGACGAAAGCTCAACAAGCGCAATGTAGGCTGAAGCAGTCGTGACAGTAGCATCAGCAGCATCAGCAGCAGGAGCAGAATGAGCTGTAGCAGCAGCGGCAGGGACTGGTCGCGGTCACGGGCGTAGGGTCGGGTCAAGAGCTGCCAGCCCAGGGCCCAGCCCCGTAAGAGCCAGCATCATCAGCATGAGAGAGGATGCTGATCGGCCTGGCCTTGCGTTGGAGCCCTCGTGATGAGCCAAACTTTGATGTGCTGGAGGACAGCACCCCATGATTCACGATCACGTTCAACTGCAAGTGCTTTTTCGAAGCAGAAACAGCTACCCGTGGTGTGCATTGCTCGCTGGCTGGATGGAAGATTGACTGGAAGACCGAGATTTGGAGTTTCTGAAATAAGTGGAAGACATGTCTGACAAGGCGGTGTACCTCTTATTTGGCTTCGGCTTCCCTTCTGAGTTGAGTTCACGTCTTGTCTTGCCATTCGTGCTAATGCGCTTATTGCGGCCCCTTTCTGCACTTCCCGACTCCCGACATTCACAGTACGGCACGGGAAGAGCAGACACGACACGACGACAAGAGAGAAAAGTGAGAGAAGCGCAAGGACAAGGATCGCTGCCATCCCATCACTCTACCGACATCACCAAAAAAACCTTGCTGGTCACGGCAGATTGCAGATTGCAGAGGTTCGCAAGCGACCTGTCAGAGTGAAGCACATCTCTTTAAGTTGTGCCGGGCAGGCGCAGAAGTCCGAACCATCCCGCTGGCCCAGAGTGTGGTAGATCTGCGCAGGGCAACATCTCAAGGCCGGGCCCTCACACTATGTCACCATGGTATGATTCGTTCATGCCCAAAGCCGATGTTGGCGCTTCGGGTCTCCACATCAGACTGCCCAGGCCAACCCTCTACACATGGCATATGCTGACCAGCTACGCTGCCCTACACATCGCGTAGTGTGACTCACACATCATGTGCCTTCTGCAGCACAACGCCTCTTCAAAAACGATTGGGCCCCAGATTTGTGCTGTCTTGCTCCGTCACTTTCCTTGTGCTTGATCTCGGTCATTGGTCTGGGCAGTCCGCTGTCTGCTATGGCCGCAGCCTTTGTGCTGCGGGGATGTCAAAGCAGCAGCTACAAGCAGTGCGAGAGAACACCACATCCAAGAATCTAAGCAGCTCATCTTCCCAAAACAATATGCACGCACGATGGTAGTTAGGGGGCATTTGCTTATGCAGCGGAAACAGCGGGAGTCTGCTGGTGTTGAAACACGGCCCCGCCTCCGAGAAGGGCTTTGCCGGCAGTGCCGAATCCGAGACGAAGGCAAACTTATCCAACGCCTGGCACTGACTTCGAAAGCATGTGTCCATGCAACGCACAGCGACCAAGCTCCCAGCATTTGTAGGGCCAAGGTCCGTGCTCAAGGCATAGCTCAAGAGCTGCAGAGGGCGCAAAACATGTGCAAGCTGTGCAAGTTGCGGCTTGCAGGCGCTCGGCCCAACTTCCAGCATCCGGCCTGGTTCATCGGCGAGACCAAATCCGTGCAGTAGTAGCTCGCCACCTGACATTACAAGAAAAGGCTGCCGAACCTCAAGAGTGCTTGGTGTGGGGGAATTTCGACCGCGTAGCTGTCGGCACCGGCACGATGGGGGAGCCAGCCCTGCGAAGAGAGGCGCCGAAAGAAGTCAAGAAACCGGAGCTGAGCATTGCGGGACAGCGGCATTTGCTGCACGCATTGCTTCTCTTTGCAATGCACGAAAGCGCGGTACCTGCACTGCATCTCACCGCGAAGTCAGTGCGATCAGCCACTTCCAGGGCACTTGTCGGAATCTGCAGAGTCGAAGAAGGAGGACCAGACGTCCAGGTTGGAGATCTGCGAATGTCGCGACTTCCGGGGCAAAATGATCTCTGACTTTGGCATAACAAGCCTTGTCAACGGCCAGGAAGAGGAAGTAGACCTCAAGAACAACAGAACCCGGTCGAAGAAGCTGCAATCGTGGAAGATTCTCGAGGCCGGTTCTCGTGGTGGTCGCTGCTCGGCGGAGCTGTGAGAATCGCATGTAAAGAGCAAGAGATAGAGATGACGACACGAAGTAAGGGTCCCTTTGAAGGTCCTGGAGTTGGCACGCGCGCTGTGCTTGAGGGCCGAGGTCAGCGACAGCACCTTTCGAGGGACGGGAGCTCCAAGAGTCTTCCGGTGCTGGTGAAAATGCCTGGCCTGCACTAAGCAGAAAAGTCGCGGCAAGTTCATTGGCCCGCCAACGGTCCTTTCTTCGCTGCCGCGCTGAGACTACGGAGACAGACCTGCAAGTTGGCAGTCCTGCGGGGCACTGCAGGACCAACTACGTTAGACTAGATGGGACTCCAGGGATCCATGAGGACCCCTTTGAGCCTTAAGGAAATTGCAAAAGCTTCGCCGCCATGTATAGTGGCGCTGCCCCCCACTTGCAATGTGCTCTTCAACGCCATGCCTGCCCCTAATGTTCGAGAGCAAGCTATCACGTTTGGCGAAAACGACACCTTCGATGTTTTGCTAAAGCTGAAACACCTTCGAGGTTTTCACAGAGCCCTAGCATACACTGTCGCGCCTCGTGCCCCGGCACTGCAACACCGATCCTAAGTCCTCAAGGATGTTGTTTTCGCTGAAATTAATGCTACATCTCCAACGACAAGGGCTCGTTTACTTCAACGTGCGAAACATCAGAGTGTTCAACTCATGCTTACACTGGAGCGACCACGTTAAACAGCTTTCACAGGTATCTTCCGAAACATGTCCAGCAACTGCTCCAGGTAGCCCGGAGCAAGTTTGTCAATACTGCGATTCAGTGGTGCAGTTTCGGCACCCGGTGCCTTGCTTTGTTCGATTGCGGACCAAACACTTGCGTCATGTCGCACACACTGGAGCGACTCGGGCACAGAGGTGAGCGCCAATGTACTTCCTCGCTGCCGTGCTTCACAGAAGATTATAGCTCACACAAAGCTCTGGAAGCTGCCCCTTGGAATTCTTTCTGCCACATGAGCGCAATCGGCTAGCATGGGGCGACGATACAATACTGTGCGACAACGATGTGACGACGGTACAACGACCACACGACGACCTTGAGACGACGGTGCGACACGGATGCAACGGCGACAGCAACCAAAGTCAAAGACTTGACCATGTTGCGACGACACGCCGACGAACCGCAAACGCTTTGACGTAGAAGCGATGACGACAACATGCCATAGTTTGGTTGACACTGTGAGCAAATAACTATAGCTTGTGCTTGGGATGTCTTTCAGCGCTTGGTAATCGCAACCCCCAGTCAGCAAGTGTTGGGCAGGCATTTCTTCCGGACAAGATTGCCAAAGTCAACTTCTTGCTTCCTGTTTAGAGAGCACCCCTCCCTTCGCCATCCTGCGCCCTCCCCGGCGCCCTTTCGCCTCTCTGCTCCTTTGCCCCCGCTGCGCGCCCGTCGCCCGTCGCCCGTCCGTTCTGCCGAGATGGGAGCTAAAGATAGAATGGATAGTCTTTAACACCCCATGCCTGTAACCCCGTGGGCACAAGCAGAAGCACAAGAAATAGCACCGGGCAAACGAAATTACGATCTAGGTATGACCGTATGACCTTCCCTCTCACCTAGAGACCCTAGCACTTACAACCACGATCGTTTACACCATACTCTTCGTCTTCTAACATATGTCTTGCAACAATCATACCAAACTCTAATGTTATAAAGGATATGTAATAACGTAACAACAACATAGCCAGTAAAGCCTGGCCGGCTTGGTCCGGCTGTTCATATTTTGTGCGGGGTCGGGGTGCCCAGCCGGCCGGCTCTTCATGTTTAGTACTGCTTGCGAAGAAGTCTTGGGTTGAAGAGTTCTCGCTGAATGTTCATTTGTTTGGTTCGTTTTTGCCAAACTTGACATGCCATTAGCAGATTTGCGCTGAAGCAAGGAGCGTTTGGCTCCGCTGCCGGGTTCAGAGATCCATGGGACGGTATCCCATGCAGGTGCTGATACTGTGGAAACCAGGATATATTGTCAGCTTCAATGACATGTTTCCGAAGCCTTTGCAGAAAACCTGCAGCCGTTGGCTTGTCATACACAACATTTGCTTATACGGAAAGACAATCATGTGGGGCGAGGGAGGAGTAAAGTGTCAGATGATCCGGGAAGCAGTGGCTGCTCTTGGCAAGACATGGTCCTACACAGGTGCAATACGAGCTCCACCCAGCCCTCAACTGTTCAACTGCTTCCTGCGACGATCTCGCTGAATGTCTCGACTCGTCGAAGGTGGCTCTGCACCGCATGCGCTCTACAAGCTAGCGACGGTGCAGCCACCGCAGAAAGATTCAGTGGTGAAACATGAGGCACACCGTGTGTCTTGAGACAACGGTGCCAGGGAGCAGAGCACCTTGAGTGCATCGTTAACACCATCCAAATTGGTATACGGTATGCCGATTAGAGAGGAAGACACTGTTCAATCTGCAACTGCTACATGCGCCTGACCTGACGATCATCTGCTTTCGGCTGCCTGCTAATCTGCCGACCCGGAGAGGGAAGGCTGGGCAGGATCGGGAACAAGAATTAAACCTGGAATGATACACCTACATCATCCCAAGACTATGCAGAAGTTCCCTCTGTCGCACAGCAAAAATCAGCTTCAGCTCTTCTCCACAAGCGTCGGCTCGGACTTGGACTGCAGCAGCTTGCTACCTGGCAGTGCGAAGCCGAAGAGGCAGCCCCGAAGCCCCGAAGCCAAATAGCAACAGTAGTAGTAGTAGTAGTAGTAGTAGTAGTAGTAGTAGTAGTAGTAGTAGTAGTAGTAGTAGTAGTAGTAGTAGTAGTAGTAGTAGTAGTGGTGGTACTTGTAGTGGTAGTGTAGTGGTAGTGAGTAGTAGTAGTAGTAGTAGTAGTAGTAGTAGTAGTAGTAGTAGTAGTAGTAGTAGTAGTAGTAGTAGTAGTAGTAGTAGTAGTAGTAGTAGTAGTGGTACTTGTAGTGGTAGTGTAGTGGTAGTGAGTAGTAGGAGGAGGTCGTGGTGCAAGCATGGGGCTGCCGCCATCATCTAACGGTGACAGACTCGATCAGCATGCAGAGAGGCCTTTCTCATCCAGCTTCGGCAGCAGAAGTCTGCCACCTGAATATGCCAAGAGACCTCCCGGGCTCTTCGGTAAGTTTCAAACTCAAAAAGGCGAGAGACGATTGGTCTGGCGATTCTGGCGTGGCCTGTTTGTGCTTCCCAATCTGGCATCCTGCGAGAAGCAAAAGTAAAAGAACTTCCGCATCAGTACCAACAAACAAGAAACAAGAAGATCGTCCCGGATTTCAGCTCCGACAAGGACTTCTTGGTGGCCTCAATCATTTCACGTGGGAGCCACAGCAGGAAAACAATGCACACTAGTCCAACAAGTGCTACAGTCGATAGCCGACATGGTGAACTTGCTATCCGGCTGAAGCACTACCCAGCCCTGCCGAAAGCCATCCTTCCTCGCTCAAGAACCCTGGCTCTCACGAACCGGGCGGGTGCAAGGAGTGGAAGTGGAGCCCGTGGCAAGGCCTGGCCAGCATGTGACACAGACAGCAAGCGGGCCCGCACCCTCTTTCACCAGCATCACCCCTTGCCAACAAGCCTCGAAGATGACGTGGCTGTCGCTCCGCTTCGCCTGGCTCATGCGACGGCCTCGCTGGTCCTTCCAGGCCTGGCGCCCGAGGAGGACGAAGCAAGCAAGGAAGGCTCGGCGGAACAAACCAGGCCACCAGGCGGCCTTGATCTCCACATCCTTGGCATGCGGGAGGCTCACGTCCAGGAGGCCTTGGACCGATTGAAGCCTCGCAGAAAATCAAGAGACCAAACCTCCGACGGAGAGCTGCGGCTTTTGGCCTCCGCGTGAGTCGCTCCACTGTCCCCTGGCGACGCACAAACACGGAGGAAGGCACAAAAAGTGCCTCTCTCCAGTGGCTACTCTATGGCATTCGGCGCCTTCTCTTGTACCCGGAACTTCCAGAACCTTTACACAATCTCAGAGCAAAGCCAACACAGCTAGACTCGGTTCGAGGGCCCCCGCCAGTCGTTGGCCGCTGGAGTACTCAGGCCGACCTGAAACACTGCAGCAGCAACGCGTCCACTTCGACGCATGTCCCCGGGCTCGGGACAGCCATGTAGAAGTCGTGCCAGCGCACGCGGTAAGCCTGGCAGAACAAAGGCGCAAGAAGGCCCTGAAAGCAGACATTTGAGGCGTCTGAGGCATGGACTTCACAGTAGGTCTCTGCTCGGCACACAGCACCGTAGGTGGCCAAGAGCCCCTGCGAGGTCGGACGCTCCGTGTGGTTCCGACGACAGCGGCTGCGCCGCGGCACCTCGGGGAAGATGGCACCTGCAGTCAACTGCAGCACGATGTGACGGTCCTCGGCACGGCGGAGCGTGGAAGAGCAGAAGAGCGTTAAAAAAGAAACTCCGGATCGTCGTTCAACCTTGGCCTCGCCGCCTCGCTGGGAGCTTGGCAGGGCCAATCTCGACCATGACTCGACCTGGAAGACCAGGGCCCAGTGGAAACCCCCGTCGTCGTCGAGACTTTGAGTGCACCTGCGGCGAGCACGCCGAAGAAGGGCCCGGAAGGCTCGGAATCGGCGATGGGCGCCCACTCCTCGCCTGTCCTCACCAGTCCATGCAGAGACAAAGTGGCCCAGAGACGTCAGGCTCCGAGGCGGGCACTCCAGATCCACACGCTCGGCGAGCAGCGCCTTCCGAGGCGGAAAGAGCGCTCGGTGAGCGCGGCGAGCCGAGCAAAGAAGGAGAAGGAGCGCTCAGAGCACCCGCCGAGCGCCGCCCCCAGAGCGGTACATGCTCTGAGCGGCGCGCGATCGCGCGCACCCGGACGTCGCTCTTCTGGGCCAGGATGCCCATGGCGCACAAGGGGACTCCGCGCTCGACCTGGGGCTTCCCGAGACTACTCCGAGACTCTGAGAGACTTCGGCTTCTGCCGCATCTCCCTTCAGGTCTCGAGCCTGTTCACGCCGCCCTGCGACCAGCTTCTCGAAGGCATCTGTGATGCCCTGGCAGGCCGGCGCTCCGGCAGAATCCGAATCCGCACTGCGCTGCAAGGCAGAGGAAAGGCCCTCTGCCTCGGACTTTGCTGCCGCAGTTGCAAGCGCCTGCTTGAAGCACATGCCAGACAGTCGCTCAGCGAAGAGCGAAGAAACGAGAACAGCTGCGGCACAGCTGCGAACCTGTTTCATCGCCAGGTGCGGCAGCAGGAGGAGCCGAAGCTTCTCTGTGCCGACCTGGACCTGACACGGCAAAGGAGGCTGAAGACCGGCCACACGCAGGCGGCCGCAGGCGGCTGCTGCGGCCCGTGCCGTGGCCATCGAACTCTGGAAGAGGCCCAAGCCGTTGGTCTCGTGCAGAAACGAAAACAGCTACTCAGAAGAAAGCCGGTGGCATCGGAAGAAGACCAGAAGAGGAGAAAAATGACAAAAACGACCCCATCAGCGGCCGCCACCTCCCCGAAGATGGAGCCCTTGCGCATCACCCCGATCTCGTCGCCCACGCGTGTCTTCATTTGGGCCGTCCCCTGACCACATTAGCTGCTTCCCAGTAAGATGTATGTATATATAAATATTAACATGTCGAATAAATACAACCCCACTTGAAAAACCAAGGAGTCGCTTGCTTTCGGACTATTGCTCATTGTTGAAATTCTTGCCTTCTTTCTTCATGTCCCCTGACACAAGTTTTGCTGCTACTCCACAAAACATGCTCTGAACACGAATACAACATCGAAGTACTTCTGTCGGCTTTCCTGAACATGATAAAAAAGTATGATTCAGCGTGTTCTAACACGTTTCCTTTGCGGACGTTTCACTCTTGTTTGAGGTACCATGTCACTCTTCTATTCGGTGCATTTCAGTCTTATCGTTCGAGATTTCACGCTTATTATGGGGAAGGATGTTTTGTCTTATCTTTCGGGACTCTACTCCAATATATCTTTCGATTTCGCTCTTATTTCGGGCTGAATGTCACTCTTGGCCTCATATCGCCCAACAGTGCCCGAACAAGTGGCAGGCCCCAGAAATGAGGCCCGAAGGGAGCCACAACAGGGCCTCCGAAGGCACGAAATTTGACTCTTATCCGGGCACGGATAAGGCTCAAATCTGGGGTGGGAAAATGAAGCTCAAATTGATCTCCAGATTTGCCTTTTATTTTCGGCCCCGGATTTAGCTCTTATCCGGCCCCGGATAAGAGACAAATTTATTCCTGTTTCAAGGCCATATAGGGCCTATAGGGGCCAAATAAGGCTCACATGGCACCAAGATGAGCTCCAATTTGCCCCAAGGTCAGGCTCACATGGCCCAAACAAAGATAAGGCCCCAGGATAAGGCTGCCCAGTGCATAAGCCAAGCTGCCCACAGACCGGGTGTAACAGGCCCCGAGCCTTCTGTCCCCTTCATCAAGGCGGCGCGATTGCTCCAGCCTTGCCGGAACCTTTTGATCAGGTGTTTGTCAATGCCAGGATACCGCTGCTGGCCTGGGACTTCTGCGTGCTCACCAGCTCTATGGCCTCCGCCTTCAGCCTGGATGGCCAGGATCCGCTGGCAAAGGATGTCCAATTCGCGGTTTATTTCTCGACGATTCACCGCATCCAAGATCTCCGCAAGGGTGGGGACCACCTTCATCTTTCCGGTCATGACCGTGCTCGCACCACTTGAGCGGCTTTCGACCGGACCCGCTGCTGGTAGTGCAACTTGTGCTGCCGGAGGATCCGGATCGCGAACGGTTGGTCGATGAACTCGTCGAAGAAGACCGCTTCCTCTTCTTTTTGCTCTTCCCTTTCTTGGCCTTCTTGTTCTTTTTCTTCGATTCCTGTCGATCCTTCTTTCGATCCTTCTTCCTGAAGGATAAAGCCTTCAGCTGAGCTATTGCCGCCTGTAGGGCTTTCAACTCTGGATTGGTAACCTCGGCTCCGTTGCCTGAGTTTCCTCCCAGCCCCAGCGCGGGAACCACGCCACCCGCCGGTGCGACGGTTGCAGCGCATTCTGCTGAGCTGGTGCCCTTGCTAGCACACCCACCACATGAAGTTGAACCGGCTCCAACCTTGCCCCGGAACCCGCAGCATTCACCGCGTAGGTGCCCGCCCCCGCCGCTTGCAGTTGAGCTAGCAGCTGGGTGACGTCACTGATAATCTACCTCCCTCTGGAATTCACAGTTCCGCATCGGAACTCCCACTGCCAAGCGTATCCGTGACCGCATATCCCCCGATGGATCATGCTCTCTGGGCCGGTTGGCCTGAATTCTCCTCGGCATTTGGGGGCACACAGAGCCAATTCACACGAGCCGCTGGAATCCCGTGTGGGGGCCCGCGACTCTCTCCTCCCACATGAGCCGGGGTCACCATCTGCTCGGCCACTGGCAAAACCACAGCCCAAATCCAGTCGGAGCCTTTCTCGATTGTCGTTGGAACAAGGCGCTCCCCAGATGCAGGACCGTGACCTGCCACCCATACCGTCGAAGTCAGGGGGTCGGGAGACCAACGCAAAAGTGTCCGGCGGTATGGCAGCCGTGTCCGGCGCCACCACCCAACCAGGCCACCGACTAGGGTAAGCGACCAAGTTAGGAGCCACTCAGCCAGCCAAAGCAAGCTCAGAACCAACTGGAAGAGGATACGCCCTCCAGCAACAATACCCCGCCAGATCAAGTAATGCCACTCGAAGAACAGGAAGAAACCACCCAACAGAAAGCA
This sequence comes from Symbiodinium sp. CCMP2592, assembly GCA_905221615.1. Classification (NCBI taxonomy): domain Eukaryota; class Dinophyceae; order Suessiales; family Symbiodiniaceae; genus Symbiodinium; species Symbiodinium sp. CCMP2592. The sequence continues at coordinate 438,168 of CAJNDT010005813.1, read as the reverse complement.
CTGTTGCGCGTCGACCCCCAACAATGGGCCCTCCAGTAACCGAAGCAGCGACTGACCAGTGTGTATTCTGCTATGCGCTGTGCCATGTACCGTCACCCTCCGTGGACTGCTAACCCGGAAAAACCTGTGACGGCCAAATGGAATCCAGCACGGTGCATTCAAAGATCGCCTGAACCTTTTGAGAGACTTGAGCAACATGCGAACCAGAGGTTGCAGTAACTACTAGACGCATCGAGAAAGAAACTCGCCAGTTGAAGCACATCCCTATCTATCTCCGGATCTATCGATCCATCAAAACTGGAAGCTATCTATATACACAGCTATGTATGTCTATCTGTTCCCATATCTGCACACATACACGATGCAAAGGGCTTGGGAAGATCACCCAAGCTGGCCTGGATGAAGATCATCATGCTCTCGAGTTTCTCGCCTCAAGATGCGAGCGTGAGTAACTTCAGATTATGCCAAGGGAAGAAATCCCCGAACAGCGAAAGACCGTACCTGACTCATGCCATTAGGACCAGGAAATCACAACACCCATCGCCAGGCGCGGCGGCTCACCAGGCTTGGGAAAGCACGGGAAACTTGTTGCCATCTGTGCATTCCCATGCTACCAGGAGCACAGTCAGCACCCACCCACAGGAGACTCTTTGAGACGACACTGCAACAGCAGACCCAGCACACTGCCAAAATGTGTTCTGGCGCATTCAAGAGCCGGAATCCGCTGAATCCTAGGACGCCAGCGAAAAGTATGCAATGCGCCAAATCGGGGCCCTATGTAAAGGATCAGAGCGGAGTCAGCCGCACGGGTCAGGGCACTAAGCCGGGCGCGAGTCCATAACAAGCACGAGGCATGAGTCAGGAATAGGGCCCAATAGGGAATGCTGTTCCTGATTCCTGACTCGTGTCTACATTGCGGTGGCTTTCTTACCAACTCTGCCTCGGAGCTGCTCTTCTTCACTGCGGTCCCGGGCAGCAGGATCGGCTCGGCTCTTCCCGCAGACTCGGCTAACACTCCCTGTAAATGATTGTGACGCGGGACCAGAAGCCACCTGAATCCATCTTCTTTACCCTTAATGCAAGAACCCGATGGTGACGACTACACAGTTTAGTATAAAATGAAACTGCCCCTTCCTCCATCAACAGTGGTGCAAGTGCCGTTGGCACTTAAAGTGGGCACGGCGGGACTGAGCCCTATGCCGCATTTCACGATCAAGGACTCGGGCTTGTAGCTTTGCTCCTGGCGAGACGGAACTTGGCGACTCCGCCCTCGGCCCTCGGGCGCCTCTTACGGCCATCTCTCGGCACCTTGAGGAGCACGGCCAAGCTGTGGAAGAAGGACGGCGGACCTTCGAGGGAAGGTTTCGGAGAATTGCGATGAGTTGCGCTGCCCTGTAGCTTAAGATTCTGGGTCGCCGCACAGCCCCCAAGCAGCGGAGTCTGTGCCAAAGCTGGGATCGCCGTCGTCTACCACCCGGCGAAAGACCACACTCTTTCGCATCCCTCTCTGCCCTCTGTGCCTTGATCCACTCCCGCCGCTCCAGCTCGGTGCTGCGGTTCTTCAGCTCCGTCCTAAAGTGCTCCGTTCAAGAGAGCCTCCTCAAAGTTCGCACACTCTCGGGCCGCCGACCGCTTCCAGATCGTTGCCAACTTGTCCTTGTCCAACGGAAACCTCGGAGCAGCGGAGGGCGAAGCGGCGAAGCGTGGAGAACTTCGATGGCAAGAACGATGAAACATGCTGTTGCTGCATGTTGCTGCTGCTAGCGCCACATCTTAAGCCAGCGTTCGGTTCGTTGCTTCTTCTCACAGTGCTTCTATCATTGCCGTCGAGATAGTCTTGGTCGTGTCCGCTTTACTGTGCTTCTAGTACTCTGGCTGCTCTCACTGGTGTCCGGCCAACTTCATCTGACGTATTCGTACAACAAATAAGTACCAACAGTGAAATCGCGACGTTCCTGATTATCTGCTCTGACGATCATCATCATGATCATCATCATCATCATCATCCTCATCACAATCATCATCGTCATCATCCTCGTCGTTGTCGTCGCCATCAAACTTGGTCAAATTCGTCGGTTTGTCCAAGCTCTTGTCGAGCTTGTTGCCTTTACTACATTGCCACTTGCTGGAGTTAGCCATTAATTGTGATGGTCTTGCACTTTGTGCTTTTGGTGATGGGTTTCAGGGCTTTGAATTAGGTGTTGGAACTCAGGGTTCGTGATGTGGGGACGGTTTAGGCTTTAGACTCTGTGGCTCTTGAGGTCTTGGTGTTTGTGGGTCTTGAGCTCTTCAATAGTCTTCAGGCTCTAGTTTGCAGTTTGCACGGGTGTCATGTCTTACGGGTTTAAGAGCTTGCGGCTGTGTTGATGTTGGCTTTACGCTTGACGTTTTGCTCCGGAGGTCTTCGTCACTGGCCCACCCACACACTGTGGTTCCGGCGCGAAGGCCGCGGCCTTGACAACCTCAGGCGGCTCTCCCAACAGAGACACAAAGCCAAGATAGCCGTTCGATCCTGGTCCTAAGTCCTATCATTGCACTGGGGCGGCTCGATTTGTGCTCAGCTCGCACCGCTCTGATGCTGCCAAGCTGCGGTGCCGCGGAAGCGGAGGCAGCAGACCAACCCCTCCTGAGAAGACGAGGAGAGGGAGACAAAGCGAGACAGACAGAGGGGGATGGAGGGCAGAGGGAAGGACAGAGGCACGGAGAGACAGAGTTCAGGGCTGACTAGGCTTGGAGGGAGGGCTCAGAGAACCCACCCAAGCACGGCACCTCCCAGGTGCGAGCACTGGCTGTCCGTCGCTTGGAAAGGCCGAAGGCACCCACCTCTCCGAAGACCTCGAACCAGAACGTTGCAAGAGCGGAACAGGATAGAATCGTGCGTCTATCTTCTTCCTGTAAATGCAAATACTTTTAGCTGGAGGGAGTCAGAGAGACCGGCAGAGAGGAATACAGAGGATACTATCAAGATGCACCCGTCGGGGTCACCTAGTCCTCACTCGACCCCAGCTCGACTTTGTGGCTTTGCTCTTGCCTGCCCAGCGCCCACGGTGCTGAAGTGTGTGCCAACCTTTCGATCTTTCAATCTCTTGGCTTTCGCACCCATGCGCACTGAGCCAACGGCCGCGCCCTCGACCTTCACCCGTCCAGCCAGCACCTGTGACGAAGGCCGGGTGCAATCGCTGCTTCGCGTGTGTGCCCGTGAGCCCGACGAGGTAAAAGTCGCTTTGTCCAAGTTTACACTCATCGCCCTCGGAGCTGTCAGGCAGCGCAAGCGCAAGCAAGGAGAGAGAGAGAGAGAGAGAGAGAGAGAGAGAGAGAGAGAGAGAGAGAGAGAGAGAGAGAGAGAGAGAGAGAGAGAGAGAGAGAGAGAGAGAGAGCGCGTCGCTTTGGGCTCCGGCCTGTTCTGTGATGAGGCTGTTGGGAGGGAAAAGCACCACGTCCGGGAGCCTCCAGGATTTGCGAAGCGTTCCAAAGGGCGGCGGACGACGGGAGGCCGAGGCGAAGCCGAGGCGAAGACGTTACCAAGGAGTTGGCGAAAGCCGGCGCAGCATTGCGAAAAGACCAACTGCGTTGGAGCCTCCAACAGAAACAGAGCGGTGGCAGGTTCATCGGTGCTGTGTCGCTTTGCCGCCCATTACCCCGGGCCCCATGCCTCTTTCGGAGCTGCGTCATGCCGTAGGGCTGTGCCTTTCTGCGGGCCACGGTGCTGTGAGGCGAGGGTGCTTTGAGTGAGTGCCTCCTTCACCAGCCGCTCCAGCCTAGGCTCAAGGAGGGCGCAGGGCTGCTCTCGGCTGCTCTCGGCTGCTCTCGGCTGCTCTCGGCTGCTCTCGGCTGCTCTGCTCTGGCTCTCGCTCGGCTCCCGGCAACTCCTTGTCCCGGCCCGAGCGCTCCGCCATGGCCTCGAAGATCTCTTTCCGCCGCAACACCTCCAGGTCCATCGTGCCGTGCCTCCTCCCAGTGCAGAGGGACCTCGCGCCTGAATGAGGCAGACGGTGTCAGCCACGATCCTCGCCGGATAAAGCCTGCAGCCCCGCAAAGCTCTCACACCGCTCGAGGCTTGGTTGAAACCGCATTCCACCAGACAGCTTGGACAACACCACACGCGAGCATGCGGAGCAGGGACCTGGTTGCTCCTGCGAAGGCGCCCTCGCCGATGACCTGCCGCGACTTTTCTCGGTCGGATTGGAGTGGATTGAAGCAGAATTCGGCGCAAAGCGCGCCTCTCCGTGTCTCCAGCTCCGCTCGCCGGTCAAAGAGCCTCGGCTCTTCGGCTACGGAGGTCGCAGGCTCGAGGCGTTTTATCCGAGGTTCCGGACTGAAGCAAGTGGCCGAACCATGCAGGAAAACGTACATCTCCTCTCCATGCCAAGAGTCTCCAACTGTAGGCGCCGGTCAGGTGCTGTACAGCCGAAGCGGAATGTCCTGCACGAGATCGTCCTGGCTCTCCTCATCATCATCATCCTCACCTTCTTTGGACTCCTCGATGATTTGGAACCTTGAAGACAGTCGGCAGCCATTAGTTTCTCAGATATGCTGAGCCAAGACGTCTACATGGGATGCGTCAGGGGGACTTTTCCAGCGTCGACTCGGTCTCTGCCTCCATGTCGACGTGGCGACTCACCACCTCGTTCACAAGCGAGTCTGGCCTCGCGGGGACCAGAAAGAGTATTCCCGTCCCGGTGTCTCCGGTGCTGCCATTCCACATCATCAGCAGGTTCTTGGGACAGCACACGATGTCGCATCCAGGCTCGACGATCCTCGAGCTGCAGAAATCGGGACTCCACCATACTCCCAATCAGAAAGCCGCCTTCTGCCACGAACGCTAGGATATCGGGGCAATAAGGATGCTACACCAAAGAGAGACTTCTACGCATTCTGCTAACTCCGGTGCGGCAAAGGCCAGGGATCCCAAGCTTTGGACGGTTCTGTGCACGATTTGCAGTTGTTGACAAGGACGGTGTGTGCAAGCTTCCGGTATAAGGGAGAAGGAGAGGAATGACGTGCCAGCCAGGTTACGCACAGCACCAACATGGGCAACAAATCACACACGAAAAGTATGCTCTCTGAACCCCTTCCACTTAAGAAATTGCCACTGTATCCCCGTTTCTTCACCTGTCCTCGTCTCGGACATCTCACGGGCTAACCTTGCAAATTCTGGCGAGACCTTGGTTGGGGCGGCACTCGTCGAGTAAGCGAGTAAGCGGTGGCGATTGCTGGGACCGGGACTGCCGAGAAGAACGCAGTCTTCTCTTGCAGAAGGGCCGGGGACCCTGGCCTCAAAGGCAGAAACGTCGCCTCAGCGTTTCGCCGAGATCCGAGACAGCGGCGGATAACCCAGGCGCTTTTCTGCCTAGAAACCGAGGAAGGCGGAGCAGAGCGCAACTTCGCCGGGAGGGTGGAGGGGCCTGCTCGCCCATGTAGCGGAGGATGGAGCCCCTCACTTTGCCGAGGTCGCTTGGGAACTCGGCCATCACTTTGCCCCAGGTCTCCCGGGTCACCACCCGGACCTGTCATGCCACGAATCGACGGTAGAAGGTAGCAGACGGTGCAGGCTTTTTGCGAACAGCACCTCGCAAAACGTGATGGGAACCAAGCGCTCGGTCTGCTTGGCTCTGGCTCCGGCCAGGATCTGAGGGAGGCAGGCAGAGAGAGAGAGAGAGGGAGGAGCCAGCACAGGCAGCCGCGGCACGCGCTCGTTCCAGCAGCAGCCAGCCGTCAGAACCTGAAGCTCCTCCCCTGCCGTGCACAAACACAAGCCACGCCCTGCGAATGCAAGCCGAAGCCACCGGTCACCCTCCGCGCCTTCTTGCGTCAGCACCGATATTTCTCCGTCAAGCACCAGGATTGCGGCCTTCGGAATAACGACTTACAGCTCTGGTTTCCACCTGGCCTGTTCTTCTTGCCTCATTCAAGGGCGCTTGGCCAAGGCGCTTGTCGCCGGCTTCGCCTGACTGCCCAAAAACACGCAGTGCTGCTGGTCTTGGGACCGCAACTCAGCAGGGGGTCATGAGAACTTCTCCGCATAGAGATCCAGCAGGTAAAGCAGTCTCGAAGATTCTCCTGACAAGCAATCTGAGAAAGACAGAAAGAGCTAAGAGCAGCTAAGAGCTCGCTCTCTCTCGCTATCTCTCTCTCAGAATGAGCATCTGTCCTCTAAGGCAAGGCCAGACCACCCGGGGCCCCTCCTTCTGACCCTCCAGCATGTCAGTGCTGAAGCGCTCCTTGGCAGCGGGAACCCAAACCCGGATCTCCTTCTCCTCTCACTGCGGCACCTTCTCTTCTGGGAACTGCTCCAGAGCCTCAGAGGCTCGAGTGTCCCATCTTGCTCAGTGCTCGCTCCATGCCACGGACGTCTGCGCGCCTGATGAAACACCGAGGATTGGATGCTCATCAGGAAGCAGAGCGTCACCTGACTCCAAGGGTTTCCAGAGGTGCTCTCCAGTCACACAGCGCAGTCCGCCGGAGTGCTGCAAAGATGCCGCTCGGATAGTGACAGCACGCTCCTGAGAGCGGCGCACCCCGCGGCTTCCAAGCACAGCACCAGCATACGAAGCGTCCGAGAGCCATGCAGGCGACTGACCCAACATCGCCAGCCTTAAACACACCCATCCAGGCAGGAGATGCGGTCGCCCGCACCCATGCTTCTTTTCCTGGGAGCCGGGCTCCCCGAAGGTTGCCCCAGGCGAGATGCGGGCGATGGCGCAGCCGCCGCGCTCCGCAACGACGATGCCGCCTCGGGTCGCAGAGCTATGAGGAGCTATGAGAAGAGCGCCCCCCCTCAGCCCCCACTCAGCGCCGGCCTGAGAGCACGAACATGCACGGATCTTGCTCGACGCAGCCCTCCACGACCACCGTCTGCCCGTGCCTGCAGGGCTTGCGTCAGTGCAGGGAGCAGAGCTCAAAAAAGGCGCCGCGTCGCACCGCTCGGAAGGCACGAGGCCGGCACAGATACATCGCAGAGGTCACGCGGGCGTTCAAGGCTTCCAGAAAGCCCGTCCTCCCAAGAAAGGGAAGACCACCCTCCCCAAGGAAGACCATCGGGAAAGCTGCGAGGAGCACCCGCAGGCCCGGAAGAGCTCTACGTGGCGGACCTCGCAGCTGAACGAGACGAAACATCCCCTTTGCAGCTCTGCTCCTGCCGCGCCTTGCTGCCGGAGATGCGGCCGCCCTGTGGGGAGGTCTTCAGCTTCTCAAAGTGTTCCTGCAACATGACTAGACCAGACGCATCAATCCTCTTGACAGCTCTGCTGACTCCCTTCTCCCTCGGCGTGCCGTCTCAACAGGGTGCTTCTTGAGGGCCTTGTGCAGAGAAGGCCTTTCAGCCAGCAGCCAACAAAACCACTGCTCACAGAACGAGAACATCCCACCGACCACAGTCACTTTGGGCTCATCAAAGCTCTTAACGGTTGGTGGGCAATCGACGCCTGGCAATCGCCAGCACAAGCGCGAAGGGAGTGAAAACCTCGAAGAAAGGCTGGAGGGCTCTGACATCTCTCCAAACTTTCAGCTCTATCTCCAGGCCCCGCACCCGGACCGTAGCATTCGCCTCCTTGGCAATGCCGATCAGCGTCCGCTCCTAGAAGCAGAGCTCATCCACGGAAAATGGAAAAACATGCAGCTGCAGCAGGCAACGCAGTGCAGGCGGCAGGCTCTGAGGATCCAACACCGAAGCAGTTTCCGGCCGGAACTTCGTTCACAGTTCCAAGCCCAGCGATCTGAGAATGGCACCGGCAGAGGAAAGAAGAACTGCAGCTTGAGAAACAAGCGCAGCATGCTCCAAATTGCTCCAACTGTCGCTCGCCCTATAAAGCTTTCGACTCCCGGCGAACCTGGATGCTCACACGGCCATGCTCCAGCACGAAAAGGGTCCCGGCCTCAGATTCGTGCTGAAACGACAACTCTGCAGAAGCTAGTTTCTAGGCCGGCGCCGGAAGGAAGATCCCTCAAAATTCGTGCATCTAGGCTTCGGCTGCAACATTGCTGTGTTTCCTGGTTCCGAGATTTCCCGCCATTCCGAACCCCCCCCCATGACCCTTCCCCACCAACTCGGCCTGGACGCAGGGCAGGTCGACATTGAAAAAAAAACGGGGCCTTCTAGCCGAAGACTTGTTTTGCTTCTGCTCGGAAACCCAAACAGGCGACGCTGGAAGATCTGTGAAGGTTTTGGCTCCGATTTCGATGTGCAGGACTTCCGGACGGCTGCTGAGATGAGCTTGGTCTGTGGCAGTGCCTCCCTGCTGCACGACCGTCTCTCCAGCGAAGAGCAGGCGCCGCTCCTGATCCGCGGGAAGGCTCCGGCTGGGCCCGGCTTTGGCTGGGCAGCTGGGCTGCACACCCCGCTGCTGGCCACGTCGTTGACGAAGCCCAGGTCGCAGCCGAAGAACAAGTTCAGCCTCACAGCGACTGCTGCGCAGCGCTGGCAGCGCTGAGCTCTGTTCTCCCGTCTTCCGAGGGCGGCTCGAGCTCGCGACCTCCGTCTTTGTCAACAAGCGCTCCTCGCGCCGTGGGCAAGCTGCAAGGTCTCCAGACGCAGCCCCTGATTCCGAAAATTGCTGGACTACCACGAGGGCTGTGTTATAGACGAACTGCAGGCATTTCGCCAGCTCTGCTTCTCAAGCTTATGCCCGCACACCAAGACCAACTGCCAGATTGGGGTTCCACGCAGCACCACCCCACGTCTGAGGGCGGTGCGATCATAGACACCTCCTCAACAGCGGCCCTTCGATTCAGAGATACTGCATGGCACAAGAGAAAGGAGGACCTAAACGGAGTGACCCCACCGCCTCTTCGGTTGGAATCCCTTTCTTTCATCCAAACCCTACACTGACCATATGTAGGGACCTGAGGTTTGAAATGTCAAGCTTTGTGCCCAATTTCTTCACAAGGTCTTACGAGTGGTAGAGGGACACAAGTCAACTGCCCCAGTGGTCCTTGATGCACTCTGCCACATCCACGAGACGGTCTGTCGCAGGATGTAGCAATGCAGGATACACTGCCTGATGAAAGTGGTGTGCTGGGCATGCTAGCACATCCCCACTTCCGAGAACAGGCGTTGCGAACACTTGCAATCTCTTCACGTCACGTAAATCTCAGCATGCTGCCAGCACGTTCAGAATGACACGGCCCGGAATTACCACGGCCTGTCGCTTCGTGAATTTGGAGTGGAATGAAGATTTGTCGTTGTCCGGTCTCTGGGCCTCTACGTCGGTCTTCGCACGGACAGAGGCAGGCCGTGGAACCAGAGCTCCAATCAAACCTCCGGTGCTCGGGAGTGCAGTAATTACGACAGACAAGACAGACTGTTGGGCTGCGGACTGATGTCGCCAATGATGGCACCGGCACGAAGACGTCCCACCGTCTGGCAGGCGTGGAGGTGCTTGAGACGAAACTCCCGAAACAGCCGCCAGATGCCGCCAGCCTGCTGCTCCGCCGTGCCATCCACCTCTTGAACCTGCACAGACGACTGAGCTCTTACATCTGTCACAGAAGAACCTGCGCTGATGCCTTCTTGAGCACAGAAGCAACTCCATTCACGATGATAACCAATGCATCTGCATCCTGCGGTCAGGTGTTCCGAGCGCTTCCGGGGGCTGAAAGTCGGGCTTTGACAGCCGAAGCTTTGGCTTTAGCTTTTCTTGTCTCTTGAAACAGCGGTCCTCTCCAGTTTCACCCTCCACAACCACGTTCGAGCCCTTCGGAACGAAGCACCGTTTCGAGCCCTCGGCGAGGGTGTACACGGCCTCCAGGCCACTGCGCAGCATCGCAGAATTAGCGATAGAATCATGGCGTCGCGGCGTCTCCGAGCCTCGAAGGGTGCACCAGGGAACACGGTCAGGATGAAGCGGCTCATCATCTCCTGGACTCGTGCGTGACAGCACGCCGCAGCTGTGTGGAGCTCTGCGGTGGAAGCGGCTCTATGACTTGGGCTGCAGCGGTCCAGACAGAGGTCACTTCCTCGCCTCAGGTGCACACAAGAATCCACAATCGGCAGAAGCTCCGGACTCGTCTATTAGCCGCTCTCCCTGCGCCGAGCGAAACACAGTTCAAACCAAAGTTTCCGAGCATCTTCATCGTCACCTCAGCCTGCCAAAAGTGGAGCTTTGTACCCAAGTTGTTATGCAGGGAGCATGCCTCCCCACATTTACGATCGAGCATGTCTTGAATCTTCTGCAAAGGCCTCGTGTGGACGAGGTAAAGACGTGAGCAAAAGAGCTCTCTGGTAACACAAAGCGACGCGAAGTCCAAGCTCGTAGCGGCAACGCCAGCACCTGGGCCGACTCGCGAATCAGCCTCTCCTCTTCATGCTTGCTTTAAGCCCTGAGTCACGAGATCTGGGCCGTGGCTCCACCTGCTGGCAGGGACGCACCAGCCTGATGTCGAACATTCCCGGTGCATGGCCCTCCTCAAACGGAAAACTGCTGTTGCCTTGGCGGGATGTTCGCCGGCTGCTGCTCCGGTGACTGTCTGGCACAGCGAGAGAGACAGAGAGCGAGAGCAAGAGCCAGAGCGAGAGCGAGAGCGAGAGAGAGAGAGAGAGAGAGAGCGAGAGAGATAGATAGATGGCTGGAAAAATCGAGCTGCACGCATGCGTGTACAGATACTTTTGCATCTACATAAATACATACTTACATGCATGCATGCATAAAACGAATGCTTCTAGTCTTGAGGTTGGCATAAGCAGCGCATTATGCACGTAAACCCAGAGCTCAACAACATTTCTCACAGAAGGTAAGCATCATGCTGAAGTAGATCACATATACAGTTTATAGAGATTTCAGGGAAGCTGTGTTGAAGCAAGCGGGAGCAAAGTTCTGACAATGTTTGCATATTACGTTCAGTATTGGAAGAGGTTTTGAAACAAGCGTGGGAATCGATAAGCAAGGTGACACCAGAATCAAACTTCTGGCCTCTGACACTGTCAAAGCAGCAAGATCTACTTCCCACGTTTTGTGAAACTCAGAAACATGCGACCATAGCAAAGTCAGGAACGCATGCCATAGGCTGAAACCCCCGCATACGAACTGGACTCCCAAACCCGAAAACCTGGGACGGGACCCCCAAACCCAAAATCTTCCAGACCCTAATTCCAACACCCTAAACCCTGAATACGACCAGGAGGTCTCAATGATTAGCAATGGTATCTCATTGTCCCTGCAAAATTGAAACTTACTTGTAGGTCGTACTTGTTGAAGCCCCTGTATCCTACAAAACCCTATGATGACTATGAAGGCACAAGCTTCATGTGAGGTTCAGTGTACAAGCTTGCGAGGTTTTGGGGGTACACTGGTTTCAATAACTACAGCTTACAATAGACCTTGGGCGGCGAACAGTGGGATGCATGCAACTGAAACGCCTAGTATTGAAGTTTCATCCGGGGTATTGAAGCTCAACCCTGGGTGGCATCACTCAAGGTTCAAGATGCCAGCAGAAGTTTCCGCTGAATGCATCGAGTCCTCTTGGGTTGGGGAAGACTGAGGTTGGACAAATTGAGGCTCAACTCTCACACACGCGTGCGAAGACCTTTACAAAATCTACGTTCGAAGCTGCGATACTGGTATAAAGTTGCTTATGTGTGCACCTGTTTGTTGTGGACCACGAAGCAAAACTACTTGATGTTACACTTGCTGCCGAAGGCAATAAGGGGTAAAACAAACTTGTACGTACGTACATACATACATACATACTACATAGATACAAAAAAGCGCGCAAACGGACTTCACACATGTGTAGATCAATCTACAAATATCTTTGTACGCATGTCTACATGCAGTACGAGCTTTCTGCGCACTTATAGCAGTATAAACAGCTCGATGGATGAAGCGCTTCAAATGGTTTGCTTGCGTTATCGCACTGCGCTTGCCAGTTCTGTAACTTGTGTACTTCAGCCAGCAATGTCATTCTGCTTTGCCAGTTAATGATAATGCCCTCATGTAATTATTTTCGTTGCTTGAATATGCTGCCATCAGTTCAGCATGTATTACTTTCGCTTTCATTATCTATCTACTCATGTAATTTCCCATCAATTCTGCATTTAAAGCTACATTCAGAATCATTGTATTACAACTTGATACAAACAAGAAGAATACCTACAAAATGCAAAAAGGAACCGTTGGCCCATGAGCGCGGAGTGACGTGCTGTGACACACTCATACCCTTGCAGCTCTTATCCGTGTCACTTAGGTTCTACATGCACGGCGGAAAGGCGGATACCCCCTGCACGCTACAGGGATGCAGCAGTAAAAACTGAAAACGGTAAAAGAATATGCGAGCTGAGGGAGAGGAAGGAAGGGCGAGAAAGCAGGCTGGGGCTGCCAGGCTCAGCCAGCCCTGTGCCACTGGAGGGTCAGTGCTCATCCTGCAGGAATACGGACCTGAGACGTCCGGCATCCTCTCACGTCAAATCCATAATTTTGGACCTTGGACGAAGCTCCGGACATGTGTTGAAGAAGGCCATAGTGACATCATCTGGCCCACTATACTCCTGCATGCTGTTGAACCTACGCGCTGCTGCGAATCGAAGAAACATCCCAGAAGGTCCTCCGGCTGCTGTGGCGGGCCCCGAAAGTCCACGTAGATGATAGGCGGTAATCCGCTATAGCCTGCAGACACTCCCGCGTAATCCGATGCCAGCGTGCGGCACTCGAGACCCGGGCCGTGAACATCATAGCCTTGCTGTCGAGCTGCCCTTAGACAGAGCCCTACACCCGCTTCGCCCATCTTCGCCCCCAAGGCTGCAGGACGAACTCGGCTTCCGTCTTCGGCCGCAGGGCCAGGCCGCCAGCTCCCAGGCGCTGCTTGAAGACCTTCCCCTCGCGCACCACAGCGCCGCAGAGATACCGCAAAACGCGATCGCAATCGCCTCCGCAAGCAGCCGCAGGAAGCCGGCCCCGTTGATGAACTGGCCACGCCCTGCGTCGCCCGCAGCATGGAGATTGGGATGGGGCTGTCGTGAGGCGGCAGCCCTGAAGCGAGATCTGCTTCTCGTCGCCCACCTGAGTCCGACTCCTCTCCGTACCCGCCCACATGACCTTCTCCGACTTGTCACAGCCTGGAAGCGAACGGCCCCCGTCTCCACCAGGAACAAAGATCCGCAGTCCGTGAGCTTCAAGACCTGAGCCGCTTGCTGCTCCCTACCAGCCTACCACTCCCGCCTCGTTCTGTGGCTAAACGACCCCCAACAGCCCTACAACTCTTGAGTTAGACTTGTCCCCTGGCTACGGGTTGCCACTTTCGAGAAGAACATAGAAAACCACGTAGAAGGCTCCCTTTTCGGGCTCCTTTGCGCGTGGGAAGAGAGCAGAAAAAATCAACATTCGCTCGATCAGCTTTCTCTGTTGCTGAACGTCCCGGGACGGCCGGGGTGCCTTCCTTTCGATCGGGCTCACAAGGAGCTCCGTGCATCTCCTCGACGCAAGAATCAACGAGCTCATACTTTTCGCCATCGACATGACAAGGCAGGGGCGGCGTAGCCGGAGTGGGCAACTCTGTTCCATGCACTCCGCTGCACGGCTCATGCGTCGTCGCGGGCAAACGTGATGGCTGCGACGTTGACGTGTCTTGGGGATGCTTGGTCTGGGGCCCTGCAGGGGCCCTGGCTTCACCGGGAGCCAAGAACTTCCGCTTCGACTCTCGGAGCAGGACCTGCTCGGACAAGACACGGGCCGACACGGGCGCTGCCCAGGTCCGGTCTACCGTACGTTTCTAGCTGCACTGGTCAAACCGCCTCTCTCAAGCTTGCAGAGACAGAGACTCAGAGGCATGCAGAGAGAGAGAGAGAAACAGAGAGAGAGTCGCGGCCTCCAGGAACTCAGCAGCGCAGCCTTCGAAGAGCGGGCTCTGCTCCATGGCTCGGAGCCTTCGAAAAAGGCGGAGCCGGAGGCCGGAGAGGAGAGGAATGAGAGGAAAAAGGCGGTGCGCTGCGGGGCTCGGACAGGGCGGAGCTTCGGTCCGGGTCTGGCTCCGGCGCCGGCGGCCGGCCCTGCCAAGAGCACCGCACTGCACCACCGCACCGCACTTGTGCAGACCAAGCCCGCGGCCATGGAAACCTCTCCGGGATCCTGTCAATCTGTGGCACACGCTTCCGGAGCACGCAACACCTGTTGCCCTCTCCAGCAGCGACTTCAGTCTTCGGCTGCGCCGGGCGGCCGCGCCTCCTCGGCTTCCAGCGCCTCCTTGAGCGCCTTCTGCGCGGAGACGGGCGTCGGGAGGAAGCGCTTGAGGGCGGCGATGCGCTGCTTCGCCTCGGGAGCGTGGAGCTGCAACTGCTGTTCGCAACACGATCGCGCGCACGATCGCGTCGCACGCGTCTCTTCGGCTGCTGGGGCGGCCCACGAAGTGCGTCGCCTGCATGGCATCTCGGGACCCCGGAGTCTTCGGCGTCTTCGGTGTCTTGGGCGTCTTCGGCTTGTTCACCTTCTCTTCCTGTTCAGATCTCCCCTCCCGTTTGCCCGGAGTGGGCAGAAACTGCTCTCCTCATCCCGCTTGGTCTGCAGGTCCAGGTGGCTCGAGCTTTTGAAGACTCGGCTCTTGGACCTCGGAGCACTGAGACTGCACCTGCCTCTCCGCGGGCACCGACTGAGGCTGCCGCACTTGAAGACGGGATCCCTCCATTTCGCCGTCACCTCAAAAAATATTCGAAGAGCTATAACCTTCCCAACAAAGAGCCGCGCTCCCGGCCTTGGCGAGAACATGGACACGAGGCTGGAGCCTTCCTCCCTGCGTCGCGTGACAGGCCTCACACTCAGCACTCGCTCTACGATCCCTGCACGAAAGATGCGATTGAGCCCCTGGCCGGATCATCGCGCCGCACCGTATTGTGCTGTGTATGCTGTGCTTCAAAACAGATGCTGACCGTTGCCATGGATTCCGCTGCGTCATGGGCTGTTAACTTAGGTGTCACTGCGTCACACCACCACTGAATCACACAACCTTGGGAAGGATAACTAAAACACTGCGGCAAGGAGCTGAGGTGGTTCTCGTCACTGTCGTCACACCACGAAGTCACAACTAGATTTGGGCTTGCACGGCGACCCTGTTTAAACAACGCACTGCTGCGTCAGAGTCTAGCCGGATGGGCTTCAGAGCTCAGACTCGTGGGCAAGCGGTATCAGCCGTCTCTACAGTCAGGATGCTGGCGTCGGAACTCCGCCTCATGAACGGCAAAAAGAAGAGCCTGAAAGAAAGCTTGTGGAATTTCCACCAAGCCCCTTTCCGAAGCATCTGTTTTGGTCGATTGCGTCAGAGTGATGCTGCACTGCAGGCCATCCCAGTTGGCCCTGGCTGGCACAACGGGGAAAATTAACAAACAGAGACCCTGCAGGCAAATATGGATACAGAGTTAAATACAAATTGAGACATAGTTACAGCCATTATGACGTTCTCTGCAATATGTTTTTTGCCCTGCACCTCACCAGGTCGACCAGATCGAAGCCGCCCCGGGGCGTCGCCGCCGACACAGCCGCTTTGTGGTCTCGGAAGTATCTGAGAAACCCTTGGGCACTGCCCGGCTCGCCCACGAAGAAGTAGCGCGTCACGGAAGAGCGCCGCCCAGCTTTCTTCTTGAAGTAAGCTCCGGTTCTCAAGATGTTGCTGGCGAGGTCGAAGCTCATGGCCTTCTCATCTGCGGTGTCGGGAAGATCCCGGCCGTTTGGCTTCCAGGCATTCACGAACTTGCGGTGATGATCCAAGGACCGCGAGCCAGACGGAGCAGCTTCCGCCGCCGGGGGAGGAGCCGAAGCCAAACCCGGAGGCAGCGACGTCTGCGTGGCGCGGTCTCCCAAGCGAGCCGAAGCCGAGGCCGCTTCGGCGGCTTCGGCTCTCGAGGCGGCCGCGCCCCCCGCCGCGGGCGCCGCGTGCGCCGCGTGCGCCCCGTGCCGCCGCACTCCGGGAGCCGCTTCTTCCGCACTGCGCTGGACTTGAAGCTCCTGTTCGAGAGCTTAAGCAGGAGCTTCAGACAAGAGGAGGCTGCAGGGCTGCAGGGCTGCTGCCGAAGAGCCAAGGACTCCAGTGCCCGCTGCTGCGCCGCGGCCGCCGCCGCCGCCGCGGCGTCTCTGCCAGCCGTCGCCGCGAGGCTCCTTGCTCTCTGCAGCTGCGCCAGCTCGACCTCGACACGGAGATCTGACACAAGATCAGAGTCATCAGTGTGCCAACGATCAGAGCAGTGTGCGGCATGGTACCAGTGATGGTACTGAAGAGCAGCTTTGCAAACAAAAAATCGCAGCCACAACAGCAGTCGCAAGCAAGCGACAGGACCGAGAACAAGAAGAATGAGATGCACCACTGCCTGGTGCATCACCGTCATCGCCACCACCATATCACCACCTCATCACTACGACATCGACATCACCGTCAGCATATGTCAGTGGATTTCAAACAATCGTCTTCGCTGATGCTGATGATATCAGTAGACTGCTGGTTCATTTCGAGCAAGGGAAAGTTGTTCAAAAGCGTTACTTAGCTTTCCCCTAGCGGCACTCTGGAAGGTCGCCCCCCGCTACAGACTACTGCACCCCTCCCACACGCCAAGTTCGCAGGCGCCTCCTGGCGCTCGGCCCTGGCAGCGGCCTCCCGCAGGTCCCGAGCCTCCGCCGCAGCGTCGGCCAAGGCCGACTGAGCCCCAGCTCGAAGTGTTTGAGCCTGCAGAAGCCAACCACCGAGAAGGCTAGGGCCTGGCGCCCAAAGGGGTCCCTAAACCTCCTGGCCTCGCCGAGCCTCAGCTTGACCTGCAGAGAGCGTGGCTTCCTTGCTGCGTATATACGTCTCTCTCTCTCTCTCTCTCGGCTCTGCTTGGGCCTCCATGCCACGGCTTGCCTCCAGCTCGGCTTCCAGCGTCTCAGCTCTTCGGCTCAAACCCAAGAGCTCCTCCCGACCTCCAGGTCCAGAGAGCATCGCGTCTCAGCATCAGCCTCGGCACTGAGCCTCTGGCACTTCTCTTCCATCTCCTGCAGGGCAGGGCCACCGATGCCACCGCCACCGCGGCTGGCTGCGCCTTCTCGCATCTGCTCCAGCCTCAAACACCGCACTGCAAGCGCACGGAAAGCGCACCAAGCGGAGGCTCGAAGGCCGCTCCTCTCAAAGGAGGGACCAAAGCCGAAGGGAGCCGAGGGCCGAGGGGCAGCGTCTGGCGCAGCGTCTTCGCCTCGGCCTCCAAGGAGTCCGCCCTGGCCGCACCGATCCTGAGAGCAGGGAAGAGCCTTTCCCCCTTTTCCCATCGCTGAAAGCCCTGAGGCCCGAGGAGGCGAAAAGGTTTTCCGGCTAATTTGGCACTGGGATTCTGTAGAACTCGATCCGCGGCCTGCGCAGCGGACTCCATGGCCTTCAGACGCTGGGAGCCTTCTCTCGAACATTGAAAGAAGGACTCGGATAGCTCATGGAGCTCGGAGTACTCGCGCTCGCGCTGATGTAGCTTGGCAACCAGTGTCTGGTAGTTGCTCAACTTCATTTGCTTCCAGGCGCGAAACACCGTCGAAAGAGAGCTGCTCACCAGTGCTTTGATCGTGTTATGTGCCGCATGCTTCAGTTTCCGTGCTTGACTTGTGCGACTGGCCTGGGATGAGCAGTTTATGAAACAAGCATGTAACAACTGCAATGAACAGATGCCAGAGCGACCAGGGTACCCATGCTTGCAGGTGGGGTCGCAAGAAAGTGATTGTAAGCTTCCCCATGGCTTCGGCCACCTGCAGCGCTGAAGCTGCCAGAGCCTGCCGTGCCCGCACACGGCTCTCTGCCATCAGACGGATCCGTGAACAGACACGCTTCCAGGAGAACAGGACCCGCCGGAAGAACTGCCTGAAACACCTTGGCAAGGGTCAAAGCTTTAGGACTGCCGGACTGCTCAGGCCGAAGTGCCCAGGACATACAGACTCCGAGCCGAGAAGCCCATGCCGTAGTTCGAGAACGCATCCTTTGAGACGTTCCGCCTGCGCCTGCCTCGCCAAGGCCGTGATCTGCAGCTGCTTCAGGTCGGCCTCTGCTGAACCCCTCTAAACTCTACTGCCCAGACTTTCTCCACCCAAGGGCTCCCATGGCTCGCTCACTCGCTCACCCTCTCTCAAAGCCCGCAAACCGCGGCCTGCGTCCGGGTCAGCAGTTCCAGGGCCCGGTCGTGTCGCTCAAGCAACAGGGTCTCCAGCCAGGCTTTGAAAGCGTCCTTCAAACCATTCAGCCAGAACTTCCGCAATGCCTGGGCCTTGCGTTTCACGGTTCTCTTCCAGGCAGCAAAGCAAAACTTCAAGCCTTTCACCGCCTCTTCTTGCATGACCGCGAGCATGGTCAGTTGGCCCGAAGACTTGCCCATGACTTGCTTGAACATCAAGGCCGTGCGCATGCTGTCAATCTTCAAGTCCTCCTGCTGCGCATGAGCCAGTGCCCAAGCCAGAAACGCCAACCCGGCCAAGAAAGGATGTGGCACCACACAAACCCGGACGAGCTGCACCATCGGAACTAATGTAGGCTCCGCCTCGTTGTCAAACACGACCTTACAAATACCTCTTTCACTGCTTGACAGAAACGTTCCCGCATTCTGGGTCGATATGTGCCGGCAGCGCATTCCCCGAAACAACTTTGCTGGCAGAGTCTTATCAACAAAGCACTGCAAAGATGCGACCAGGCTCCACAAGAACCGAGTCGAGCATTGTGTCCCCAACCATTTTCGTGAGTTCGCGTCTCGTCGACACCTCCCATAGTGACGAGCATCGATGCTGACAGCATGCCACGCAGCAAAGAAACGGTCCAGCGTCAAATCAAACACAAAGACGCGACGTGTCACGCCGCCATCGGAAGGATCTGGTTTGATTGCACCTGGTCGCGGTGCCTGTACCTTCTTCCGCGGTGCATGGACCTCCGCAGCTCTGTCGTCCATGCAACTCGGGACCCCAGCATCGTCGCGGACTTTCCAGGTAGCGCACTACCAACCTAACCGCTACCAGATTAAGCTCAACAACTAGCTAATGCAACAGGTGCTTTCATGCAGGTGCTTGATGCCAGGCTGGAAAACAAGCCAACGTCACTTTGAACCTTGAGCCACGTTAAACACAATTGGACAACTCCAAGATCAAAAGACTTGCAGGGACGCAACTGTATGGAAGCTCAGCCTGATATTTCAGTCGGCACTGCTCTTTTTCACGAGCTCCGTATGCTCCAATTTTAAACGGAGGTTGGAAGTCGAGCTTACGTCTTACGTGCTTGCCAGCCAAGGATTACGGAGACTGAGACCTGTCCCAGTGCGAGGCGCCTGATGACGGGTCTCCCTTGGGCTTGTCGTGCTGGATTCGCCGTGCCGTCTTCCGCGGCACAGTCTGCACTCTGGAGCGCCGCCCAGGAGTACCGAGATGGGGAGGGTTCGAACCGCCCTCCCAGAATCAGATTCGCTCATTCAGCCTGGACCTTGACCATCCGCCGTCTGCCAAGACAGCTTGACGCATTCCGCTCTGACCTCAGGGACCCAAACTGAGCAAGAGTTGTTGAATGCATCTGCCAGCCCGCGAGGAAAAGCATCTGTTGAAAACACGCGAGCATGGAAAAGTCTCCAGGAGGAGCGTGCCAATAAAAAGGACGAGGATCACATCTCGTGCTGGCATTATTCAGGATCAGGAAATGTCACCAAACTCACGCTGTCTCTACTGTAGGCCATTTCTGGTTGCAAGCGGTTGCAACTCTGGAAATCTGTGGTGAGGACTGGAAGACCTTCGCTCAGCTCCCACAGTGTCCCATATCTCCCTAGAATTCTGCTGATAGGAGCACACAACCCATTCGACAAACAACTCGACATGCTGCCGAAGTCACCAAACCTCTCCCGAAGCGAGGTCAGAAGTCGCTGCCGTGTCGTGTTCCATCGTGGACCGCTCAAGCTCCATTTCTGCGCTGCTCGCGAGATACTCTTCAGCTCGTCTTCAAAACTCGCCCGGTATCTGCCAGGGACCGGAGAATGCAAGGAGCTGCCCCCAGCGCGGCAAAGACAAGGAAGTTGGCCAGGCATAAACCAATGCCGACAACGTCGAACATCCGCGCAGGGTTCTCAATGCAATGAACTTTGCCTTGAAAATCCTGCATGTGAGCGTCGCAGCGTTTCACTCCTGGCTCACTCCCTGACAACAAGAGATGGGGATTGCCCTTGTAGGCCAAAGTTCCATTGAGAACCAAAGCATCGGCTTGGGCGATGCTTTTTCCATTCCAGTCCCTTTGAGAAGCACTGCGGCTGTATGCTTCTATCTGCAGTTGAGCAGGTCTTGTTTGCCAACCCGATGATCCAAAGTTTAGTTGCCAAATGAAGAAGCCATTGATACCGGCTGGTTCTGATTCCGGTACAAGAATGTCTCTCAAGGATGCAAAGCGCCGTGGGAAGAAGAACTCGTCGTCGATGTCCATCAAGGCGATCCAATGCGTTGATCTCTCCTTTGCGATTTTCAGAACGGCATATCTCCTCCAGTCAAACTCCTGATTTCCAGATCTCGATAGTTGCTCCACAGGCAAACAATTGCCTGCTGCATCCACTCGACATGGCACTAACTCCACATACCCATGAGAGATGTACTCCTCCAGTGCATGTCTTGTGCTGGTGAGGTTCTTGGCATCATAAATCACAAAGTAGTCAAACCCGACAAGCAAATGGAAGTCGATCCATTCCTCAGTGCAAGGCACACATTTCAATGCTACAAGGCCATCTCGGGACTCTACTGTCTGCTCAATGGCACACACCGACTCTTACCTTGTACAGACTCGTCTTTACGCAACTTTACGCCTTTGCCGTAGTGACGCCCCAGTGTCAAGCAAATAATCGTCTTCCGGCGTGACCAAGTTGACCTCCGCCAATGCTGTGAGAAAGTGCTTGCGTGAGAAGGCTGCAGGCTTCTCGTACAAAGCCTTCCGCTCCGACCAAGGCAGCGCCCTTGCATGGAAGCAACATAGCGCTCACAGTAGCGCTTCTGGCGAAGCCTTTACCTTTGCCTTCTCCCAACCGTCCTGCTGCCCACTAGTCACTACGTCTCCCTCTACCGTCACCCCCTTGTCTTTCAAGCCCTCTTTCACCTCTCTCTCCGCTCCGCTCCGCTCCGCTCCGCTCCGCGCCTCTGAGCCTTCAAGCTCGGCACAAAGCGCCGGATGCGCTGCGGTGCCGCGCAGGCGGAGTTGATGTCGTCCCTAAGGCGGAACTCTGCCTCCACGTCATGGCCGTCCGCCTGGATGACCCAGCTCCTCCTCTCTGCGAACTCCTCACGGCTCCTCAGCGCGAAGTGATGCATCTCGATCTCCGTGGGCAGCCAGAGAGACATCAAGGCGCAGTGCCGCTGGGACTCCGAGAAGCAGGCTCCGACCCACCAAAAACACCAGATGGAAAGCGAAGGGAGCGAGGAGCCCAGGAAGCCCACGAAACCGAAAATTGCGTAGCAGCCCAAGACCGCCACACTCCACTTGCGCCGCAAAAGGCATTCCATGGCATCGATCGTCTGTGGACCGTTGGAATCCAAAGCGGCATGGCTTGCCCCCGAGTGCTCCCCAACAGGGTCACGGCTCTGCGTTCTCTGTAGTGTACAACAGTACAACTGAGAGGGTGTACTTTCCTGCAACACTTTGGAGAACCGTCTTGATGTTGCCACTGTAACCCGGGCTTCCGCTTGCGTCGGCATTCAAGCCCCAAGAACTCACGGACCGGACCCCAGCACCGAATCAACTGCGGAGCGGAAGGCTCCATCCTTCACGGCTGTGTTCTGGGACAGAAAGACACGCCAAGAATCCAGACATAAGAAGCGAGGGATGCCCAGAGCGCAAAGACCGGGTGCAAACGCAATGCTGGGAGTCTGAGAGCAACACCCAGAGAGAAACGGAAAAGCAGCTTCAAGGAATAGCTGAGAGCTCGGGTCATCGCTTCGGCGGAAAGGAACACATGCAAAACTCGCCCAAAGCGCAGCATCCTAAAGGAGAACCGAACTTCCGACAGGTTTCTCGAAGGCGATGGATCCGGCATCGATATTGAATCTCTGCTGTTCTTGTGGGTTCAAGCAGCTGCACTGGACGAAGTGAGCACTAGATCAAGTTGGCCTTTTTCCAATACAAGTTCGCAACGGAAACAGTGCGAGCCGATGGGACTGTCCAAGCTTTTCTCGGACAGAGCTAGAGCTGAACATGCATCAAGGGGGTTATGTTGAATCCTTGTCGACGCAAGTACAGGCTTGAAGCACACGGCCACACAGTAGCTTGCAGTATTTACACAGCGCATGAGCTTTATGGTCTTACGGTAGTTCAGTCACGGCCGCCCGAAGGATTCCACGGCCCGCGTTCTTTACGACAGGCGCTCCCAAGCCTGGCGCATGGAATCACTGACCCAACATGACGGAAAGTCGGAGTTTTGAATCAGAACTGCTTGGGCTGCAGCCCACCAGTCAGCTTGGGCAGCTTTGTTGCGAAAAAGAGCCTTGAAGCTCACAGGAGCAAACACAAGCAAATTGAAGCTCTTGCGTCCTGCAAGAATTAAACGACCGGATAACCCCACATGTGTAGTTCATCTTTTGGCAAAGATACAGTGAAGAGGAGTGATCGAGTAAAGGAGTGAGTGAGTGAGGGAGCGAGGGCGCGCGTCAGTGTGAGTGAGTGAGTGAGTGAGTCAGTGAGTGAGTGTGTACGAGCTGTGCAGCATGCAACAAGCAGAACTGCGGCAGCGAGATTTTGTTCGACTCCCGCGGCGTGCTCCAACAGAGCACTCTGGAGAGTGCGTTTAGTGGCGCTTACAGTCTTCCGCTGGGCGGTCGCCACGGCCTCCCACAGAGCATGCTGGAGAGAGCGTTTGATGGCGTTTAAAATTTACAATCTTCCGGAGGGCGGTCGCCCCGAAGCGCGTGCCAGAGCACTCTGGAGAGAGCGTTTCGTGACGTTTACAGTCTTCTGGAGGGTTTGGGCCGGCGAGCCCGCCACGCGGGCTCGCACGCGCGCGCGCGCGCGGCATGCAACAGAGCGTTTAGTGGCTTACAGTCTTCCGGAGGGTGCTGGCCTCGAAGCGCGCGGTGCTGGCAGTGATGTGCGTGGTGTGATGGTGTGAGTGCCCATGAGGATGAGTGCATGCAGTGACAATGATGCGTGCGGTGTGAGCGACCATGAGGATGAGTGCGTGATGTGTGCATGGAGTCAGACGGCGGAGGAGGCGGGCAGGAGGAGGCGAGGGAGAAGGAGCGGGAGAGCCCCCAAAGTAAGAACCCCACACAAAGCGATGTGGATGTGGGGCTACTCTATTAATAAGAGGGATCCTGGATGCTTTAAAGTTTGCTTATTGTTTTGATTTTGGTTGGGTTTTTTGGTTGTTTACTGTATTGAATCTTCTGTATGGTCTGTATTTAAGTATGTTTTGTTTAGGTGCGTTTTACGGTTTTCTCTCCTTTTTTGCCAGAAGCTTTATGATATTCTCATGTTTTTCAATTAAAAAGTACATGTATGTGCTTATCGTTGTGTCTGGTTTTGGAATGTCTGCGGGAATGTGTTTTTTCCGTAAGGGACACCGGCACCCGAGGCTCGGCACGGAAGTGCTGATCTGCTGTGCACTCTGGTCTGCCACCTTGGCAGCTTGGCACAAGGCCATATTTGCCATATTATCTATGCAAGTCTCTTCTCCGAGAGCTTGGGGCTCAGCATTGAAAACTTCGGTGTCCTTGCAACCGGGACCTGAGCGACTCTTGGTATATCCTTCGAACGGGGGCCGTTCCGGGGCCAGTGCAGCAGGAGCAAAGACATAGTCCGAGCTTCTTGCAATGCCGAGATTTTTGAGTCCAGCTGGGCCCGATGCGCGTCCCAGATTCCTCCACCTCGTTGAGAGCCTTCGGCGCCGAAAGCTGAATTGGAATCGCCAGAGATTTGGTGCAGGCCTCGCCGGCACGATTTGCCGGGCCCGCCTCCCAGGCCTCCAAAGGCAAAAAGGCACGCTCAGATCCGGGCCATGCGAAGTTTCCGACTGGCCAAGGAAGCCGAGCTAAACGCTACAAGAAGCTTGAGGACTAAATGAATCTTCGCTAAAACAAGCATAGCCATGAGTGGAATCAACGTATTGGTAAGACTTTTTGTGCCGAAGATAAGGTCATTGCCCGTTGTTGCAAGTGTCAGAATTGGTTGTGATCGAAGGCCAGAGTGATTGCGCAACCCCGCGCTTGATGTGTGTGTGAGAGGGGAACAAGGAGTCGTAGTGATGACGTGAACAGGGATCCGGATGCAACGGAAGACGCTGTGGACAATGCTCGTGTACCACTAGGTAACCTTCAAAACCCTCGAGTTCCTCCCACCTTTTCGGATTCGGGTCCCTGGATGTCTCAACCCAGGTGACCAGTGCCCTGGCGCAGGTTCCTCTGTGCCTCGCCAGGTAGCAGCGCAAGGGCTCCGCGTCCTTCTCAACCTCTGCTGCAGTGAATGGCTTTCGAGTTCCACAATCTTCTCGCCCTTCTCGCGATCCCGACTCGACAAACAGATCAGTGAGGCCCCGGCATCACCACATGCAGGGCAACGTCGCTCTGACAGCTCGGTGTGGGCGCAGCTATCATAAATGCTGGCCTGACTGATCAAAGCAAAGAACCCTCTAGCTCGAACTGCTTCTCCACCACTGCAAGATCTCACCAGTTCAGACATGATTTCATCATTCACAGAATGAACGCTTCTCTTGACAGTGTTGCAGCTTCACTAGCGTAGACACGGCGGTCGACGTCTCAGGAGTGGACATGGCAACCAGGGCAGACATAATTGGTGGCCTTCGAACTGCTGTTCGTGACTGCGAAACAAAGAAGACTTGAATCTTGCACCAAACTTGCAACTTCACTTAATTAGCGAGCAACCCCGCACCTGGAAGCAAGATAGCACAGAGGAGACCACAGATGATGGGTCTGGGCACAGGCAGCACCGCTCCAGATCCGGCCTGCACCGCGGGAGCTCTGCAACTTTCAGGCAAAGCGGGGAAGCTGCCGGTTTGCATGTGTGGCAATGTGCGGGCGACTCCATCCCCTGAAAACTCCGTTCTCTTGGCCAGTAACCTTGTCCAAGTTATCAGGCACATCTGCATCGACCTGCGTCTGTACTACACTGCAGGCTATCATAGGTCATTACTAGCAAGGTTCACTGCCGGCTTCTGCGCTGCTGACACGACGGCTTTTCGGGCGGGGACACGCAGCTTGTGCTGGCAACATAGTGCTGAAGAGTCGTTCGAAACTCAGCATTCAGATGCCCACAACTGGTCCAACCTCTGGCTCTCGTTGCCTTTCGTGGACTCTGCCCCCGTAAACCGTTCGAGGAGCATGCGTGGGGCCGATCAGTTGATCAGTTCGCCTAGAGCCACCCTCGAGCAGGAAGAAGCTCCGCAACAGCGACACAGGAAAATAGATTCAATGAAATAGCTTGACAATTGGTGCGGAGCGCGCCGAATGACAAAGACTATTGTTGATTCCTGATCTGGCAATATGCTAATGCTGCGCATGGATTGGCACTGGGCGCCCCGCCCTCACCAGGTCATCCAACCCCAGGCCTCATTTTGACCAAGGCATTAAAAACGTCAGATCAACATGCCAGAACGTGGGCGAAGCAACAAATCTGAGTCGTTTCTGCAATTCAAGCGGGCCAGATCGCCAGGTGCGATCATACAACGAGCGTGCGGCTGCCATGCTATGAGTCTGAGAGCAAGTCAAGCCAAACAAACCTACATAGTCTGAGCCTGCTGCTCTTGCAAATATCGCAGAGCATCACGTAGAGCTCATCAACCTCGCCTCAGATTCCGCTTGAAATTCACAGTCGAACGATGTCGAATGGGTATCCGAGAAGGCAGCTGGATGGTGGCTCTACCATATCCTGCCCGAGAGCGAGTTTGCACGCATCACACAGCGAGTGAAGACCTTGCCTGGCCGCTGGGAGGCTTCATGAAGGGAACCTTGGAGGCAAACGGAGTCGACAAACGTGAGCTACTTGTGAACTCGAGCCCCTTCGGGCCCCCAGACCGCTTGCACCGGCAACCCCAAGCCTGACAGAGTGCACGCAACAATCGCAGCGCCACAGCACAGATCGCGGCCTTAAAGCTAAGACGCAAACACTGGCCAATGATCACCATGTCCTTCTTCAGAGCCTCCAGCTCACCTTACACCGAACATTGTCCCAAGAAAGGTTGCAAGGCAGAGCCATTGAGGGCAACGCAGCCAGGACACGGATCATGTCCTGGATGCCCACTTTGAACAATGATCCCCATCACTGATGTAACACTCGCAAAACTAGCAAGGCGTAGCAAGGCAACACATCCTTGCACAAGCGTCGGCCCACGCGAGGATGCGAATGATGGAGGCCGGCTTGAGCTAAAGATCACGTGATATCACATGAACCATGGAGCTGCTATGAAGCGTGAAGTGCAAGGCATACGCATTTCCGGGTTGTGGCTTCTCGATTCTTGAGGTTAAGGAGCGCATTGGAGAGCCTCATGATCCTATACATTTAGGACGAATCGGAACCCACACTGCAATCGTCGCATCTGCTGTCTCATATCGAAATTTTGGAAACTTACCGACACCGAAAACTCCAAAAGTTGCTGGGTTTGTGAAATGGGAGGCAGCCTGGCCCAAATCTGAGCATTGACGTTGCGGCAGCAGCTTTTTGTGTTTCAGACTTTTCGATGGCGAAGTCATTTCACTGGGCAGTGATATCATTCAACCGGCCGCAGAATGTCAGGCCGGCTTTACAGGCAATGAGCCACGTGCTTCGCAAGAACGTGCTGTTTTCCGTCCTAGATTCCGATCGAGCTACGAAAAAGCCGGCGCCACGCTTGCTGAGCCACTGGGCACACAAGATGTGGGCCGGAACCGAGCCTTGGCAGATGTGAGAGAGGTGTGCCCCAAGTCTTGATGGCGACGTGCGTGGCATGTATTCTATCTAACACTCGCGCTCGTCATGGCAAACGTCGCGAAGTACCCCTGTTGACATACTCAAGCTCGCGACAACCCTGTGAAAAGTCATGCACGCAGCCGGGGCCAAGCTGGGAGGACTGCCGCCCAATGCAAACTGCTACGCAGAGGGTCAAGGTTGGAACCAACACCGCCCCGTCACGATCCACTGCTACCTCTGCGGCGATTTCCTGGGACCTTGAACTCTCGGCACAACATGTGGCTATGTTCGGAGACGTCGCTTGCTTGAATTACGCCCTCTGCAAGGCAGACAACTTCAAGCAGCAAAGCGGTTTCGGAAAAGCCAGCAAAGCACGTGAGGAGGGCGAGCAACAGCCTCAAGCCGCAACCCTTAAAGCAGTGTTCGATGACAAGGGGGCACCCGAGTCCGAGGAAGGCCTCATGGCACCTGAGGCGCCCGCGGCTTGTGCCGAGCGCGGCCAAGGCTCGCCGAGGACAACCCGGATGTCCCTCTGGCGGACAGTTCGTCGAGAAGACGCAGTGGCAACGCGCATACCTGGAGGGGTGAGGTGCCGGCGGCTGAAATCAGCACCCCCTCAGAAACTTTCAGTGTGGTCGACAGCCTCGACGCTCGAGTGGTCTCGGGCCTTGATGCGTTCATGTCGTACGCAGGCACGCCTAAGGAGGAGGAGCCGGAGCGCTCGGAGGCCCCAGCCGCTGCCCAGGCGTGGGTTCCGCGCCTGTCTCCGTCGTCGGATATATAGTCACGCCTTTTTCAGAGCACCTCACCCCGGTGCAGTGACAGTGCCATCTGAAACGGGCGGCAGTGGGCGCCCGTCTGCCCCACTCCGTGGTTCTCGACGCGTCCGACACGGACGAGGTGATGTCGCTAGCAAGGGACGTGGCCGAAGGCTGGAACGAGACACAGCATGCCGCGAGCGCATCAAGATGTTCCTGACAATTAATGAGAGGCCAATTTATGATCACAGCCAGGGAGATGGGATCATCAGCGATTGACATGCTTCTTGTCAGGCATGATCTATGCACCACAAACTGCGTGGACACAAGACAGCTGATAGCGGATGCTCTGACGAAGATATCTGCTGATCCCAGTTTCTCAAGATTTGTCGTTAAGGTTGGTGAGTATCGTGCGGTTGAAGAACAAAAAATCTCTCAAGTTGCGAAGCCGACAAAGAGAGACAAGCAAACAAGCGAGAGTCTTTCGGCCTCCAAGATCTACGACGGGGTGTCTGAAAGAGCACGGTCCGATCTCAGAGCCCTCATGACTGCGAGGGCGGATGTCACGCTGCGGGCAATTCAGGCGACAGCGCCACTGCAGGCACGGAAGCTCACAGCCTGGGCCATGCTGTGTCCCTCGCGATTCCTTCAGATTCTGCAGCCGTCTCAAGGAGATAGCTTGTATAATCCCACTACTTTCTACCACTCCTCGCTTCTGGTGCAACTTGACACCATGAAGCATCAACAAGCGAAAATGACGAGAAGTGATTAAGCTCAGAAGATGGAAGGTTCGGTGGCATTCCCATCGGCGCTAGCTCTGCAGTTCTGAAGCACTGCAGTCTGCACCTTTTCACGTTTCCACCCATCTGCTTGCAGTCTCCTGGCGTCTAGACTCGTGCTGCGACACCCTGCTCCTGAAGCGTCAGAAGCCACCCCCACCGTTCACCTGCACACCCGCTGGTGTCTAAACCCCGAGCTCACAAAATTCAAAAGCACGAGCCTCTCGAAGTGCTCATGCTGGGTCCGTTGAGGGCAACACCTCCTGTCACCGCAACAGACAGCAGCACCTCGCCCTCCGCATGACACTCCCAAAGCCTCCTCCAAGCCCAGCAGAGTTTGCAACTCCGACTTCCGCTCCTCCAACGAGCGAGGACTATGAGTCGACAACCATGCACGGATGGCCGTGCACCTTCAGTTTCTTGATCTCTGCCTGAACCGTCTCGATCTGCGCGAGCATGAGTTCGCGTGGGACAGAGATTAACCAGCTCTGCACACTGACACTGCGTCAGCGTGCTTTTTCACTAGCAGGCACGCCCGTCAAATCATGCTTGTACCGAGATATGTGCAACAGCTGTGCGACACGGCTGCGCCATCGCTGGCCCGGCGCCATCGCTGGCGCGCTCCGAGGAGAAGCACTCCACCCCGCGCCTTGCTTCGGCATTCTCCAGCTTAGAGGCTCTGAGAGGGCCTTCGGGCAGTATCCTTGTAGATGCTCGTCGCAGGGATCGTAGAGGCACACTGGCCACTGGCCTCCGAGGTCAGCGCCGAGCCTTCGGGGTCATCGGAATCGGAAGTCGGCGTCACCGGAACGGATTGCCATTGCGCGCCTCCCGGAAAGGATTCCGGGAGTTGGCCTGCGCTGAGGAATAGTATGAGCACAACAAGCACTAGTCACTAGATTGACGAGTAGTAAGCGAGCACAGCAAATGTGCAGAAGCAGCACCTGCTCCCTCCCTGATCCCCTGGGCCTCCACCTCTGTTGCACTGTGGGTAAATGGGTTCGAACCCTTTGCCAGCGACCCAGCCGCCGATGCAGCACCACTAACCCCGGCTTTAAGCCCAGAAGCCACCTTCGAAGTGACGTGGTGCTGCTGCTCGAAGTCTCTCGCCTTGGTGTATGCAACCTTCGCCCCTTCACCAATCTTGTCGGTGACCCCGTATTTCTGATTGGTGTCCCGCGCTGCTTGGAACGCTGACTGCGTGGCCCCAACCACCTTCGAAGTGACGTGGTGCTGCTGCTCGAAGTCTCTCGCCTTCGTGTATGCAACCTTCGCACCTTCACCGATCTTGTCGGTGACCCCGTATTTCTGATTGGTGTCCCGCGCTGCTTGGAACGCTGACTGTGTGGCCCCAACCACCTTCGAAGTGACGTGGTGCTGCTGCTCGAAGTCTCTCGCCTTCGTGTATGCAACCTTCGCACCTTCACCGATCTTGTCGGTGACCCCGTATTTCTGATTGGTGTCCCGCGCTGCTTGGAACGCTGACTGTGTGGCCCCAACCACCTTCGAAGTGACGTGTTGCTGCGGCTGCTTGACACCTTCCTCGATCTTATCCGCCTCTCTGTCCAAGTTTCGATCACGATCCTGCGCTCGTGAGGCACCTGCAGGTGAGCTTGGCCCTGAACTTGCTTGCATTGCCGCTGAGAAAACCGCGGTGCCAGCCATTGCTTTGGGACTCAGGTTGCCGAATCTGGGGTGGGCTTCATGGGCCGTTTCTGCCACTCCGACCCCCTCGAGGGACAACGGAGAAGGCAAGGCTCCTGCTTGATCCCGCAGCAGCTCCTGTGCCCTGGAGGACTGCTTGAGGATCTGCATCCACCTCAGCGGCCGCAGAGTCGGAGACAACCCGCCGGACCTCCCGGCGACCCGGCCTGTCAGAGGAGCTGAGCGCCTTCAGACACTCGTCGATGCGCCTCTGCCGAACTGGGCTTCGTCGCCGCAACCTGGGACTGCCACGGCTGCCAAAAGTGGGAGCACCCAAACCGAACTGGTCCGAGCTGCGTCAAGAGAAAAACCCAAGCAGTCTCGAGGCTGCTCTCTGGACCATGTAGCTTGGAGTCCAAGCAGCCGTTCCTCACTACTTGACTTGAACAGCAACTGCAACCGCATGCAAGCGCCCAACGTCCGGGGAGCCGGCCGCCCGCTTTGGATGACAGATCGCCGCAGCAACTCGAATATTGTCTCGCGGCGATTCTCCCAGGATCTGCAAACACCAGGCTCCAAGGATCTACTCTTAAAAAAACACGCCGACCCCTGACACTCTTCAACTTGAAACCGAGACCCTGAACACCGAAACGAGAAGCGCCTGGGATTGCTCATGATGTCCGACACTTCACGAAGCACGTCCGCCAGGGAGATGTCGCTGCCACTCAAGCTCGCGGGAAGGGCCATGGCAGATGGTACGGTTTAGCAATATAGTGGGAAAGCGCTGATAACACTCTTGTCAGACTACCATCACCGCCTTTGCCGTAGAGACAATGACGGACCTTCAACAACAACATTGAGACACCGAATGCAGACGATGCGTCAGAAGACATCTCACAAAAGCCGTGCTATCCGTGATAGCACGCTCGAGGCAAAAGGGAGAGAGGTCGCTTCTGTGCAGCTCCGGCCCCAGATTGGCAGGCCGGGCTTAGCGCCTCCTCGGCAATGGAGCTGGCCCGCTGGCCGCCGCCCTCTCAACAAAAGAATCGAGGAAGCCTCTGACGGATCTCTGCCACCTGCTCTGGACCATCTAAGGACTTTGTCTGCTCGCAGAGCCACCTTCCGAGAGCAAGCAAGCGCCCGTGACTTTGCAGAAATTCTCTGGCACACCTAAGCATGAAAAAGGAAGGGTCGTCGGGGCGCTCCAGAAGAACTGCAGTCACCAGCGCCTGCACATTCACGGTCTCCAAACAATTCCACCTGGCTCCCCATGAGGCCTCCAACACCGGATTCACCTTTTCCTGTATGTACCTGAGCAGGAGTCTCTCGTGCTTCCTGCCTGAAACGGGGCAGCGCATGCCAGAGCAGAGGACTGTGGCGCCCCACATCAGGTGCTCTTGAGCAGACCTGTTCACGAACTGTGGCCTCTCCGACCTGCCAGCAAAGGCCATGCACCAGAGCCGACGCAAAGCCGAAGCAGCGAAGCATAGCGAAGCCGAAGCATGCCAGGGGCCACATGTCTCAGGAAGGACTCGCTGCGATCCCAGGAGCCATGATCCTATTCACCTAACTACAACGCTGAGCCCGGCAACGATTTCTTCCTTGAAGAGACACAGCAATGCCCCCCCCCCCCCCAAAAAAAAAAAAACACGACGCTTTGGGCGAGCTCGAGGCTTTCTCCGACGGCTGAGTTGCTGAGTGGCAAAAAAGCGGCGCTAATGGAGGTGAAACGCCACGAAAGCCGTGAAGCCGTGAAGCAGTCTCAGACTTGCCTCCAGGTCTCGGACTCAGGCTTGTCGTCACCGTCGGCCCTTCTTTTTGCCTCCACCTTGTTTGCTGCGCCGCTTGGACCCGCTCTTCCCGCTCGCTTGCGAGCGTGCCTAGGCACCACGGCAGCCGCGGCAGGAGGCCGAGGCACCAAACACGTCGAATCGAACGCTTGGGTCCGCTGCGTCGTTGCGGCGCTCCCGCGTCACGCCAACCTGTCCACTTCGTCGCCCAAACCGAAAGAAGCCCACCAGGGGCCGACAGAACGCCGTCAGGCCTTCGCGGCCTTGTGTTTGTCGATGTAGCCATCGCCGGACAGCACGCGACCTACTGTCTTCAGGTAGCTGTCCTGGCACCGCACTTTCGGATATGTCCGATTCACTCACTCGCCACAGCGGCTCCTTCTCAGCGTTGCTGCTGACAGGCGCAATGCCCTTCTTGCGCGTGGGCTGCAAGTTTGTAGCCTTCTGCTGAGAAGCAGCAGTTGAAACACTGTGAAACGTGAGACTTCCGAAGTCCATGACTCGCCTCGTTCGGCGCTATCCTGTCAAATTTGCCGTAGGAGGCAGACGACACCTGAAGCGGTCCAAGATGACCTGCGCTCACCCCTTCTTGAAGAGCTTGCAAGCCTGTGCTCGTTTCACAGCCTCCCTTAGCCCATCCTTCCCTCTTTTCCTGAGAGGAATGACGTGTCTGCCAAAGCGAAACAAGTGTCGAGCGGAAGCGGCTCCTGTGAATGACTGAGGCTTTGTCTGGCTGCCAACGAGATCTGGCACTGAGGCGCGAAGTTTGCCTCGCAGAATGCTCTCTCCCTCTCTTGGTCCTCTGCTTGCTCCTGCCGGTGCTGAAAATGCCACTGCCTCCGGCAGCCTCCACTTGGTTTCGAACCTGGTGATGGCAGCCGTCAAAGAAGCCCGGTCTCACTCTCTGCTTCGCTAGGCGGCATAGACTGTACCCCTAGGGACCTAGTGACCAAGTGCACTTGCCGCAGCCGGGTTGCTTCCCGCATCTTCTGTCGGGCTTTCACAAGTCTTTGCTCCGCCTTGGCCTCGGTTGCAAAAAAGCTTCCGAAGACTCGCCAAATACAAAGACCTCACCGGGAAAGATGCCCGAGGCAAATGGCTCCAAAGACAGGACAGACGAAAAGCGACGAGACAAGGGAAGGGACGAGGACCAGGACACCAGGCTTGCAAGAACGAGAACTCGCGAAGCTTTGCACAGTTCCCTTTGGTTCAACAGTCATGCTTCTTGTTGCACAAGCCGCATCCGGTGTCTGTGCAGAAAGCTCCTTTGGGGCCCCAGCTTTGTCGAAGGGATTCTCGTTGGGATCCTCGTGCTGACCAACCTCATACATGCTCCCAGCAAAAGCGTGCGGGGCTTTGTCCCGGCCCATCCCTTGCCTCGTGCACCCAGTTCGCCTTGTCCTCAGACTTCTTGATGCTCTTGTAACCTGCCGGCGGCCGCAGTCACTGCATCGGAGGCCGAGGCCCCGCCCCTCCGAGGCCGCTGAGGCCCTTCCTGGCCCTTCCTATCGTCCGAGCCCGTGGCCCCAGCGAGGCTTCCAGTCCCCTTCGATCTGAGCCCAGATGCGGACGGTGCAGGGTGCGGAGGGAGAGAGAGAGCCGAGAAAGCCCGTAGCTCGCAGGAGATTTAGGTCTTTCAGGCGGGAGATTTAGGGGCGGCCTCGTCCCACACGAGCCGACTTCGCTTCCGCTTCTTCATGTTCCTCTCCTGAGTTTTTCCCCCGTACCTACTCTGCTGGCTATGTGACAGGACACGGACCTCCATGAACTTTTGCCACCTTGTCTTCGGCTTCTCCTTCGGTATAGGCTTTGACCGGGGTAGCCGGAATGTGTCCTGAGGAATTTGCACCGCAAAGGGCTCTTTGCGTCTGACGGGTCTATCCAAGCCGCCCGGGGGGCCTCTGCAGGAAGTGACACCATCGTCCCTTCCTCACCCTGCCATGGCGTGCTGACGCTAAGAGAGATGAGATCACAGCGACCGCTCCACAGCGTCTGCGACTGCTCCACGGAAGCTCCCCGCTCCAGCTCCGGCTCCGGCCGTCGGCCTGCGTCCTCGGCAGCAGGAAGAGCTTGTTGATCAGGAGCCTCACCAGACAGAGACCGCCGCAAAGCGGACCGCGCTTCGAAGAGAGTCACGTCGCATGGCCCTCTCTCAGACTCTCTTCACCAGACAAACGCTGCTCTTCACCACAACCTGAAGTCGGCTCACGCATCACATGAGATCATTCCCTCGGATCCAGATCCAGGAGCGGCCTCTGTTTCCAGTTTCCAGTGATTCTGGTGCCCAAGCTGATTCTTTGGTCGATGCGAATCCCGGAGCTGTTCCATACAGCACAACGTTCATACTTATGATCGCGGTCTTGTAAACAAACATCTCGGGCATGCTTACACCATCATGACACGATCAAGAAAAGCCAGCTCTGTGTGGAAAATCGCGCTTCAAGCAACTGCCTGCATACAGCTTACGTACTTTATGCTTCCTCTACGTCTGGCAAATCATAAACACCAACTTCTTCGTTGGTGTTTCTCTTCCTGTCGTGATCATGTGATAAGTTTTTGTCACACGAAATCACCATCCACAAAACTTGCAATTTCTACCTTTCTCGGCTTCTCCTTCTGTGTTGTCTACCAGGTTCGTCTTGTTCTTTTCTCGACACAGTACGGGCCCCACGACACCGAACTCACGCCTGGAAGCCATCCAGGTCAGACCGCGTTCATACTGGCTTCTTGTCTTGCCAATGTGATACATGCATACATACATACATCCATCCATCCATCCATGCATGCATGCTGTCATCTCCAATATTCCCAGCTTCTTGGGCCCACGGCTGAACAGAATCTCGGCTGTAGGCTGCAACATCCATCCCGGAAGACCTCAACGAAGACTGGCAGCTACAAAGGCAGAGGTAGACTGCAAAACTGCTGGACGGCGCATGGGCGAGATGTCGTAGGCCGCCATGTTCTTGAGGTCATACGCGAGGTTGTCTTCCCTGGATGCCTGGCAGAATAGGTCACGCTGCTCGACTTGCTCTGTTTCAGTCCTGCAGTCTGTGCTTCCCGGCCGTTGGGACAGGTACGGCATCTTCCTCCGACCCAGGCATCGTCAGCCGGAAGCCTCCACCGGGCCCGCTACCTTCGACTTCGAGCCACGAGAGGCGACTTTGCCAAGATTGCAGAGTCCCAAGGTCCACCGTGGGGCGGCGGAAGCGCACAGGGCTTGGCTTCTTTTGCAAAGACTGCAGGCCGAGAAGCGCCGGCGCACAATAATTGAAACGACGAGGCCTCCGGGCCCGGGTCTGGCGTCGTCTGGACATCTCAGGTCCGACTCGCTTTAGAAAATTGCTCTTACACAGACTACACATCCGCGTGAAACAAAGGCAACGACGGGTGTGGACAAGACCACAAAGACGAAGCTAGAGATATTGGAGACTTTCACACAGCCACGATCACGTGGAAATTGGAAGCTTGAGCGTTGAGGCTCAGATGCCGCATCAGACCAGGTCACTTTGGCTTTCCCTCTGCCTTCTCCTTCTCACCCTTTCTTGCGGTCTGGCAGCCGATAGGATGAGACACGGGCAAAACAACGATGGCACGCACAGGGCTTGCACCCATGCCCATGCTACTACTTGCAAATCATGCGAAGGCGAGCCAGGCCAAGCGGATCCATCTGCTCGTTCGGGGAGTTGATGATCTGAAAGACGAGGCAGAAGCCTCTTCGATTGAAACTTCAGATCCTGGCCTTGTACTCCATCTTTTCCCAGACGGTACCATCCTCCCACCTCTGGCACTCTAGCAAAGAGGAGCGGCCAGAGCAGGCTGGAGCAGCACCAAAAGAAGTGGAGGCCCGAGCTCGATTCCTTTCACTTCCAGCTTCTTGTTGCTGAACCATTTTCCCTTGGCCTTTTTGCCTCCCTTCTCCTTGAAGGGAACTTCTATCGTTTTGTCGTCATACCTGGGAGGCTGCTACTCAAGTGCGAAGTCTCGGCCATGCCAGGCCGAGGCACTCAGCAAGGCACTCCCACACGTCGCCCTTTGGCGAGTCCTTCCGTGGCCCGTATGGCTGCTTTGAATGCTTTGGAGACAGCCGGGCCTTCCCCAAGATCGTGGCATACCCGCCCAGCGCATCAATGTTCCGCAGGCAAGTCTCAAGGCAGTCAGACTCTAATCACCCTGCTACCCGTCTTGACGCTCCTGAGTTCTGCACACCTTCTGGGGTCCCTAACTCAGCCTGCCAGACCAGTCATAAAGACGGTGACAGTGGAATGCCATTTCTGGGCACCAGGCATTCTCCTTGCAGTCTCTGCTGGTGTCCAGAAACGAACCATCCCATTTCTCTGTGCTGAAGCTGCTCTGCGCCTCCATTGGTCACAGCCAAAGCTTGTTACGAGAAAAGGACGATAAGATCGAAGCCTGCGCAGACTGGCGGGAAAAACCTGCGGCCACAAACGACTTCACATGAGCCAAAGATGATCACAACACCGATGACAACAAACAAGCATTCGTTTTGCAGCCCAGAGACGTTTTGTGTGCAGGGTTAAGGCAATAAACCGATTTGCGCGCTGGAAGAACCAAGCGTGCACTAGAACAAAGATTCGCGGAGCGGGCTGAGAAAACGAGGCCTTCTAGCTGGATGGTAGACTACTCACATCATCGATGACAATAACTCGGCTCGAAGATGTCTTCATACTCCTGGATTGTTGGCACAGCCTCACCGGGGATCCAGAAGAGTCAAAGCCCCACGTCACATGTGCAGTCCGATGCGTGCATCCTTTGATAAGGGCAGATTCGGCAGATTCATAAGTTTCGCAGGAGGTCAAGCACTTTCCCTCCCTCCCACCCTACCTTGAGATATAATCGGAAATGAGCCCGGTCTATGATAAGCCTTCAAGAGACATGAAGTGCGAACAATGCTAAATGCGGTTTCTCAAGCTCTCAAAGAAACCTAAGGTTTTAAAGGCATAAAGCGGAAAGAGGCAAGCTCTGCAATTATGGTGTTCAATATGACTTCAGGACTAATGTTGAGATACCAAGCAAACCTAAACCCTCAAACCCGAATGCTCTATCAATGCTATCCCGAATCTCAAAGCTTAAGACTCTGAAGCCCGGAACCTAGAACTTCAAATACTTGGCTCTTCCGAGCCTGAGATACTCCGAACCCTCAATACCTATCCCTAGATCCCCCAGAGTAACCCGAAACCAAACCCGAAGGGTCATTGACTCGTGGCTGAACAGCGCGCGTGTCCCTGAATCTGGTTGCTGCTTGAATCGGCGGTGCACGAGCCAAAGCAAGTGGGGTGCTTGAATTACTGCTGCTTGCATCGACGTGCTCGAATCGCGGGTGCCGACTCGCGCATAAACACCGGCCTTACACCTCAACCACAAGCTTTGGGTCGTAGAGCAGCATTACAAGACGACGACTGACGCCAACTACGGCGGTCACAACAGTTGATTCCGAGTTATGATTCCAATTTTATCCATCTGTGAAAACCACAGTCCAGGCCTAGCAAACTGCCCACTGCTCCCAGCAGCAACCGACGTGGACCTGAAGGCGCTGTCCCGACGGATAGATTCTCTAACGTGTACTTCTGTAGCTGACACTGTTGACATTAACACGCACACTCCCACAATGGCTGCACTTGCCTGCGATTGCTCCCAGCTGAAAACTCTACGTTGTGATCGCATCGCTTGCCTTCTGCACGGCCGAGGGTCACGAAGAGGGACCCAAGCCTGCGCAGCTTTGCACTGCAGTCGAAGGAGATCAGAATGCAACACACTGATGGATTCGGCCAAAAGTACGAGTGCAAGAGGAAAAAGAGAGGCATGTTGTTCATGTTGTAAAAGTTTGTCAGATTGCGGCAACCGTACAAAAATTGTTTGTCTAATCTGGACACCACAGGGGGCCTGTCCTCAGACTAATCTTGGCACCACAGGGGGCTGCCATGCAGGTACAAGAGGATGATCAGTCCTCTCCTCCCATGTCACTGGTAGCTTCGTTGGACACAGTCCCAGTGACATGCTGTGTCCCCCTGCAACAGTTGATTTGGTAAATGTCTAATGTCTGATTGAGTTGAAAAGCAAAGATTGCAAACAGTGTAGGAGTGACCCTCTGCTCCCATGTGCTAGGGAGGTTCACACACACACAGCCCCAATGGGGCGTACATGCTTCAAGTAGAGTGAAAGGTCTGATGCGTGGCAAAAGGAGTGAATGGCGCACTTTTCTCGCTGTCACTAGCGATCGGGTGATTGTCGTATTTCCTGATCCGAACAGGTTCTAACAAAAAGCACCGGCTTCAACGTGGCTAATGTGGTGACTGAATCCCAATCATGTAGTCGTCGACGGTTTTGTTCGAAGAAGAAAGCTGGGATTTTAGGAGTTCTGCCGGTGATCTCCTTGATGCGGTAGGAGAAGATCTTGCGAGCTTGTAGAACGTTGTCACCCAGACAAAGCACCACGTGTAAGAGCATGTGCTTGTCTCTGGTGATGCGGTCGGGTGGAATTTCAACAGTCATCCGAAAACATTGTCCTGCCATAGAGTACCATGGAAGGCCGGCCTCGGCAGCCTTTCTCTTTGTCATATTTTTGCTGCTACCAACCGACAAACGCTTGAACAAGGAATGCAAAACAACATGGATATGCTGTGTGCTCAGGAGAAACAACCAAGTGGTGTCGTGCTGACACTCGCATGCGCAGGCTTTTTTGTCACGTTTAGCGGATCTTGCAGCCCTAATCCGTCCTGAGTATTAGGATCCAACAGCGAGTTTGTTGGGACAGTCACTCATGATCTTGAAATGGCATCTACATCTAAAACCTGCACGTACCAGCATTTTTGCACAAGCGGTTTTGGACCGCTTATGCTGAATAGTAGGATGCACAATATCGTAAGGTGCAATCGAGTCAGAAGACCAAGGATCTCGCGATGGAGATCGGTGTGCGTCCTCAGCCATGTGTGAAGTTGCCGTAGGTGACGCTGATGATGTTGAGTGCGAAGAGTGTGTCCTCTTTCGTCTTGTAGTATGTGGATGTTGGCGTCGTTGCTGTGTTGTGGATTGGGATGCTGGTGAGATGTTGCGTGTTTTCTTTGTTTTCATGACTG
This sequence comes from Symbiodinium sp. CCMP2592, assembly GCA_905221615.1. NCBI lineage: Eukaryota > Dinophyceae > Suessiales > Symbiodiniaceae > Symbiodinium > Symbiodinium sp. CCMP2592. The sequence continues at coordinate 399,286 of CAJNDT010005813.1, read as the reverse complement.
TTTTGTCCTTTTTGTCTTTGTTGTCTTTCTTCTTTTTTGTCTTCGTTGTGTGCTTTGTTTTTTGCTTGTGTGTGTGACTGACTGCATGGGAGGATGTGGTGGTGTCATCCTTCCTCAGGAAGGCATCAATCTCTTCGGATCCCCATAGGCTGCTGTCGTCGTCCTCGTCCATCTGTGTGCGATCCTAAATATGTTTCAACAACTGTAGTTCTGAGAAATGGCTGCGGAGTCACAACTGCATTAAGGCGTGTGCATACGCTGATCTTCAGAAGAGAGAGAGAGAGAGATGTACAAAGATACATCACTTGAGCAACCTCACCGACCGGCATGACCTTTCAATATGGTGCTCTTAATGTTGAACCTCATCAGGGATGATGGAGTTCGCAGCACAGCTTTGCTGTGTGGTTGTTGGCTGCCAGGGGCAGCAAATGTGCATCTAATTGTCAACTCAGCAATGTTGCTCACGGAGTTCTTGACCGCTTTCTCTTGTTGGATGTAGGAGTTGATGTAGTAGATACTGTCTCCTTTTGGGTCGGAGGCGTTGATGTCGGACGCTGATCAGGTTGCTCCGCATGCTTTCGTATCCACTCTTGAGATGCGATAAAGTACTCCCGCCACCATGAAGAGCCGTTAGTGGCCCAATGCCATCTCCATTGTGATGCCGTGGGAGATCGCGATCTGGTGCGTTGTTCCATGGTGCTAACACAACTGGTTGTTTTGCAAAATGCTGCGGGAAAAAGTGCATCAATCGCTGCATGCCAAACATATGTGAAGTGAGTGCAGTGACTGTCACAGTTGGCAACAACGACAATCGTTGTTTTTACCGTCCTCTGCGAAGCACCCGATGGTGGTATGAACATGGTTGATCACCTATTGTTGCGAAGCTTCGAGTCTTTCCACTCGTTGCTTTAGCTCTGTGATCTGCCGGGTTGTTTGCAGAATAAACTCAGCTAATTGGTCGCGTAGAGCCTCGTCACTGAATGTGGAAGGTTCACTTCCAGTTTCGGAATCATAGTCCCGATGCTGTGTCAAAATCTCCATGAGGGCCGCGGAGAGAGCTTCACGTCGTGACTCATCGACGGGTGGCGAATCTGTAGTCACTGTGTTGGTCGGAAGAGATGCTTCGCTCATGGCTCGATGTCGGGATTCCGATAGGTGTCACTCTGAGGCAAAACTTCAGAAGGCAAAGTTGTGGTGTGTGTCTGAAAGCAACATGTGTTGAAATGCGAGAAATGTGCACTACCTGGCTCTTTTTATACCAGCGTACCTTATCAGCATATTCACGACCAATCAGGCGCGTTTTGCCTGATGAGGCTTTCGAGTACGTCGAGCTGCTGTTTGCACGAGGCGAGGATCGCCGTGGTAGCCTCGTGTTGAGTAGTCAGCACCGTTGTAGCCTGTTGTATCAGGCGCTCGAGTTTGGCATTCGATTCAAGCAACGAATTGTGAAACTGCGTTATTGCTGCCATAATCTCAGTCGATGAATCCGGATCAGGGTGATGCGGAGGTGGAAATGGCGGGGTCGCCGGTGCAGCCACTGCTGCGTCCTGCTGTTCTTCCGGATCTTGGTGTTGCTCTTGGTAATCTTGGAAATCTTCGTCTTCTGCAACACGTAGGAACTGAGAGCGCAAAAGCGCCGGCTGTGGATTGTGGCTGCCAACCGCAGGTTGCTCGTTGCGGCGTCTGCTATGCTTGGAGATGGATGGCCGAGGACGGCCGCTCAGCGCTTTGTGGCTGGGCTGCAATCTGCCAGTCATGGCACTTTTATACATGATGATGCCTCAGTTAACCCTGTAAATGGCTGCGGGAAGCACTGTGTTGAAACAAGGCGGCTCTCATGTTGCAAAGTTGCATGACTCTGGACACACGCACGGCAACTTGGCACAGTGTTTTGCTTACAGCTGTTGATCAGTATAGCCGGCAGCGATGTAGAGATCGCGCATGGCTCGAATGGCTGATGTGGCCTCGCTGCATGGTGTTGTCACTCTGCGTACCATGCGTGTGCGGGCCTGAAAACTGCTGCGAAGTATTGCAACAGAGGTGGCTGACTGTGGGTGTAAAATATCCGCCTTGTGCAAAGTGCATTGATGCGTAAGGCTGCTGTGCAGAGGGTTTATGGCGAAACCCAGGAAAATGTTGGCCGGTTCAGTTTCAAGCTGAACCGGTGGTTTGTAGAAAGATGCGTCAGTAAGCTGTGCAAAAGGAGGCAGTCGGGTCAGCTGTGCAGGTAAAAGAAGGACGCGGTTGTCGACGTATCTGGTAGCAAAAAAGACAGCTTGATCCTGCTTGTTGTGGTCTGGAAAATGCTTGTGATTCGTGAAAAGTTGTTTGTATGTGTGGTGCCAACACTGTTCTTCGACGGCAACCACGATGTTGCATAGGGCCGGGCTGCAGGGCGAGCCCATAGGTGCACCGCGAAATTGCTCAATAAGTGATGTACAAACAGTGAAATAGTTGAGTCGGAGCACTGCAATGATGAGTTGTGGTATATGTTGTAATTGTATGCAAAGTTTGTTGCCGGAAGAGGCTTCTTGCTTCTTTTGTCTGCTTTTGCCCCTGTGGACTCGATGTGTGGGGTCTTTCTGTGAGTGGTCAATGAAGAATTTGGAAGAGTGTAGTGGGTTCTTCTCTCTGTACCATCGAACCATAATGCTGTACGCTGAAAGAAACCGGCTCTGATCGACCGATGTAAAGAAGCCAGCCAAATCCTGGTTGTACAGGATGTAATCTGTTGAATCGTGTAATTTCCTGCGCTGATGCAGGAAGAGTGCTGTTTGTTTGAGCTGTGTTATCCCGTCTCCTTGGTGAAAGGAGTTTGGACATGCTTGAAAAGTCATCAGCTGCAGTACGTCTGCTAAGGCTTCCCACAATTTCCTGCCCATGGTGTCGATGAACGCCACGATAGGGCGGCCTTTTGTGAATTGCTTCTTTCTTTTCGGTAAAATGTAGGCGCGTGGGATGCGTCCCCATTGTGGAAAAGCCCATATGTAGGCTGGTAGAAGACTGCGGACGTCTGTGTAGACATCAAAGTGGTGTTGTAGAGGTTGGTGCTGCGAGATCCGAAAGATCTCCTTGTCTAAAAAAGTGTTGTGTATGGCACGGTGATATAGTGCTGGGCAGTACCACATGAGTCGGTTCGGAAAGTGATCTTCGCAATGGATGATGCCCGATGGTATTTTGTGTTGGACTTGCTTGATCATCTTAACCTGTAGTATGTTGTGTTGATTGCAGTGTGTGTTGTGTTGTGGTATTTGTTCAGATACAAACTGCTTTGCAGTTTGATGGTTGTAAGGCAGTCCATAGTATCGATGCCATGTGCGTATGGCTCGGCATAATTGTGAAGCCAACTGTGTGGGCTTCTGAAGGCAATTGCTTTTGCCGGAGTATGCCAAAAATTGATGTTGTGGTTGTAGTTCTGCAAGTTGGATAGCAATGTGATTGTGGAATATATGCTCCTGGGGAACTTGTGAGTGTAATGGTGAGCAGGTACAGGGTGGTGGTGAATCGGGTTGCCATGTAGTGTGGGCGTCGCGCCAATTGTGTAGAAGTTGTTGCATGGGTGGGTGTTTCTTGAAGACGGGTTTTGTGCTGGGGAGATGGAATGGTGGAATGTGTTGTTTGTTGCTTGTTAACTGAGAGCGCAAAAATTGTCGTAGTTGTTGGGTGAAGGTGGGGTGTAAGAGGGGCTGTAGGTAAATGGGTTTTGTGACCGGAGGTGGTTTAAGTCGTCGCTTCTTGAAGACGGTGTTGAGCGCTTTGTGAGCGTGTCTGCGGTCGCGTCGTGGTAAGTTGTTTGAGAGTTTGTGTAAAGCGTACACTGTGGCTGCTGGTGTGTCTGAGCGAAGCAGTTGTTTTGTTGTGTCGAATCTGGTGCGAGTGTTGGAAGTAAGATGTGAGACTGTGGTCCATGCCTGTTTTCTGGTGTTGAATAAGGTGGAGTTAGTGAAGCTTCGAATGGAGTGGTGTAGTTTGCCTCGGCGTTGCTTCGCCCATAAAGTGGCTGTGCCGTTGTGCTTGTTGTTGGCTGCTTTTGTGAAGCCGGAAAAAGCTCCTTTCATGTGTGATGTGATGTAGGGAAAGTTGAGCTTGGATTGGTGGTGTTGTATGAGAGTGTTCTCCGTGGCTTCTAATTGCTCGGTGGGTATGTTGGCTTGTAGTACAATTGGTGTGTATTGGTGGTAGCATTTGTGTTTATGCCACCATCGTAAAGAAAGTTCGGCTTGTACAATTTTGTGTTGTTGAAGTTGCTTGAATTTTGGATTGCGTGTGCCCTCTCGTTGTGTGAGAGAGTGACTTGTGCTGCCGATGTAAACGTAGCCACGAAAAGGTTGTTGCGTGGTGACTCTGCAGTATACCACCTGTGGCTGACGAAAGAAAGAGAGTGTGTACGATGTAAAAGAAATGTTTGAATGTGCAAACAGTCTCTGTAGGTTGGAGAAATGTCCTTCCTCATGTTTGAGGTAGAAATGCTGTGTGCGAAGTAACAAAGTTAGGCCTTGAAGCCAGAGTATGATTTGATAGAATTGTGTGGAGACTGGTTCTGCCAAAGGTGCGACGAATTGTAAGATGGATCTACCTTGATCCAGAATGCGTGTGATGTTCTTGAATTGTTTTTGTCGGAAAATTGTTGTGTGATCAAGTGTCTGTCGGTGTTGAATCAAGTACTGCCGGAGTCACTCTGTCATCTGACTGATGATGGCGACGAGTTTGATCAGTGCTGGGGAGCCAAATTTGTCGATGGCTTTAGGTGGGACACCCCAGGCGACTGCAGCGGTCTGCAGTGTTTGCTCTTGTGAGTTGCTGAGTGAAGGGAATTCCGAAGCAACAATGTCAAGGTACTTTTTTACCTGTGTTTTTTGTTTGTCGCTGATGCCTTTTATGGCACCAAACCATCTGGTGATGCCGGATCCGGAGTGAACGCCAGTGAAGTGATCTTGAAACCAGACACTGGCTTTTGTAGGCTGCTGAAAGATGCGCTGGGGATCCATCTTGGGATCAAGGGGTGCCGCCTTCGTTGGTGTAAGAGTTGACTGCTTCTGTCGCTTGGCGCCCAGAGTGGAGCGTCCCGGGAAGTGCATACCTGTGGTGGATGACGATGCTGGGGAAGCGTGTAACGGGTTGTTGTCTTGTTCTGCAGCGGTTGTGGTGAAGGGGATAGGCCCTCAGTGGTAGGCCTGGTGTCAGTGTGTGTAGGGTCATCGATGGTGGCTCGTTTTTGTCCACGGGTGGTTGTGGTGGGGGAGATCTCAATTGTGGAAAGTGAGAGAGGTGGTGGGGAGGGCGTGTTGATGGGAGTGCTGGGCGCGGTGGTTCGTTTTGGTTTCTTTGATGCTGGTGTGCTGGGTGCCTCATTGTGTGCGTCGGGAGCACGGAGAGTTTCGATTGTCTCCAGTGCTGTTGAAAGTCGTGCTTCAAGGTCGCTGATGCGATGGGCCGCCAGAGTGTCTGTCTCTGTCGGCTGCGAAGGTTGAAGTGGGAGATGAGGTTGTGATTTGCCGGATTGTGGTGGTGTTGGAGATTCGGTGGGTTGCGATTGTGTGTTGTCTGTGTCTGCTTTAACATCTTGCTTGTCCTTTTTGTTGCCGTCATTGTACTGGTCCTGCAACTCTTGCAGGTACAACACCAATTCCTTGATGAGGTGTGACATTGCTGGTCGTTTTGCGAGTGTGAGCTTTTCTTGCCAGCAGAATGCAGTGGCTGCTTGGTCCAGATCAATTCTCCTTGCTCGGAGTTGACCCATAAGTTCAGTGGTAAAGACGGCTTCGCTGACGTGTTTGCTGCATGTAAGATGGATGTCGAAGCCATGTGCAGCGTACCGCAGCCAGTAGGAAGACCAATTGTGTCGCAAAAATGCGACCAATGGTGCTGTTGCGATTGGCATGCCTGCTGTGCGGTTATGCACTGAATGTGGTGTGGATTGAATGTGTTTGGGTAGGTTGAGGCCAAAAAGCTGCCTGTTGTCCCAATGCTCTGGTGTTTGAACGAAGTCGTTTGGTATCTGGGGATTTGCATGTGTGGGATTGGGGTGTTGCTGTTGTTGGGTTGCGGCGGTGGTCTGAGGTACTGTATGTGACGAAATGCTGGGGTTTTGAGTCGTCATCGAAGATGGACTCACAAATGTGTGTTGGGGAGTGGCAGGTGTGAGGGTTGGCAGTGTGGTGGGTGAAATTGGGCCGGGAAACAGGTGGGGTGGGGGAGGGGGTGGAGGGAAAGGTGGGAATGTGTTGTTGTGGCTGTAAGTGTGAGCTGAACCCCAAGTAGTTGGGGCTAGCGATGAGGTGTGTGGTGGGATGTTGTGGATCCCTGGTGGTGGGGAGATCGGGTGCAAAGGGGTGCTGCTGGTCGAGGTGGTTTGACGCTGCATGGTACTGATTGCTGTACCGATGATGCCTGTTGGCATTGTTGTCTGCCACTGAGGCTGTGTCGGCTTGTACATGGTTGCACAGTGGGGCACTACAGTTGCCTGCGACTGCAAAAGCTGCACATGGAACATGCATGAGCAACATGGTTGGCTTGAGCGTCCACATCAACTTGTGCGGGGCATCCAGCATGCAGCTGCATCGAATCTTCTTTGGCTCAAAAGCGGGGTCGGAGCGAATGCCTGATTGCAAACAACTATGTGTACAGGGATTCAGGCCTGGAAGAAAAAGTACTAGAAAGTTACAGGAAGACACGGAAGAAAGAAAGAAGAAAGCAACATCACTGAATGAGGCCGAATCCAACGATGCTGAAGTGCCCGGAGTGGAATCCCCACTTCTCCGGGGTCCGCACAACACCCTTTCGCCCCACGATGAAGGCTTCTCTGTACATGTCCCGATACGTCATCTTGTAATGCTGATACTTAGTCCGTATTGTCCCGATGACGATCACTCCCTGTTGGCCCTTGGGCCGCCGCGTACATTGATCGGTAACTATATGTACCGTGCTTTCCGACACATCTCCTGGGGTCGCATTCCCGTATATGACGCAAGAGGGAATGGGTGGATAGGACTTGTCGTCGAAGCAATGGCTGACAGAACTTGGGCGGACCAAGTCCTCACGCATTATGCGTGCGGCACTTGCAATGCTCGTGCCGTGTCCGGCGGTGTAGATGTATGTTTCCCCTGGTGGGTCAGTGGCACGAGTGCCGAATGCTCTGCGAGTCTCTCCAGCCCACGGGATGAATAACATAGTATGCACGCCGTCCGATATTGGCGTCAGCGTTGCCCCCAATTCGTTGCACGCTGAGCGCGTGCCCGACTGTAATACGGCATGCGCGAATTCGGCTAAAGTCTCCTGCCTGAAATCGCTGTCAGCAGCTATCTCGCCCAAAGTTTTGGCGAGTTTGTGCGCTTCCTCCATGTCGACAGCGTGGGGTGTCGGCTTTTCATGATCATAAAGCTCAGAGAAAGGCGCCACGTCAATCTGTGGTGGTCTGCTCTGTTTGCCCAGTTGTTCGAGGGTTGGCTGACCCGATGGGGCAGCAGTTGTGGATGCATCGAAAGTCGGAGCAGGTGTCCGAACAGAGCTGGGGGGATTGTGCCGAAGCTGTTGGCGCGAGGATGTGCCCTGGCTTGTTGGGGGCTGCTGTTGTGCTGCTTGGCTGCCCTTGATGCGGAGGGCGATGCGCTGAACCTGCGAAGCCAATGTTTTTTGTGGGACCTTGGGTGGGGTAGGTGGCCTTTGACGTGGCTGTGTGGCTCTGTAATGCCACTTGTTGGCATCATCATCACGCACTGTAGAATAGCTGCGGAGCACAACCGAGGTCCGAGGAGGTGTCGATGAAGCTCGCCTGGTGTCCCTGCGAGAACGGCTTCTGCGAGTGTCGCGGGATCGGTGGTGTCTGCGTCGGCGGTGCTGTCTGCCGCTGCTTGCAGGTCGTGCTCGGCTGCGTGTGTGTCGTCGACGTCTAGTGCTCACGGTGCGAGTTCTGCTGCGTGTGGGTGAGTGCCGTCGTCTGCGTGGCAGCGGAGGGTGATGGGGAGAAGTACGTGCTGCGAGCTGGTCAGTGTCTGCCGATCCCGTATCTGGGGGTGGTTGTGCGGGTGGCACTGTATTGACGGAAGGGGTGTTGGCTGTGTTTGTTGGTTGTTGTTGGGGCGTCATTGCCGGTGTCTGCGGGGCAGTGTGTGCAGCATCGGCAGTGGGAACACTGGTGGGGTGTGGTTGTGGAGCTTGTTGGATTGTTGTTGGCGGCGGTATGTGGGATTGTTGAATGGGTTGTGTGGGAGGGATGTTGCAAGGTGCAAGTTGGGGTTGTGGGGCAGGTGGTGTAAAAGGAAGGTTGAATGTGGTAGGTTGGGCCTGATGCTGTGCCAAAGCAGATGGGCTCATGGGAAAAGCTGTTGGATGGGTAGGCAAAAGAGCAGGGTTCATGAACGGGGTGGGGTGTTGTGACATGAATTGCTGGGGTGGAGGTTGTTGTGGCATCTGGGGTTGTGGTGTGCTGAGATGTGTGTAGATCGTCGGATGCTGTGGAATAGGAGCGGTGTGTCCACACGGCATCATGGGGAAGCCGTGCGTTTGCTCAACAGGAATCGTAGTGGGTTGTGTCGGCAGTGTGGGCTGCTGAGTGGCAGCAATGCCGGTTGGCATCATTGCTGGGTAGCTTTGAGACTGCGGTACCCAGGTGTTCTGGTGAAATTGATTAAGCACCGGTCGGGCTGTTGGTGCATATGGTGTTGCTGGTGGCTGCGCGGCAAAATAATCCGGCCACATAGCTACAACGAAGCGGGTGAAACAAACACAGTTGCACAAGCAAAGTGCAGGCTGTCCTGATTGTCCCTGCTGGACTGATTTGAGAGGTCGTAGACGGAGAGAAGGAAGAGAGGGCCGAGTACTCTCCGGAGAGAGCGCTGCTTCACTTGCTGTAGACATCTTTACCACGTCTGCACTCATGTCAGATGCACATGCCCTTGCAGTCCCTGAGGAATAAAGAAGCGATAAAATACGGGGCAGACTAGAGAGGTAGCACCTGCTCACTAGACGCACTTTACTGCATTAGCCGTCCCTTACTGCACCTGCACTCATGTCAGACTCACATGCGAGCATCAGAGAGAGAGAGATAAAGTAGCATCGGGAGATTCTGAACGATCTGAACGAAGGCTGAACACCCGGTTCATCACCGGTCTCCCCGGAGGGTCACCACGGCGCCATGACGGAAAGCCGTTGCTCTGGAGTCTCATCGACCCACGCTGATCACACTGATGGATTCGGCCAAGAGTACGAGTGCAAGAGGAAAAAGAGAGGCATGTTGTTCATGTTGTAAAAGTTTGTCAGATTGCGGCAACCGTACAAAAATTGTTTGTCTAATCTGGACACCACAGGGGGCCTGTCCTCAGACTAATCTTGGCACCACAGGGGGCTGCCATGCAGGTACAAGAGGATGATCAGTCCTCTCCTCCCATGTCACTGGTAGCTTCGTTGGACACAGTCCCAGTGACATGCTGTGTCCCCCTGCAACAGTTGATTTGGTAAATGTCTAATGTCTGATTGAGTTGAAAAGCAAAGATTGCAAACAGTGTAGGAGTGACCCTCTGCTCCCATGTGCTAGGGAGGTTCACACACACACACACACACACACACACCTCAGGCCTGAGATGGATCACCAAAGCCACAGCCAGTGAGACCACAAGGAGGCGCCTCTCAAAAGGCAGCAATAACGACGCATCGCAGGAGCCAGCACACGCGTGAGCCTTGAACGGCGCATTGGACCCTGGCCTCAAAGACGCATAGAGAGCACACGGAGAAAAACGTGCTCTGCTCTGCAGCTTTCTGAGAACCCAGCAGTACCCGGCCACGCTCCCAGCGCACCCAGGGGCCTTGGCCTCATACATCCCCTTTGAGCCGAGAGCAGCGGTCTCTCAAGTTCACACTGCAGGCGAGTCAAAGCCCAAGCTTCAGATGAGTAAACTGCAGTTTCGCGATGGAGCTTGTGGAGCTCGGTCTCTGCTCTAGTGCCCGCGATGCTTACTGCATCAAATGGGCACCGGATCTCCTCTTCGGCGCACACCGGGAACGGAGGCATTCATGATCTGACGACTTGCGCCTACGAGCTTGAAAGAAGCAAGCACCCGGCAATCCAAGCAAGATTCCAAATAGCTCGCAGAAGGAGCCGCCCATGCAAACCGAGCTGAGATGAAACTCTCAAGCAAGTTGAGGCCTTGTTCGCCACCACGAACTAAAGCTACAGAATCCCACACATGTCAATGTAAACACAAGCCAAGTCCCTGCAGCAAGTGAAATCAAGCCCGCCTCCTCCGATGCTTCGGCCAGGATCATGTAACAGGCCATGTGCCAGGAAGAAAAGCAGATACATCAAAGCCTGCATTCTCTCTACATTCCATGACTCCTCGTATCTATGAACATGAAGGTATAAGGTCCGCACAGCATTGAAGATCACCCCGCCAACCCAAAGAAGCAGAACAATTGTTGTGATCGCAGCCTCAGAGATGGCGGCCACACTTTGAAAACCCAAAGCCCCTAAAGCCGGCCGCACTGCTGCACTGCTGGGCCGGCAGCCAACAAAAGCCATCTCTGCAGTGGCGACAGGACGACCTCTGAGGTGTCACGCGCCCTCCGCTGCTCCGGCGCTGCTCCGGCGCTCTCTCCGCTCTCTCAGGCTCCTCTTTGGGGGGGCAGCTTTGGGCTCCGGGGGGCAGCTCCGGCTCGGCGGCGGACGCCGCCCAGCTTAGGCGCCCAGTCCGGATCCTCGTTCTTCTTCAAGAACAAGATCCACGTGATGGCCTCTGAGCTAGGATCTTCCCTTCGAGAGAACCCAAATCCCTCCAACGCCAAGCCGGCGGCCGTAACTATGATGCACATCAGCGCAGATGGCTGGAGAATGACGGAGAGAACAAGTTGAACCTTGCACTTCGACTCTGCGGAGCAGCGAGCTGAACAGCGAGCTGCTCAGGGAGCGCACCACGAAAAGGATGGCGTAGTTTGTCTGGAAGTTGAAAACGTTCGCCTCAAGAAAAAACAGCTCACTTGGACGAAGCGGCCGAGCTCCTCTTTGGGCTCAGTGTTCAGCAGAAATTCGCGAGCAACCTTCGTTCGCAGATGGAACCTGGCGTTCAGCATCTCACAGCCTTCCCCCCGGTTCCCTTGCACCCGCCCTGCAGAAAAAAATCCGGAGGGCCGAGAGTGGCCACACGAACTGACGCCACGGCCTGGGTCGACTTGCAAGCTGAGCCCAAGAAACAGCCTCTGCCATCTTGGGTCCGGACTGCGCTTTCGACATGAAGCTACTGGCCTCCACATGGCCATGCCGGAAAATGCACATGATAGCAAGAACAGCAGCAAGCAGCTCCGTCGGCACCTGGTCCTTGACCTTGCTTGCAGCTTTGATGCGAAACGGCAAGACTCCAACATCTCACATCCAACTCAGCTCAGCTGCGGATCCCAAAGATGTAGGAACCGACGCACCGACTACTTGCTCGGTAGAGGCACCTCGCCGGAAGAAAGCCATCCAATCCAATCTGCTTCTCAAGTACGGCTGAGTCTGAGGATCTTGCCGAGGACGGTTCCAAACGTCTGCAGTACGCTGAGCCGCCCTGCAGCGAGTCGCATTGATCACTATCTGACATGTGCAGCATTCCATGCCTAGCAAGCTAGCGAAGCCCGAGGTTTGGGAGGAAGTATCAGCCTTGAACCCATCCAACATCTCCGAGTGGAGACCAGCATGCAGACTGACAGGCTTCGTGCTGACTCTTTGGCTGCTGCAATCTTCGGCGCTTCCTGACATGTCCGCATGTGGCAATGAAACTCTGTCCGTCTCGATCCGCCCAGCCCTGATCCACCTCGAATCCTCCAAAAGTAGTCGGTTGCTGCCTAGGACAACAAAGCCATCCAGCTTAACAACTATTGCTCGACAATGCAACAACATGCTGCTCGTTCTTCAGGCACGAACTGCAAGTTCACAGTTGCCCTCGTTCCATTGTAAAAACCTGCCATGCCCAACATGCATTATATGAGGCTGACTGGGCTTACCTAGCCTTCCAGGTCCGCATCAAATTTGTCTTGGAAAAGCTGGTCGTCCTCCATCCTCCAGCAACTTTCTGTTTGCGACGGGTCTCGAATTCTGAAGTCAATCGCCTGCCTGCATCCGGGCGGTATTGCCAACACGAGGAACGCCAAAGGGTGCAAACAATCTGTGTACCGACAAGCCAAAGGCTGCGGCCGGTGCTGCAAAGTCTTGCTGTGCTTCGAGCTCGGGAAGGGCACAACTAACCCCAAGAGTCGCTGAAGACTCCACCAGCATCAAACCTCGAAGTCTGAGGCCGTCTACAGGTAGGGCGGGGCCGGTGGGAGTTGCGACTCAAGTGACCAAGTCGGGAAATGGGAGAAGACTGGCGAAAAACGTACGGCCTGTCAACGATGACATCTGTTATGACAGTGTTCAAAGTTAGACACTGCGCTTTGTGTGTAGTGTGTAGCTAGGAATTTTCGCACTCCCAAAAATTAAACACTGAAGGCACATATCGACAGCACTGACAAAGCACCCATTCACATGGTCACACAAATCAGCACATGTTATAGTGCACAGGACCCCGTCACCATTTCATCAACGAACCAGGGCATCGACGAAGATGTAACGTTATTGCTTCACAAATTTGTTGCAAACATCACCACGAGAACTGAACATATTTCGATCACGAGTCATTTGTGAGAGACGAATTCCTGCCAATATTACGATATCATAACGGAACATCACAACGGTATTGTCGAAATTCTCCTCCACGGAATGCAAATCCGCCAAGGTATGGCGAGTGCACTACCGCATAAATCAAACTTGCGAACGGCTTCACTGGGTGCGGCCAGGAGGTGTCTGGCGCCATCTAATTTCATGGCGTCAATATGCCGAAAAAAGCTGCAGGCAAAAGCTAAATGGCCTCCAGTTCCACATCCAAACACTCAAGCAAGCCTGCCACACGTCATGCTGGCAACGCATTTGGCGTGTGCTGGTTCGGTGACAGCGGCTGCTGTCCAATCAACAAAGCATATCACAAGGTTGAAGGATTCAGGCTCGTTCTAAGCGTGACTGTTGAGCGATGTGCACTGACCTTGACACGAACCTATCGCTGCAAACTGATGGCCCCTAACATGTTATCGGACCAAACGAACTAGAACACTTGAAACCTTTCCAAACCTGTGAGGGTTGTTTCGAATGCCAACAATCCCTCCACAAGAGTAAAACAGTGAACTTCACCATGACGTGGGCCGCGAACTGCACCATCATTCGGAAGATTTCCTAAACAGGCGAAGGAAGTGCTGCTTTGACATCTATGTGGAAGAGAACCAGCGATCGCTTGGTAAATTGGTGATTTGGACCTGTTATACACAAATCAATTCACTGATACTGGAAGTCTTGGGGAATTGGGGCAGGCCGCGAACTAAAATTCTGCTGGTTGCATCCCGGGGCCAGCGGCTGACCCAAGACGATTCTTGATTGTTACTCGTCTACTTGAAATTTCAAAAATCCCGAATCCCTTCGGCTTAAAATACCGTCCCTGCATTGGGGATACGTATTTGAAGCCTTATTGAAGCCGGCTTCAAACTGATGTCAAATACCGTCAATATTGGGGAATCGTATTTGAAGCTTTATTGAAGCCGGCCTCAAACTGGCTTTGAAATAGCGTCCGGTTGGGGAGTCGTACTTGAAGCCTTCTGGCTCAATGTCTGGGAGGCGCTTCCAAATACACTTCCTCAATACTGTGGAACCGAATACTGCCCCAATTGAAGTAAATTGGTCATTTGAACTATGTGGACCCCTTATACAGGCAGTCTTTTCTTGGTTGTTTACACAGACAGGAGCGATGGCATTCGAACGTGAATGCCGTCGCTTCTGTCTGGTGGCCTCAAATCCCTTCCCCAATACTGAAATCTTGGGGACTTGGGGCAGAGCACGAACTAAATTTATATCCAACTATTAAGGCATTCACCAAAGGGAATCAAAGCATATGTTCGGCATCGCAAACACTACATGTCAATGCAACTCAAGCACTCGGTCGACCCTGGCGAGTCGACCCTCTCTTTTTCACAACAGGCGGGGTGTGTCGCGGTGAGCAAAGCCTGCACAGTGAAAACCAAAGGGTGCACACACCCAACACATTGCACGCAGCATATGCCAATGCACATGCGGATGATGTGCATTCCGTCATCTCTCACCCACCCCAGGGCGGGCGGGCGGGAACAAACATAATCTCATGGCTGCACAAAGCCCAAAAGCTGCAAGGAGTGTGGTTCAAACACGACATCATTCCAAGCAGCACAAAATCACTGCACATCAGAAAATAGTTTGGGAAATAACATGCTGTCTCGCAAGCGAAAAAGCTTATTTATTTCCAACTATTAGGGCATTCACGAATGTGCGTGGGGATTTGATCTTGATGTTGCCCTTGTTGGCTCACCCCACCGAGCTAATTAATGTGTGGTTGCCCTCAACAGACTCGATAATCTTTCATTTCCACTTCCACGCTTCAGACCCGATTCCCTGGCAGGCAGACTCGCTACTCGCTGGTTTTCTCGTTCGAGAGACGCGACGAGTCGTCTATGCACGGGATGGCTCTGTTCCTCTTGAGGTCACAGAAGGCTACAAGCTATAGTAAACTTGTGGCATCAGTTTCTTGAGCCGAAGTTGCGTTGGCGGGATACAGAACATAGTGCTGCACTGTGGCACGCGAAGCGTGCCCACAGGCGAACACTTAGAGACAAGGTACGCGAAGCGTCCCCTTGCTCTTAGCTGCACATGCTAGAACTCATAGCTCTTATAGCGACACCACAGAATCGGACTAGGTATCGAGGTGCGTTCGCACCCCCCATGAGTCGTGCCTCCAGAACTACTCAACCGGAAGATGGCGCGATTGGAAACACTAGGGATTGATCCGCCGCAACTTTGACATGTTTTAAACAAGAGCCTTGTATCCGATTGTATCCCAATTAGAAATGACATGACACTCATCCACGTCAGTGACGATCCCCCGAAATGACATACAGAATCAGGCGTCACCGAAGAAAAGGCATTCGCGATTGAAGATCACGATCATAAAGGCGAGGTCATTGTCACGACTTGTTCCAGCTCAGGCATTGTCCCTGTACCAATTGCGAGTACGAGCGGGATCATCGCGTTCCCATGGCCGAAGATTCTCCTCAGGGTTCTTGGACTTCCCTTTCCACTTGCCTTTGCCTTTGGCATCATGGTAAGAGTTGGTGTTCCATCCCCGTCGGTGATCTCGATCTTGTGTTGATGCCTTGGGAGCGGCCTTGGGAGCTGCGACTCGTTCGCTTTCTTCAGCCGTGATCGAAGTATCCATGATGGACGTTTGCCCACTTGGAAGATAATCAGAGGCCGAGATGTGATCTAGTGAAGTGCAGGACGTGCTTGATGTGCTTGAGGGTTCGTCTTCTTCTCGAGCTTACTCGCAGTGAGCTTATCGACGAACTTCGCCGGAACCTGGATGTTGTGGTCAATGAGCATCGCAATCGCCTGTGAGGAACTGTCCCTGGTGCTTGCCATTATGAGGACGCCCACAGGATCGATGTAGAGAAAATCCACTAGTCCAGTTGGAGTTGGCTTGACAGGGGAAAACTGCGTATATCCCGTGATCTTAGGGACAATCTCGCAGAGCACATTCAAGCAGCTGAAGTGCAAGACTTTCGTGTTGTCGTCTCGCTTAAATGTACGTCTGGGGATTGAAGATTTCTCGGCTGTAGCCCATCTGGACCGATCCTCGAATCACTCCACAAACGATCTGGTTAGTACGGAAGCGTTTCAGGAGGTAGACACCATTGAAATTGGGGTCTTCCGCATCCCGTTTCTCCCTTGCGTACTGGAGGATCTCCTCATCAGTCACTTCCCTGCTGACTCCTGTGCCATGACCGACCTGCGACAAAGCGCCCGGCCATCCGCCAAGAACATCATATCGATTCCCTTGAGCAAACGATTCCTGCATTTGGACCAGTGGCACTGTAAGCCATTTTGATAATCCAGGCCATGTCTTGTAAATGGTCCTGACCAAGACGTAGGCCATGTAGGAAAATGCAATCCTGTTCGCATCGATGCAATATCCAGATCCTCTGTTGTGGTAGTACGGTGGTTGCATCGCCGTGCGTGCGATCTGGAGTTCGGGGTCAATGGTCAGCGAGTGTCCAGGAATGAAAACAGGTCGACGTTCTTCAGCCACATTGTCAGGGACATCGTCGTCGAATCCATGCTCTTCCTCGATCTCATCTGTCATCTCGGCATCCGGCTCCTGCTCGGCCTCAGAGATCGGCACGTCCTCGTCGGCTTCAGGCAACTCCATCTCTGGCTCTGCAACCGTTTCCGTCTCCATTGCTTCCTGTTCTTCTTCGGTGGTAGCGGGAACAGCTGCTGCTGCAGCTTTCATCGTTATGTTTCCAAACACAAACCGTGCTTAAAGTTTCTCGCGCAGATATTAAATCGATTCCAATCGTATTTATGGCGAAAGTGATAATGATAAAAATTCGCACAATCTGCCAGATCCAGACGTCGCTCTTTTTCCTTCACACAAAAGCTTGGTTGCGAGAAGGGGAAACCTTCGTCGAGCCTCCCGGTCGCCTCAAACGGCCGGGATAGGTGCATAAACAGCTCCACGGTGCCCACAGCACCATGCGAGCACAACCCCACGACCTCCAAGAGGTACAAAAGGGGCGGGAGGGCGGGCAAAAACTTCCACCAGCGTAGAGCCAGTGCTTCGGCGGCTCACAAAGTGAAAGCAACCGCAAGCACCACACATGTAATGTAAAACAAATGACATGCGTACGGAAAAGTGCAAAATCGGAAAAGGAGAAACTTTCGCAAGCACTATTTCAAAACCGAAAGGTTCTTGAAATTTTGTGTTTGGAAAAATAAGGTGATTGTCACCTCCGGTGAAATGGCACTTATGTTTCCAAACACAAACCGTGCTTAAAGTTTCTCGCGCAGATATCAAATCGATTCCAATCGTATTTATGGCGAAAGTGATAATGATAAAAATTCGCAATCTGCCGGATCCAGACGTCGCTCTTTTTCCTTCACACAAGAGCTTGGTTGCGAGAAGGGGAAACCTTCGTCGAGCCTCCCGGTCGCCTCACCCCGCTTCCAAAACGAGGCTCGCGACCCAGCTTTCGTCAAGCAGAACTCTCGCAGCACCAAGCTTGTGAAGTCGTTGGAAGTAAAAGCGACTCGGATCATCACTTTTTTTCCACTTTCAACCGCAGACGAGAGTCTCTCTGTCTAGCGAACTACGTGACCTTTCGCCACGGCTGCTCAGTGGCAGCAAACTAAGTGTCCCCTACCCCGTATCCTGAGGACACGAATGTCTTACTCAGGACGGAACTCCAGCGCACTGAGCGCTGACCCTACTTTGTACTGTATGGGGCCGAGGAACGGCACCCAAAAGCTACCAAAACTACCCTAGCTGCGTCACAGCCCTTCACTGTTGACCAACCTGGTTGCACACACCAGGTAGCAGTTCTTTTCTACTTGTTTGGGCACTGCTTTGCACCAGGCAGCTGGCTTTCCGTCATCGGTGTGCCAGCCCCCATTTGCCTGCGGGTGGAACAGCATGGTGCGATAATGCCCGGCACTGACTGTTGCACCAAGGTGATAGATCACTGCATTCACCCGGTAAGCACACCACCTGATTGAGTCATCCCTCGAGGCATCGGTTGATGCAAACACCGGTATGCTGATGCAACGGTGTTGGGTATCGAGGTGGATTGACTGCTTAGCTTTCTGAGTCCGTGCTCCGTTTTGCACAAACCTCGGCAATTGGATCCACAGCATTTGTGGCGCTTCAACAAGTGCCTGCACCGCGATGACCCCGTGCCAGGAGGTAATCGTTTCCTGTAGAATCGGTGTTTGCAGACCAGTTGCGGGATCGAGGATTAACAATCGGGAGTCCTGCATTGGCTGCAGGTGTTGGTAGACCCCGTCCACCTGCACTCGACGGCACCACGAAACTACACTGGGTACCCAGCTCAGGCTTCGAAGCAGATGCGATGCAAGCTCAGCCACATCGTGTTGCACATGTGGTTGTCCCCACCCCAGCAGGTGGAACCTGAGAAGAGCGAGCGGTTTGGTTTCTGCTGTACTAATGGCATTTAGCCAAGCCTGAGGCAAAGCAAGTTCACTCTGCATCATTGTCACCTGCCACATAAGTGCATGCAGAAAGGCATTGAGATAGCACGTGTTGGAGCTATTGTGGAGGGAGGCTTGCAGGATCAAGTGTTGTACATGATTAGTGGCCGGCCTTCCTGGCTGAGCAGCTTCATCAGCTCTTGCACTGGGTTGGATCGGCGCATTCCGTCCTTTCTGAGTTGGCATCCTATGAGCTGCCATACTGCATTGTTCTCCAGCTTCGCGAGGCTCTGGTAAAGTTGATCCGCTTCTGTGCTTCTGAGGGAAACCTCCAACTTGAAAACCGCCTTGTTCTCCGTCTCCGGTGTGGGCTTGATCTTTCGTGGCGCATGGAATCGCAGCACCAAGGATTCCAGGATGAGCGGCTCGATCTCCGTCAGGGTTTGCATCACTTCTGTTGTCACGAGGCCCGGCATCGTGGGATGAGGTACCAGCTTTGCATTCTCTGCGTCCCACTTTTGGTACAGAAGCCGGTCTTGCTGGTCCAGCCAACCTGCATTGATGGCCAGTTGCTTGGCTTCTGGCTTCTTTTCCAGATTCTGGAGGCGTACCTTGAGCTCCGCGATCATCAGGGTTAGCAGTGTGATCCGCAGCGGTTGCGTGATCTTCGCCGGCTCGTTGTCCTTGACTTGATTCCAAGCGATACTTGCATTGTAAAGGCTGGTGAGCAGTCCTGCCGGTCCCGTCTGGGCCATGAAGACCGTGAAGCCCCGATCCATCTTTGCGGCGTTGATGCTGTCCTCGTGCTGGAGCCAGATGCGCGAAATCAGATTGAGGAGCTTGCCGCCGTCCTTCATCAGTGCCTCCGCTGGGGCCGAGTTTCGGCTCCCCTGTCCCCACTGTCCCCCCCTGTCCTCGGCGTGTGCGTCGTCTCTTGCCCCCGCCTTTGCCGGACTCGTCTCCCTTGTGGTTCTGCTGTTGCGGCGTTGCTGGAGGTCGCTTGTTGGATTCGCTCAGACCCGGCAGCAGGTAGCCGAACATCTGGATTTGTTCCTGTGTTGTCGCCATGGCTGGGAATGAGTCCAAGGATCGCGGACTGAACTATGACACAGCACTGCTTAAAGTGACGATTGTAGGAGGTGCGTTGGCAATACGGGCAGACACCGTCTCGCGTGAGCCGGGGCTTGAAGACAGAGCAGGTGCTTTCGAGCCGCTCCGAGACCTGCTTCCAAATTTCAGGATGGGAGTATCTCATGTGTCGTTTGATGGACGTTGTGTCAACCATCCATCTGGCACAAATGCAGCAGTGCTGTTTTAAGTCCTCTGCATGCTCGCTGTTCACCAGGTCTTCCCACCCTTGGTCACGAATCAAGTCCGTGACTTGAAGGTTTCGATGCGGTGGCAATCGTGGCTGCTCCTCGGTGGCCTGGGCTGCCGGGGTGAGGTTTACCGGAGGGGGGGCTGTAGCTTGTGTAGGGCCGGTGCTCGGCTCCGGGTTGTCCTCTCCCTGTTGGTGGCATTGACCTTTTTCAATGTGGGTCTTAAGCGCCTGCCAACTCTGGAACCTGTGCTTGCAACCGGCACACTGCGGCAGGCCTCCAATGGCATGTTCAGCCGGGTCGAACTTGATTTCTGGCCTCTGGTGTTCGGGGTGTTTTCGCCTAAGGTGCTTGCGAACGCTGGTCTGATTATCAAAGTAAACCCCACAAACCGGACACGGCACGCCTATACCCTCCACGCCGTCCTGCTTGGGCCGCTCGATCGGAATCACCTGCTGGAAGGTTTCCATGGCATGTGTCAGCTGTTGCAGTGCCTGGGGCCTGGTGACAATGTTCTCGGGTTGTGTCTCCTGCAGTGTGCGAAGCTCGGCGAGCCGGTTCTTAGCCAACGTGAGCAGATCTTCGGTCCACTCGACACAGTCGAACAGGCTCCTAATCTCAGCGTTGGATTCGTGCGTTAAATGTGCTGGGCGACCTGCGATAGAGCGAAGCTGCCTCGCCGACATGGCGAGAAGTTGTGTACGGCCTGTGACGGTGAGGCCGGTGGCCAGCAACCCGTAGCATGCGCTGGCCTGGACGCCTGCCTTCCATATGCGATAACGGTGTTTGCATGTGACAAGCCTCTTGGCATGAAGTGTTTTCCGCAGCAATGCATACTGTCCCCGGGCCTTACCAAGCCGATGATGCAAGGTAAGTGTCTGTGGATCTCTGTAGGCCAGGATCGTGCCTAGGTATTCATGTTGTTTCTTGATTGGCACTAATGTTTCTGGAGACTCCCGGGCCAGAAGGTATGTTTGCTCTTGGCGTCTCACCTTAGCATGCCTGAGGATTTTCTCGACTTCCTTGCCTTGCAGGTTGTACAGTACAGCGCATTTGCTTGGCTCGATCGCCATGCCGTGTTCCTCAAGGACTGCTATAATAAGCTGGATGTCCCCGAGCGCCTGGCGAAGGCTTGCAGCATCTTGGATCGTCCAGGCGGCGAAGGCATCGTCCGCGTACCAGGTGAGTCCGTCCTCAGTCCATCGGTCTGGTGTGCTCTCACAGATTTTATCAATGAGCAGGATGGTGTACGCAATGAACAAATAGGGCGCGATGTTGCAGCCTTGCTTTATGCCTTGGGTGGGCATTACGGGCCGGGTATCGGCTCCGATCCTTGTCCAATACTGTGACTGGTGCTGTTGTTGCATGATGAGATGTACTAGATCCGGCTCCACCTGCAGTCTGAACAGACTCTCGGCCAACCTGTGCCTCGGAACCGCATCAAAGGCACCTTTAAGATCTAAGCTGAAGCAAATGCCTCCAAAGCAAGATTTAGGCTCCTGGCCTGAATGTCTTGCATAAATGGATGTGCGCTGAGCTTCGATCTCCTGGCGTGTCCGAGTGAGGTGCCCATGTGCTCGCAACAAGGCGTCCAGGGTGGATCTGCCTTTGGCATACGCAAACTGCGGGCGTGTGATCAATGCCTGTGTGAGGACGGGCAGCAGTCGGGACCTAAGCAGGGTGCAGATGGATTTGCCCATGGGGTGTACCAATCCAATGGGTCTAAGATTGGCTAACAGGCTGGGATCCTTATTGGGCTTCGGCATCCAGACCATGTTGGCGTCTTTCCAGATGGAGGGTGCACTTCCAGTTTGACCTGAGCTCCACATGTGGGTGACCGGGTAAAGGAAGGTCTCGGCTAGGTCCTCGGCGCTGTTTTTCCATAAAGCAGACGGTGCCGCTCCCGCCGGCGCGGCCTTCCGAATCGGCAGCCTGCTAAGGGCAGACTGAAGTTGATCACTCGTGATGGCGAGACCCTCCAGGAGCACACCTGTTGGTCGGTAGTCAGTGCCCTTGCAGAATTTGTCCTGGGCGTGCACCGTAAGGGCCTGTAACTGGAGTGTTGGCGTGAGGAGCTCGCCTGACGGCCCACGGATGCTGGGCTTTGCCACTGGTTTCCAGGCGGCCAGTCTGCGAACGGCAGCATAGGTGCTTCCTTGGTCCCCTCGCTTGGCAGCCTGCTCCAGTTCACACATAATGTCTTGGATCTTCTGTCGTTTGATCGTCTTGGCGCGGTCCCGCAGCTGTTTGGATGCTCGCTTAAACTGGGTCCACAATCTCCATTTTCGAAGGATGTTTTGCCTATTGCATCTGCCTATGGACCGATACGGCCTGTAAAGACTCCACAGCTCTTTGGTTAAAAGAGTAAATTGGGGGATCTGCTCAGCTCTTCGAATCAGAATACTGTCCACCTTGGCTGTAAGCTCACCGGGGCTCAATGTACTGGGTATTTGAGACAAGTCGTGTGCGACCTGAGATCGGAGGTGTTGGGCCCGGGTGTCCTGCCTGGCGATCGAATCTTGCATTGCAGCTTTGTCAATCAGTGAACCGGCGGGCTTCGGCTGACGAATCAGGTGCCAAGGTGACACCAGTTTAATGGAGGCCTGTACGGGGAAGTGTCGATTGGCTTTCCAGGCTCCGACGGGGCATGCTGGTAGAGAGTCGCTCTGCTTTGCCAGTCGGTCTGCCCATTGTACTCGAACGGCAACGTAGTCTATCTTGCTGAGATCCCCACTTGTAAGGTTGGTGGCCTTGTTCCTTCCGTGCCAAGTGTTCAGGAGACAGAGCCCGTGGGTTTGCAAGAGCTCCGGAAGGCCTTCGCCTGCGTCTTTGTCTCCATCGTGCCCCCTCTTCTTCAGGAGAGCTCTGCCAACATGTGGTGTGAGTTCACTAACCTCTGCATTGAAGTCCCCGCCTAGAATGCATGTGTGTCGCATGGGGCAGGAACCTAGGGCTTGCCCAATCGCACGATACACTGAGGTCCTGGCTGCTTGGTTCTGGGCCGTTGTGTGGTGGCTGCGCCAGACGTGCTGATAGACGTTTATCACGTCTATTGCTCCGAATTGCTGGTGGATCCTGGTGTGATGGACCCGTCCCTTCAGGTATGTTTTGCACTGTATAGCTTCGGAGGGGCCCAGCCTCGAGTGCACAAGTGTCGCTAGACCTGAGCATTTGTCTTTGTCTGCAATGGGTGTGCCAACACAGTCCCACCTTCCTGAGGTGAAGTCTGACCAGCTGGTCCAGTGAGTCTCCTGGAGGAGGATAAGGTCAAATCGCAGTGCTTCAGCAGTACTGAGCCAGGCCTGAAATTCCTGCCACATTGCGCTGGACAAGCCAGACACATTGAAAGTAAGAACCTGAACCCGAGTGGCCGGGTGCCTGGCGGTGGTACGGGGCCGACCACGGCTCCCTTGCTGTGCTGCCGAAGTAGATCTGGGCTCGCGCGGGGGCAGTGGTTTGCCGTACTGTGCTTGCAGCTCACTGGCACTGCACAGGGAACCTCTGTACATGGTAGGGCCTTTAGCAGCTCGTGCGCGAGCTCGACGATATGCTCTTTTAGCACTCCACGGGTACACAAGAGCATCTGGGGATCGGGCATTGTATGGAGTAGCTGTGCCAGCGCCTTCACGGGTCGGTGTTGTAGGACCTGGTTGTGAACATCCCGTTCCCGAGACCCCGCTGGTGTGGGTCTCAACCCTCGATTCTCCAACTCCCCTTGCTACCTGAAGTTGAGCTAAGACGAGAGCCCCGAAGAGCAGTCGCCGATGCCAATGTAGTACCTGGACTCTACTTGGTTTGGTTCTAGGGAAGTTGTCCCCGGATTTGGGACCGGGGCAGCTCGAAACATATCTGTTATGTGTGCAGGTTTCTTCGTGTGGGCTTAGGTCCGGGCTGGGGCTCCGGCTGGTCGGATATATGTAGCTCGCTATCAAACAGAGAACACAGTACCAGTGCTTGATGAGATTTGCGACAGCAGTCGCCAGGCTCAGGACTGGAGTGTGCAGACTGAAGTGCAAGGCGAAAGGTCCAAGCAGACGAGCTAAAACATGCAGCTGCGTTCGGTCCTGATTTTGCCGCCTTGGCTGCTGGATGCAACGATCTACTTTACTGCCGCTCGAAGTCGGGCCAGCATCCAGTGAGCTCACATTGGCTCTTGATCTTGTAACATCTGGCGCATCTCCAGCCTGCTCGGACGAGCATCTTCGGTGCCACTTTGCCACATTTCTGTGGGCCGCGGGAGACCACTCTCCCCATTGACCCAGTTGTTGCAGGCATGTCTCCAGGGTTCGCCACGGGTGCCGCGGAGTCGGATCATCAGCGATGTTGGAATGCGATGGAACACGAGCATACCAGGCGTGCTGGCCTAGCTCACACTCAAGGGCAGTGGCCTTGGAAATGATAAGGTCCGCGATGGCAGTGCCACCCGCCCCCTTGATCATCCCAATTCGTGCTGGCTCGTTGTCTAGATAGTAAACGGTTTGCTGGTGAGAGGACAATCTTCCCCAAACCCGCGTCGCGATAAGCACTGGCAGAAGCTCAAGCTCGTAGATAGGATGGGTCGACGACGCAAGCAAATGATGCATCGCCTCACGGCTCACTTCCCCTGCAAAGTAAGAAACACACCTACCGTGAGGAGAGACCAGAACTCCTCCAAAAGAGCCTCGACCTTGCTCGAAAGCGCCGTCGGTGAAGACACAAGTGGTCTGCAGTGCCTTTGCCGATATAGTCACTGGCAGGGCATGACAGATGCGTCTGTTAATCATGCACAGAGCCCACTTGACATCAGCAGACAGCTTCACAGAACCACTCGAGCCTTGAGCATGGCGACCCACATGCTTGACAGCCACTTGAGCAACTCTACCCCAAAGTGAATCCTTCGAAGAAGACGAGTCGTCCTCTGAGCTTCTCCGCCTCCTTTGCGGTCATGCTGCCGTCCGCAAGAATGGAGTCGATGCACGCGGTTAACTCCTCCTTCCGAGCGTCGGTGTGCCCGACAACAATCGAGCCGCACTGAGATCGTTGCAAATCCACCCGAACTCCAAGTGCCGCGAAAGACCTTGCAAACTGTGGAGCTTTCTTGCCCTCGGTAGCATAGTCAAGCCCAATGAGTGTAAACATGCGGTCAACACAGGAGCTCGTATTCTCAAGAAGCGGCTCGCTTGTGACAGTTGGAAAGTCATCGTCATAAGCGGACCAGCACAGCTCTAGCCCCACCAGACCAATGGCCCAAATAGCCATTGACAGCCTGAGAAATCCAGCAACTGAACCAACTGCACCGAAAGGAAGACTGTTGGCTCCAAGGAGGATGGGCTGTGCCGCACCAGGCTTGTTGACGACAATCCTCTTATTTTCCGTATAAAAATCTTTCAAAGGAAATTTCCAATCTCAGTTTCCTCGACATGAAATCGTGTTCAAACTCAAGCCAAGACCAACATGCGTTTCTGCTGATGCAATATGTTCCACATCGACTGCACGCGACATGCTCCTCTAAGCAACTGATGCAAGCTACCAAACTCGTCGGTTTCTTTTCCAAGGAAGGGGATTTGCCAGACACTGAGCTTCTGTCTTTGAGCGTTCCGGTCCGAGCTGCTAACAGGTGAAAGAATCGAGAACGACCCGATTGATACTCTGGTGAAACTGACTGCAACCTTGCTACCTCTCAGAATAGCCTTAGCGGACGTCCTGTCGGAGCAAGACAAGAAGGTAGAAAGGGAAGGACTCGGCGCCAGGCGCGAGAGTCTCAAAGATCTTCGTCATCCTCGAGACTGTAGTCTTCGCTGTCCGTGTAGCCGCTTGCCTGAAACAACTGCCTGAAGCGTTCGCGGAACAAGTGACAGGCAACTCTCAGGCGTCGCTGACGCCTGACTCGCAGGCAATCTGCAACACATATCCACACCTCAGGCAAACTGAGAAGGTCCGTCAAAGTCTGGGCCATCTGCTCCTGAGGCGTGGGTGGGTGGGCAAGAAAAATTTTTCCACTCCCCACTTCAGGATGTGCAAGTTCTGTAAGCCAAAATTTTCTCATCATGAAGATTCGAAAATTTTTCTCCCGAAAATAAAGGTTTGTACTTGCAGCACGATTACCTTATTTTCCGTATAAAAACCTTTCAAAGGAAATTTCCAATCTCAGTTTCCTCGACATGAAATCGTGTTCAAACTCAAGCCAAGACCAACATGCGTTTCTGCTGATGCAATATGTTCCACATCGACTGCACGCGACATGCTCCTCTAAGCAACTGATGCAAGCTACCAAACTCGTCGGTTTCTTTTCCAAGGAAGGGGATTTGCCAGACACTGAGCTTCTGTCTTTGAGCGTTCCGGTCCGAGCTGCTAACAGGTGAAAGAATCGAGAACGACCCACTCTTGGTCTGAGGAGTAGGCACATACCCTTCCTTGGTCAGTCAGAGTTGCTCCCGAGAGTGGTCTGGATGCTGTGGATGATGTCTCCGGCTTGCTCAATCACTCGCGTATCGTGAGCGCGCGCTTCCGGTGGAAGGCAAGCAGATAGGTCTGAAGCAGTTCGTGCAGCAAACGCCTGCACCTGTTTGATATCACAAGGCAGCTGAAAATCGCACCGCAGCAGCAACCGCCCAAGAAGGCCAGCAGCACCAGTAGGAGGATCGCTCCCCAAGGTGTGCCAGCACAGGCCGACCCGCTGAAGGCAGACAACCACTGCCGGAATTCAAACAGCAAGGGAGCTGCCCATGGACCTAACATGCGCCCTCAAGTCTTGAGCGACAGCATCGGCGGCTTTTGCATTCAGGAGATACCGCAGACAAACCCAAAAAAAACCCAAAACACCCTAAGCCCAAACACAAAACTCTAAGCCGTAAACACCAAAACCCTGTGAGAGCCAAGCCCCAATCCCAAAACCCTAAGCCCGAAACCCAAAAACCCTAAGCCCGAAACCGAAACCTAAGCCCCTCACCCCCAAACCCCAAAAACCTTTATGTACCCGAAACCCAAACCCCAAACACCGAAAAACCTAAGCCCGAAACCCAAAACCCTAAGCGCCAAAATAACAAAACTCCAACCCGTGAACCAAGAACCTTGCCCCAAAACCCAAATCCTAAAAGCACGAAGGTACAAAATTTCAGGCCTTCGCCCAAAACCCGAAGCCAAAGCCCTGCGCCCGAAATCCTGAATACCCAAACCCAGAACCCTATAGAATACACCAAAACCGTTAAGCCATGAGCGGTCGCGCTAACCTTTTACTCAGAGGGCTTGGGCACAATAGTCAGCGGTATATAGTACACAACATGATGACTGTACACGACCATACAAACTCCTACGCAAGCTGCGATGCAAAACTACACCCCCCTCACCTAAAGGCACGGTCACTGCATTCAAAAACACAGCATACCTTCGCCTGCAGGTGGAAGAGCGCTTCGGCTCGGAGTTCGACGATCGGCGTGGAGTTGCCTCCCGCGTCATCAGTTGTATCAGCAAAAGTACATGTGACTATCGTGTGCCTCGAGGAAGGGTGCGAAAACTGCATGCAAGCTTTTCTTCAAATGCAAGACGCTGGTTTCAGCGTGGAGCAAGGACGATAGGAGTTCGCCGCACAGCCACTTGAAAAATATCACAGGCCGGGTGAACATCCCTCTTGCTCGAAAGAATCAGACTACTGGGTCGGCTTATCAGTTCCAACGCCATCCGCGATTGCGCCACTCACGCCAGTCCTGGTTGTCCCAGTTCTGGCCGCGCCATGATCCCCAGGATGACGAAGACCAATTCTGCCACCAGGATTGATTATCCCAGTCCCAGTCGCGGTTGGTGCGATCGGCGGCCTCGGCGTTAGCCGGGCTTTTGCCTTTTCCCTTCTCTGCTGCTCGGGCATATGTAGAGCCCTTGCCACCACCTGGCGGATGCTGCTGGGCATACTTCGGCTGGGCAGCACGACTTTGATTGGCCTTTTTGATGGTTTCATCAACCGTCTCCACCATGAAGGGTAGGTCCTTTGCCAAAACGGTCTGTAGGTCCGCACCCACTGCAGCGGGATCGTAGTTGAGAAGATCCACCTTGCCGTGGCCAAAAGTCTGTAGACGGATGCCCCCCTTTTGCCTGGCGATGTTGTGAGCGAAATCCTGGAACGAAAGGATGGCTCCGTACCAAGTAAATGCTACTGGCGTATCCTCCGGCGTGGACGTTAGTCCCGCTGCGCACAACTTGCCGCCAATGCCATCGTCTCCGGTAAAGAAAACGATACGACACTCTGGAACCTCGTCCGTGCGGATCTGGTGCGTGGTACTCGCCGCTCTGGAGGATCCAATAGCCAGCATGCGTTGCGATCGAGTGCGGCCAGGGTTCGGAAGGTAGGCGAAGCAGAGGCAGTCGAGGGCACGGATCGTTCTGCGTGTGTATCCCTCTTTGGCCATTGAAATTGCGTATTCATTGTCATGATTGAACCTCGCTACGCAATCAGTGTAGCCCTTTTTCACGGCTCTCTGCTTTGCCACTTTGGCTTTCCGAATAACCTCGCCTTCTAAGGAGTTCATGCCACGGCCGGCGACATCTTTCGATGCGCTTTGAAGGCTTGGCCTCACTCCCACTCGTTCAGCGGCATCACCCATCTCCTGAAGCAGAGCTTCACGCCCACGTGCCAACAGCGTCCGTCTGCCCTGTGCCTTCAATTGACCTGGTCGAACTGGCCCTCCGCATTGAGAGCAAATCCTTTGGCCTTGAAGACACTCAGCTTTGCAGTGGTAGCATTTGATCTTCTCCAAAAACGCGGCGGATGGCTTGGTCTCACTACCAGCATAAAGTACTGGTTCTGGCCTTCCCACCGGCTCCTGGATTGCTTCAACTGGTGTACCCTCAGCATCCAGCGTCACCGTTGTCGCCATTCCGTCACCGATGTACACAGTCCTGATTGGAGGACCCGGCTGTGCAATGATGGTGCCTGGTTCAACAAGCGGCCTCTCCTCTACGGAGGGCATTTGCTCATCATCAGGAGCTTCATCGTCGTCAGCCTTTGCAGGGGCATCGGTGATAGCCAACGATCCCTCAAGCACATCAGCGACATCTGGAATGGGCGGTAGGGATGTTTCCTCAGCTGGAAGGGTACCATGTTCTTCATCAATAGGCGGTGCGAAATTGTCCTGAGTCGTCTCCTCGGGCTCGGGTTCATCAAGAACGATATCGATGCCGGCCTCAGCGTTAGCTGGGCTTTCTCCCTGCTCTTCGTCAGGAGGTACAGCGCCTCCTGCACGGGACCAGAGTACGACATCGCGTTGAGTATCGTTGATGAACAGGATTGTTGATCCGGGCACTGCTTCGGAACACAATATGCCATCAGATTCCGTAACGAATAGATCGCAAGCAGCTTCGAGGACCTCCCGAGTGTCAAAGACGATCTCGATTGGTGCGCTTGCACGGAGTCCTGAACGTGCCTTCTGCTCTTCGAGCGGCAGCGGCGCAAAATAGCAATGCGCCTTCTCAGAACCCCCAAAACCCGGCAACAAACGATCTTCCAGAATTGCATACGCCGCATCATGTGTTGTGCGGTGATAGAGCCTGGGCGGCGCCTTGTCAATCGGGATCAACGGCCTGCCCTCTCGGGCGGCATTAGCCAGCTCTTCAGAACGCTGCAGCGTAAGATATGCCTTTGCAATAGAGGCATTGTCGAGCTGCAGATTGCTAGAGTGGCCTTGCGTACAACCGACGTAGACCGGAAAAGCCGGTTGCCCAATTGCATCGGCAGCACTGTCCATTGGTCCGCGAAACATAAGGCGCTGTTTGTTGTCGGTAGCGATCATGTCGAGGAGGCTTCCTAAACCAATGTCGCTTCCAGGTCTGCATCGATTAGCAACCTCAAGCACTTCCATGGCTAGTACCCATGGCCCGCTCCACGATCGCAGTTTAAATTGATTACCCTTGTTTTCGAAGTTTCCTCTGATGAGTCCAGTGACGAATGTAACCATTTTGTGATCACGTCTCGGGTAGTGTAGGCCTGGTGTCATGTCTTTTTGGAACACTTCGATGTACTGGTCGGCCTCCTCTTGCGAGGGGCATTCGTTCCAGTAATCATACAGGGTAATGCCAGTCATCTCGGCGAAGTCATAGGTGTCGTTCATGAACCTCATTCCGCGCGAACCCTGCACTGCGAGCTTGGTCAATCGCTGCTTGTCGGCCTCAGCCTTTGCAAGGCGAGCTCTTTTTGCAGCGTGCTCGGTGCCAGAGTCGCCAGACAGAATGCCTCCACCATAAATGGATGCGTCGATCGGCATCGGTCGAATATCGCCAGAAGACGAAGCTGCAGTACTCGCCGGGGTAACGGCCTCCACCTTAGGTGGGGCTTTGTTCCATTCCGGCGAATTGATCTCCTCTTCTGTTGCGAAAACACCGGGTGCGACGCTGATGACATTCTGGATCTTCATCTCCTTGAGGAAGTCGGGGACCTCAGGCGCAGGCAGTTCGGCGTGACTTTCGTCGCGCTTCTCCTCCCAGTGTGCGTCGTCCCACGGATCCTCCTCCGTTGGCTCCGCCTTGACCTGCTTGCTTCTCGTCATCCTCGCAAGAGCCGCTTGCAGGACATGGTTATCGACTGCGTAGCGACCACGGGAATCAAAATAATTTTCAGCAAGCAGTGATTGGAAGGCGGCTTCGCCCATTTTCGCTATCGCTCTGGAGGCGTAGCGCTCGGCGATCTCGATCTGCATGATGTGGGCTAAACCCGAAACCATCTTGCGGCGGGATTCACTGTCCTCGCGGAAATGGACGTTGTCGTTATAGAGCGCCAAATCTCCAAGGAAGGGGTGGATGTCACAGGCGGCGAGTCCTCTACGGACCGCTTCGTCCTTGAATCGCGCAATGCATTCATCGAACTGCTTTGGCAACCCGTAGACGAAGCTGCGAACTCCTGTGCAGATCACAATGGACCCCACATATGGAGAACGGCGCTGCAGGTCTGCAAGCGCTTCAAGATTTTGGCAAACTCTCCGACAGATCTTTTGCCAATCTCCGCGGGCCTCTATGGGCGATTGATGGTCCCACCACGTCGGGACGCCGGGGCTGCAAAATATCCCGTATCTGCCGACGATCTCATTCGCCATCCAGACAATCTGCACGTCCACCAGCAACTCTTGGTCGCCAGAGTAGCGCAGAGCCGTCTGGTCACAGAGGATCTGAGCCCTCTCCCGAAGTTCGGACAATGTTTTGCCCCACAGGGGTTCGTAAATTATCTCCCTGTACTGCAGATAGACCCCCGAGCTCGCTGCCTTCAAATCCGAGGAAAGGTCTGTCCTCGTTCTCTTGCCAGCAACGAAAACAGTCGTAGAGTCGGAGAGGAGGATGAGCACCCGCTTTCGGCCTCGATTTTCATCGGGCTTTAGCTGCGACATGCCAGACTGCGTCAATGCTGCCACTCGGTTGAGCCCTGGATATCGATCCGTTTCAAAGCAGTTGTGAGCAGCCACTTGCACCGGCATGTACTGAAAAAGTGCTCGCAACTCTCCTTCGTCAATCGACTCTTGGAAGCCTATCGACTCGTGACTGATGACGGCCGCCCAAAGCTGGCGGCCCCAAAAATCGGCCAACTGCTCTTCGTAGGTCGCCATCGCTCTTCTACTCTCAGCTGCTACCACGGGACTAGGACCCGGCCTCAGCGTTAGCTGGGCTTTAGTTGTACAGTAAAGCGATGACAAAGCTGCGCATGCCAGTCCTTCATGTACCTTAGGTCCATCATTATCCTTAGTGGTATGCACTTGCCAATCAGCATGCAATGCCGAAACCTTGGTTTTCGATGTCCTTAGTCGTCCACAGTCCTGGGTAGCTTCGAGCAGCAGCCGCTTCAATCGAAAAGACGATGCAAAGATCAGCGACCCGCTCTTGTGTTTCTCAAGACCGAAATCGTGTGCCAACTTAACAACAGCAGGCATACACCACATCTCGTTGTTAGCTGAAGCTTCCAACAGCAGGTGGGGCCTAAGACGTTTGGTTAATCGGCATAACGACATCAACGATTTCAGACATTTGTTCCATTCGTGGTCCGGCAGCGATGCAAAGTAGAGAATCGGTTTAGTGCTTCCCCCCTCGTCGCAGAGGGCACGAAGATTGTTAGCGATTTTTGACATTGCTTTCGGATTCATAGTTTCAAGGTTGTTCGGGACAGGGACAACACGACAGGAACCATTTCCTGACAAGGTGGTTTCACTAGCGTTCCCAAAGTCAAGCAAAACCCTGCAAAAGTCCATCGGCCTCGGCGCGAGCCGGGCGTCTGCAGGAGCGGCCGCCGCAGACCCGAGCCTAAAGCCGTGTTTGTTGAGGGTTTCAAGGTCAGTTGTGGAAAGCTTGGGAAAACCACGAGAGGTATACGCGGTGATAGAAAAACGTTTTCCGGTATAAGGCAACACGCAGTGTTTCTTGGCTGGGTCAAAGACAAGAGGTTTGCAATGGGTGTCATGCACATCCCCTTTGATGGAACGTCCTTGAGCGTCTTTCTGGAACTGCGCCTTAGTATCCGAAACAGTCTGATCTTCAACCCACAATTCACCTCCTTTGTGGTCACCAAAGCTAACCATCAGGTTCTTAGAACCCTTTAAGTTATGGGAATCAGCATGAACCTTTGCCATGTTGTCCTTGCTAATCACCACTGAAGTCCATGTGAAACCTGAGTCGGGAGAATGAGCTTTCACGAACTCATTCAAGTACCTGGCAACTGCGGGATACCTAGTGGTGCTTCTAGTAACACCTTGCATTCCACCGTGTGTCCAAGTTCCGTACACTTGATAATAGCCTTGTTTCTTTGATGCAATGCGAGGTCGCTTGGATTTCTTAGCTGTATGATTTGATGCAATCTCTTCACACAACCTTTCCAAAGCATCACAGCCGTACTCCTTCAGGCGGGAAAGTTCTGAAGCAACCATCTCAACCTCCTGAATGGCAGCAGCTGCTTTAGCACGTTTGCCTTGAACCTCGTGTGGTGTAGGAGAGCGGCCTGGCTTTTCAGCCGGCTTCGCATTCTGCGCATCAGGTACATGATTAATGAGCCTAAGCGCGTGTTCCCACTTACCACGTTCAGCAAACGGTTTCGTGAAGATGTCTGCGACCTGTTCTTTGGTATCAACATTGATCATGTTGAAATGGCCCTTTTCGAACTGTTGCTTCATCCATGCAAACGAAAGTCGTTGCGTCCTATCGGTGTGACGAAGCTTTTCACTGTCACCTTTCGCGATGATGGTGATTGTAGCTTGGTTATCTTCTAAGAACTGAACCTGAAACTTTTCAGAAAGATGAACATCCAAGCCATTTATATCCGCGACAGAGCGTCCTTCATGACTGAGTTCACCATACCTGATTTCATCAAGCTCCGGGTCAATCCTTGCAACGATTGTTTCCGTGACTTTAGGTGATTCCGCCGGCGGCCTGGTCTTTCGACCGGCTGCATTAGCGGTAACCTCTCCCCAAAGGTAACACCACAAGCTTAAGCTAGGCAGGCCTTGTGCTCTGATGCCGTGATTCGCTGAAACTACTTCACTTTCGGTGCTAGACGTCGTGATGCTGGTCTGTTTCTTTGAAAAAGCGTTCAACGGGTAGTAAGTGTTGGGCCCAACCAAGAACAGTGCGCATCCTGATGTGGATTTGGAATCAAATTCTCCTGCCCAATCGGCGTCACAGAAGAGCCACAACTTACAGTCCGAAATCTTATCGCCAATAAAACCCTGCATCGTGATGTCCAAGCTCGAATTAATGTAGCAGATCAGCCGATGTAAACCGACATCGCAGTCCCTTGACCACTTCGTGACCCTAGAAGCAAGCGACTGGGTACACCGAAGCAAGTCCCACCTTGCCATTCTTGCTGCAAACAACACCTTCATGAGGACCCGACTGGCAATCGGTTGTAACCTCCCCTGGGGTTCGTTGCCTTCCACAGGTTTGGCTACTCTGTTCTCATGAAACGGCGTAGCTGCAAACTTCAGGGAATCACGTGAAACTTTAGCTAATTCACAGTACTTGTCGACACAGGAGACCAGGAAGTCCTTCATGTCATACGTCACAACGTTGACAGGCTTAGTCATAGCGGGGAGGTTCCTTGATGATCGTATCAGTGCTCTTAAATCTAGACTGCTTAGCTTCGCGCTTAGCGTCTGATTTGCTTCTCATCGGCCTGCCCTTTCGGGCGGCAGCAGCGAGCTTAAAGTCGTCTGCCGTCGTCGGCATGATAGAGAAGATTGTTTTGCCCGTCCACCACTCGTTTCGCCTAGCAGGGCCCCCCTGATTGGAATCATCCTGTATCTGATCTCCATTCTCAAACTCTGTTATGCGTTCAGTTCCCAGAGTGGGAAACTGTCTCATGTCGTCTTCACTTGGTACGTACAAACGCTTTCTGGGGTACCTGTGATGTCTAATTGCAAGCGCAGCATCCGGATCAACCTCCCAATAATCTTCTGTTCTACTCGGCCTGGAGTTTCCTCCGGCTGCTGGTGCTGCAATTTTCTTGTCAAAGACATAAGCAAAAGGATGTGCACTGCGGTCAAGCATAACACCGTTCTGCTCTCGATGATTGCAACCAAAGTATCTCCCAAAAGGTTCCGAAGGATCCATATCCAAAACCTTCCCAATCCCCTCCCATCCCTTAGCAAGATTGTCCTTTGGTCCTGCCATTTTGAAATCGTCGACGTAGACGACGAGGAGGAGATCTAATTCCGGATGGTAAAAGATACTTTGCCATATATCTGGAAGAACCGGGATCCACCCTATGCTCTTCAACTGAGCAGTACAGTGTCGTTCCCAGATGCCGCCGCTGTCAGGATGTCCATACAAAGCGAGTCTGAGAGGACAAACTGGGTCGCGAAAGTTGCGCCACTCGGGCGGTCGACGATTCTTGGGAAGTCGAACCCAAGTCGCAATCCCTTTAAACAAAGCTTGAGTATACGCTTGTCGAGCATCAGCTTGCTGTTTTGCATAGCCTGGTTGGCTTCCGAACACATCGATGATTTTACCCGCTTCCATACTTGCAGGGCTAGAACCCAGTTCGGCGAAGATCGCGTGATCCGCATTTTCATCTCGAACCTGGTTCCCCTGGAACACAGAGCGTCCCTTGTAGTACTTAAGCGGATTACCATCCTGCAACTCGGAACCCTTAAGGCTGCAAATCTCGAACACGTTCCCGAAGTGAGCCTTTTCGCCTTTTGCCTTGGTTTCAGACAAGACGTCGTCGTACTCACGAACTTGTTTCTCAAGCCAACACCCTTTATCAAGAAGTTTCTTCCATTCTTTGTCCATAGCAGCCTGAGCCTCAGGGTTTCTGGCAACATCATTCTGATTGATAAGCTTGGCAACCACAGCGAAAAGATCCTCGCAAGTTTCCTCTAGCTTATCCAGAAATAAACCGTGCAACCTCTTCCCATCCTCAGGCGTCCTCGGTCGATGAGGTTCTCGATGTCCAAGGAGAACAGGCATAGCGGGAGCTTCTTTCTCTCGTTCTTCTTTTAATCTAGCTTCCTCCCGCGCAACCTTCTTCTCCCATCGTTCGATTTCCTCTTTTCGTTGTTGTGCGGAATACATGTGCCAGAATTCAGACGGGACATCAGGAGGTCTTTTGGAGCCTTTCTTGTTCCTCACAAGTCTAACCCCATCCCAATTGTAACCAGCAGGAACCGGTCTACCATCAGGATATTTCGTGGGATCAAACAGATCACCTTTGGAACTAGATGATGGCTCACTGGGCTTAGGCGCGGCCTCACCTTTCGGTGGGCTTTGATCGTCATCGGGTTCGGGTTCGGATAAGCCGATTTCATCAAGAAGTTCGCCTGCCTCACGAAGTCCCCGTTCCTTTTCTTCATCTGAAGCATGAATGTTCTGATCATCCAACAGTGGAACCTCGTGTGCCTCGCGATCCTTGATCCTTCCCGATTGAAGTGGGAACTCAAAACTTCCCTCAATCAACTCAACGCGCTTAGCCCTGATGACCTTGAGGTTTCCGTCCTCAATGGCAAACTGTGCGTCTTTCACGGGTGCAATCAAATACTCCTTCTTCCAAACAAACCCTGGTTGGATATGGTATCCCAGGAAGATCCCTTCAACCCCAGTTGACGAAAACTTGGAAGTCTCCGGAACATTCTGTTTAGGGTTATGCCAATACAAGACCTTAGCTCCGAAAGGAACAATCAATCCCGCAAAGGACTCCCCAAAGCGTGCCTCCCATGGGATTTCACCAGTATCCACTCGTTTTGTGAGATTGAGCGCAATGGAGTGGTGCTGAGCTGCTAAAGGCCAAAACCGTTCTGGAAGACCGGCTTGCTCCAAGTTCGAGCGCGTACCCTCTAGTACGGTGCGGATTTCCCGTTCGATGACGGCCTTAGTTTCATCCACGTACTCTCTAGAGGTGTTGTGCCTACATCGGAGTTCCTTCACAGCTGCTCCCAACTCCGGCGCGTTGTCAGAGTAAATAACCCCAACTTCGTCTTGCGTACCGAAAAAGTGCAGAAGGTCCTCATGCACTTGTTCCGATGATTTTGTTGCGCTAGGATACACATACCTGAATTGCGAAAACACATCTTTGATAACAAGCGCCACCCTCTCATCCTGAAATCCAAAGTCCCTCAGATCTCTTGTCACGAGATGATCAATGGTAACATGATCCCCATACTTTTCACTGTGTATGGTCGAAGATCCCCCCTTTCTTCGAGCTTGGGGAGATAGCATCTTCGCCTTTTGGCACACTTTGCAGAATGGGTTCTTAGGACGATGGCAGAATTGATGATGGATGCTTTCGGCCTCGGCGCGAAGCCGGGCTTCTTGCGAGATTTCCCTTCCCTCATCTTCTTCCTTGTCACTATCGGGCTCGATTAAGGGGTCGTCTTCGGGTCTTTTGAAAGCAGTAATCGACAGAATTGGCGATCCATCAATCTTTTGATTTTTAACCCTTAGACTTCTGATGTCAACAGAATCCTCAATCTTGCTCCAAGCAGAGTCCTTGTAGATCCAAGTGGTCCTTAGCACGAACCTTGGATGACGAGGTGCAGGTACTCGCAAAGCCTTTGGCCGATGACCAATAATGATCTTTGATGCGGCAATTTCACTGCTAGTGATCCAACCTGGCTTGGCTAAATCTTTAGGCTTGATTGCAATTGGTGGTGCGGCATTGATTGCTTCTTCTATCTCGGAGTCGCTATGAACGACTCTTTCATCCCCGGCCGGTCCTCTCGGACGGCTTTCTACTGGAAACCCGAAGACTCGTCCTCCGCAGGTGCCGCCAGTTCAACCTTGACTGTACCGGCGTTAAACACCTGAGTTCCAGCAGATTTCTGGGAATCATCAGCGCTTGCTGGGCTCGCTACCGAGTCATCATTTGAGATCACTGGGACTCTACCCTTCATCTTACACTTGATGACTTTACCATCGGGAGCTATGAAGTATGGAACCTTGCCCGCAGGCCAATGGAAATCATATCCATCGTCCATGCATCTTCTCCCAACAGAACAAACCGGTGGCGTGCTTTCCAGTAGATAGCACTCAATGTTTTGCTTCAGTTCAGGCATCGGGATGTTGGTTGACTTGATTCCCTGAACTGGACCATTAGCTGTAATCAAGTTGACCGGCCTACTAGCGTTTTCGATGGGAGCCTCTGGATAGTAGATAGAGTGATCGTGCCTACTGATCAGATCTTCTTCACTGCCAGTATCGGCGAGGAATTCTAATCCCGCATTAAAGCTAGAGCATGCTGTTCTTTCCACGCTAGAACACAGCTCGCACTTCAACACTGCAACTGGGATCTCACCCTCTTCGCAGTCATCTGTGCACTCGTACTCACAGTGGCTTTCAATCCCATTGAGCATACAGGACATGATCCTGGCAAGCTCGTTCGCTGTTCTTATGGCCGTGCTTAGGTCCTGAACTGGAGGCTTTGGGCAGCTTTCAGCATCCAAGTAACAAACTTCGAAAGTTCGCGGTTTGGTCCTATGCTTCTTACCCTTACCATCCAATGGAATCTCCCGAATGCTTGGCTTCTCCTTGAACCTTAATTTCTTGAACGTTCCTGAAGCATCACCCTTAACGCCTTGCCCATTGGGCACAGCTGCCAGCGCATACGAAATGCAACAAGCTGCCGTGCGTCCGCCAGACTTTTCCTTGCTCTTGGACCTGCCCCTGTGTTTCTTTTCCTTCTTTGCTTTAGGATCCGGGGTCGGGCTCCTAGGCTTTTCATCGTTCTTCGCAGGGGCGGCCTGCTCGGTAGGAGCGGCGTCAGTTGGATTGGGCTTATCTTGATGCAGGAACCTACAGTCTTTGCCTTTGTTGCACTTGCCTTTCTTCCAAAAGGTGCAGATCGCGTTGATCTTCTTTTGAGGCGTTCGATGAGGACTTGGGGATCTTGACTTTGGTTTGTGGAGAAACTTACACTTGTCGCCTCTTGTGCATTTTCCTTTCTGGAAGTCGTAACAAACCTGTTGTGTTTTGGGACTCTGAGATCTAGGCGGTGTTCGTTGGCTCGATCCTTTGCTGCTTGTTCTGGATTTTGAGCTACTTCGGGACATGCTTCTTCCACGGCCTCCTCGTGAAGAGGGGCGACGTTCAGATCCGTACGCTGGGGCCCCGTATCTATCGCCATGCGACTTAGCGATGCGGTCACGGTTCTTACGCATCCGTTCTCTAGTTAGATGCTCCCTAATGGCATTGACAAGGAATTCATACGTGTGTACGGGGTTTCCTTCCTTTGCCCTGTCGTACAGCTGAAGATCGTACTTGATGTGGTGGGATTTCCGAATTTCCCTCAGCAAAATGTCCCTCAAGGTAACTTCATCCGGAACATGACTCATTCCAGCAATCACCGACTCGAAATTGTAAAGGAAGGTAGCCAAATCGTCCCCAACCAACTTCACTTTTAGAAGGTCTTCTACGCTATAGAGGCTTCCGACTTCTTCATTAGTCTTAAAGTGTTGATGAAACATCCACAATACTTGTCTTCCCCTGACGGCACGTCCTCCTGTGGCCTCTGTTTCTTTGAAGTTTAGGACTTGCCTTGAAATCTCTCCTCTAGCGACTCTGGTAAGTGCAGCCAACAACTTCGTGTCCAATGTTAAGAATTTCCCAGTGTCATGTAAGGACTTGAGGGTAGCCTCTTTATCATATACTTCCTGCACCCAGCGAAATGCCTCATCCGGGCGATCGCTCGCAGCCCGCACAATCTCGCGGACCGAGATCCGCCACGATCGGTAGGTCTCTGGATTAGGGTAATCGGGAAGCTTGATACTTTCGGCTTCTTTCACCTTTGGTTTGCCCTCTTCATCTTCGGTCTTAGGGGTAAGCAAGCGTGCTGCCCTAATCAATGCCTCAGCTCCGAAATCAACATGTGGAACCCCGTCTGGATCAACAGTCGCCGGCTTACCCGTTTGGGCAGCTTTAGGAGACTTTTCCTTTTGTGGCTCTCTGTTCTCAAACCCAGGTGGTACAGAAGTTCCTTGCGGAGGTTCCTGAGCTTGCGGCGTTCTTCCGAAGATGTCCTTCATGTTCTCGGGAATCTCAAATGGATTTGAGAACGGGACAGCAGGATTAGGTCCTGGCTTCGGCGTGGCATATTGTCTGCCCGCTTCGTCCGCATTGGCTTCCATTCTTAGGGCTCGTTCTGCGGCAGCCAGTTCATCCTGCAGTCTGTCGTTTTGTGCACTCATTTCAGCGATTTCAGTAATGAAACGCCGTTCCATATTCGCTTCGGTTTCTTCAAGAACTTGTTTGAATCGGATTCCAAGAAAATCAAGATGTTGTGCTTTGTTGCGTTCGCTCTCAGCAATCAGAGTGGTTCTGAGCTTAGCGATTTCCGACTGATGTCGTTGTTGGAAAATTGATTCCAGAATGTTCATTTCATTCCTGCATGTTGCAACTTCGTTCAACAAAAACTTTTCCCTTTGGGATGCGTTGAACTCAAATTCCGCAAACTGTGCTTCGCATTCTGCCATCTTCACCTCATGAAGGCGCTCGGCCTGTTCAGCCATGCCAGCCATTCTCACAAGATTATCATGCGATTGTTGGTTCAGAATGCTTGCGTGTCTTCTTTCAGCATCTGCCTCCGTTCGCTCTATTGCCATTCTTTGTTGTTCGGCTGTTTCACCCTGGTTCACAACATTGTACAAGGTATACTGCACGTTTGAGATGTCGACCGTTGGATTTGAGACAAATGGAGATAGGGTAGGACCCACTGGACCGAAGATCCTATCAAGTGCTTGGGATCCTGAGCTCGGTGCCGTAGGGCCCGCGCCAGCTGCTGTAAGTTGTTCATCAAGCAGTCGATCTCTTGTTTCGTCGTCCATCTCGTCCGATGATACTTCGGTTGTTTCTCCCTTCTCAGTAGTGAGCAGAGAGGGCGAAGTACTCATGTACCAGTGTGAATACCAGTGTAAGAATACCACGGAGACAAAGTCAGCGAATACGGCTGATAACCTATAGAATACACCAAAACCGTTAAGCCATGAGCGGTCGCGCTAACCTTTTACTCAGAGGGCTTGGGCACAATAGTCAGCGGTATATAGTACACAACATGATGACTGTACACGACCATACAAACTCCTACGCAAGCTGCGATGCAAAACTACAAACCCTAAGCCCGAAATGCAAAACCCTAAGCCCAAAACTCCAAAATCCCACGCCATAAACTCAAAACCCTAAGCCCCAAACCCAAAGACCCTAAGCCCAAACCCAAGACACTATAACCCGAAAACACAAAACCTTAAGCCTTAAACCCTAAAACCCTACGCTTAAGCCCAACACACCAAAACACTCAGCTTTAAACTCAAAACCGTAAGGCCGAAACCAAAACCCTAAGCCCCAAACCCAAAAACCGAAGGCCCTAAGCCCTAAGTCCCCAAACCCAAAAAAACCTTACACTCGAGACCGAACCACCAAAAAACCCCAAACCCGAAGCACGAAACCCAAAAACCCAAAGCCCAGAACCCAAAACCCTGCCCCAAAACCCAAATCTTAAGCCCGAAACCCAAAACCCTGCGCCCCAAACCGAAAATCTTAAGCCCCAAGCTCAAAAACCCGGAGCCCCAAACCCAAAACACTCAGCCCCAAACCCAAAAACCGTAAACCCAAAACACTATAAGCCCCAAACCCAAAAACCCTAAGCCCCAAACCCAAAACACTAGACCAAAACCCCTAAACACCCGAAGCCCAAACAAAAAACTCTAAGCCCTAAACACCAGAACCCTGAGAGCCAAGCCCCAATCCCACAACCCTAAGCCCGAAACCCAAAAACCCTAAGCCCGAAACCAAAACCTAAACCCCACACCCCCAAACCCAAAAACTTTTATGTACCCGAAACCCAAACCCCAAGCCCAAACACAAAACAACCTGAGCCCGAAACCCAAAACCCTAAGCGCAAAAATAACAAAACTCCAACCCCTGAACCGAAAACCCCGCCCCAAAACCCAAATCGTAAAAGCCCGAAGCCCAAAATCCTGAGGCCTTCGCCCAAAACCCTAAGCCCAAAACCCAAAACCCCTAAGCCCCAAACCCAAAACACTAAGCCCCAAGCCCGAAATCCTTAAGCCCCAAACCCAAGACACTAGACCAAAACCCCAAAACACCCTAGGCCCGAAATACAAAACCCTAAGCCCTAAACCCCAAAAGTCTAAGATATAAACCCAAACCCGTAAGCCATAAATTCCACAAAACCGTTAGCCCAACACCTAAAACCCTAAGCTCCAAACCCCAAAACCCTAAACTCAAAAGAGCTTCGGGCATAGGGTTGTGGGCCTGGGGGTTTGGTCCGTTTTGGGTTTGGGGCCTAAAGGGTTTTGGGTTTTGGGCTTAATATTATGGGTTTGGGGCACAGGGTTTGGGGTTTGGGGCTTACAGCGTTTTGGTTTTTGGGCTTAGGGTTTTGGGTTTGGGGCTTAGGGTTTGTGGTTTGGGGCTTGTATTCTTGACAAAAACATCAATTTAGGGCAGGGCTTTGGAAACAATCAACATTTTCTGAACAAGCTGAAAAACAAACCGAAACTTTTTGGTTAATCAAAAAGCTTTGTTGACAAGCATGATTTTTTACAAAATTCTACAATTGCTGGAACGGTCAATGGCTTGTGTTGAATAACAAAACAGTTTTACGACTAATACAACATGTTTCTGCAAACGACGAAAATATTCATTAAACAAATTTAATTTTTTCATGAAAGTCCCAGAATTTGAGGAACCAATATCAAGATAATTTGTAGAAGTTTCAAGAATTTTGTCTGTGGAAAAATCAAGAAATCTTACGAACAAACCAACAGTTTTCAAACACAATACACAAAACTATGTACACGTGCTTCAGAAGATCGGACAATCTGGATCTCCCCTGCCCCTCCCTCCCTTCTGCTCTCCTTTCCACGACCCAACAAACCTTTTTTCATTACATACGGCCACCCCAAAAGTGTATACACTTTTGGGTGGGCCACACCAAAAGTGTATACACTTTTGGGTGTGGTTGGGGGCCCCTGGGTGTAAATTTACTCCCCCAAACCCCCAATTTGGGGGAGTAAATTAATTTACACCCCCGTTTGGGTGTAAATTGGTCCGGGGTGTAAATTTACACCCATTGGATCTATCAGGTAGCATCTTGACCCAATGGGTAGGTGTCACCACCAGCGATCACGGTGTAGTCAATGGAAAGTCCAGACGTCATGGATGTGACGATTTCAGCGATCTCCTCGTCCTTCCGCGGTGGCGTTCTCTTGCGGGGAGAGTCAGCAGTGCTGAGCTCGATGTAAGAAACTTTTGTCACTCGTGAGCACTAAAAGCCTTCGGTCGGAACACAGTTTTCTACAAGTGCACTGCATAACGGAGCGAAGTAAAATGCATGATAAAACAAGTGGAAAATACAACACATGTGAATACCAAAATCGTTCGTACCCCGCCTCAGGATGTTCCTGGGATCCAGGGACATACTGTGCTGAACGATCTTTCAAAGACGAAACAACAGCTTGCACTACGTTCTGCAATTCGCTCCAGTGCACTTCGGGATATGTCTATGACAATCCTTTGACTAGCGTTTGGGCTCGATTTAGCCAGGCTCAAGGCTTCTACGAGTGTATATACAAACTAGTTTCCGGTACACTGTACAATAACGTGCTACGCGCATTGCATCGAAAGGCTTGGGCAGCCGATGATGTAATGCAATGCTTGACTTACCCAAGCGGAGGCATTCAAGTGGGTCGTCATGCGACGGTCGTAGTCGCCCGATCAAGATGTGACCAATCCTTCAGATGGCCACGTGCTCACAAAAGGATTTGTGATGGCCTATTGCCTATTGCCAGCGGAGGGTCAACACCACTC
The DNA here is from genome assembly GCA_905221615.1 of Symbiodinium sp. CCMP2592. Lineage (NCBI taxonomy): Eukaryota > Dinophyceae > Suessiales > Symbiodiniaceae > Symbiodinium > Symbiodinium sp. CCMP2592. The sequence goes on along the minus strand of CAJNDT010005813.1, from coordinate 356,656 downwards.
CACGCGGTTTTGAGGCCGCTCCACGGCCATCGATGTTGCGTCACGAATGATTCAGGGATGCCAAAATGGCATATCATGATTTGCAGCTCAAGATCTTTTCAAGGATGTCAGACAACCGTCGTCAAGCGCTCGCAGCCTATGTACAACTCATCTGTCAATGAGGCGCTCCCGGAGGCTCGCAACATTGACTATGTACAGCTGTCCACTGCAGCGCATCATGAGCATCCAAGCTTGCATCAGCATCAAAAGTCAAGGCTTGCAAATGCGGCATGCACGATAGCCGCGCTCGACTGCAACTGCACGCGACACCTCGGTGACGCCTTGCGACTGGTTCAATTTCCCACATGTAGCCTTGTGATAAGCGTAGCCCTGACTAGTCGAGATCCACACGCCATCGGTGTTCCTGGACTGTGGGGTCCTGCGCCTTGGCGTGCTCGCGGGATGGCGGGATCTCCTCGGTGACCTCACTGCTGGACCGCCTCACTCACATGATCCTTTGACGATCCTGGCATGCTGGCCTGTGCCTCATGTGCACCAGGACTCTGGGCTCGCTCATCGTCATCATGACACACTGGCTTGCTAGCCGTCTTGGGGCGCGCTCCACGCACCTGCATCACATGCACAGCTGCTTTGGATTTCGGCTCTGCATTCGGCTCAACGCGGGCCGTCTTGACATCAACTGCAACTCCGGTTCCAATGCGCACCTGAACGGATGCTTCAGGAGCATCTGCGACCTTACGGCCGCAACACGTAAATGCGCACATCAAGAATGCAGTGATTGCAACACACTGGCAAACCGCAACACATGTTGAAGGGTATGCTTCATACACCGGCGGATGCGTAGCCGACGATCTGCACTCAGGATTCAAGAAAGGCTCCAAGAAAACTCAAAGTCGCGTCGTCATCATTGGCATCGTTGTCATCCTCCGCACCCAAACTGCCTGTCGCCTGCATGGCAATCAAGATAACGCTGAGGATGCGGGCGGTGTTGGCTGTGGCATCGGCTTTCGCAATCTTGGACAGATCCTTGCACACATTGCGAATGGCCTGGACATTGTTTTCGGCATTCAAGATTTCCTCACCGACCTTTGCATAGCCATTCCGGGAATCTCTAAACTTTTTTTCCACACTCCTGAGCAACAAAAGCCTTCGGTCGTAACAAAGTTCGCAAGTGCACAACTAAAGGAGCGAAAATAAAACGCATGATAAAGCAAGTATAAAACCATGCTCACGAATACCGGAAAAGCGTTCGTACCCCGCCTCAGGCTGTTCCATCGGCACATGGGCAGACTGTTCGTGAACGATTCCGAAAGTATGAAACAACAGCTTGTACGACGCTTTAAACACGCTCCAGTGCACTTGTTTTCACTAGCGTATTGGGCTTGATTTAGCCGGCTCAAGGCTTTGCTCGGATGCTACGCAACTACGTGTAGACTGTACACTACACTGCCTACGGAGTTGTATCCACGACCTTAAGCCGAGGACACAACTGCATGCTTGACTGGCGCAAGCGGACGCCCTCGCAAGTTGTCAAGAGAAGGCGGATTCATGATGGATCATGCGCTCTCGCGCCCAGTCGCAAAAGTCGGTGACGGCCTAGTCACCGCCAATGGGTGCCAAACGCACCTCAGCAGCTGAGAGCCGCTCCACGGCTCAAAGAAATGTGGCATCATTCGGATTGGCAGCAAAATGCTGCACACCATTGTTCAAGTGATTGCAAGCCGTTCATACCGTACCTTGTCTAAGAAGCTATGTACAGGATCCAACAGCAGCCTGTGAATCAGTTGCGCCGTGGCACAATTGACTGACTATGTACATGGCATCCAATGTGCCTCATGAGCATTATAAAGCAAGATTCAACCGCACGGCACGGCATCACAAGAAGTTTTGCCACACTCTTTCAAGGTTTGCAAATCCTGCATGCACGGTAGCCTTTCTCGATAGCACGCTGTCGACTGATCTCAGTCACACCTGCACCCTGATTAAGCTTGCCGCACGTGGCCTTATGGAATGCATAACCTTGGCTCGTTGACACCCAAACACCATCTGCTGTCTGCTGCGGCGGATTCTTTCTTCTGGGTTTCGGCCTTGCATTTGGGATGTCAAGGTCATTGGCTGACCGTTCTGTCTGTTCACTCCCGGATCGACTCACACTCACACGCACATCTCGCGCTGCTCCAAGCGGCATGCGAACATGCAGTTTCTCTGGTCTCCTTGCAGATTAAGATATCCTCAGATACGAGAGGAATAGAATATGTAGAAAGATGTATATGGAAAATTTTTCAATCTCCAATCACAGGAATAATCTGTCCAGCAATCTATATCATATTGCAAAAGAGGAATGGCTTCACTCGGACAGGACTTCTTTTTGTTCTCCGTTGCAACGGGGGTTCTGCTACCGGGTTGATGGCGAGAGTGGGCGAGCACAACCCCTCCGAAGTAAGGCAAGAGCAGCCAAACTGATCAACGGCTAATGCAGCCGAACAGAGCAGCCATCTTCCCCCAGTCTCACAAAAACCGTATTGAAACTATGTCGGGCGGGTGGGTGGTCGAAAAATTTTTGGCAAACTCAGCCTTGAACACACCGCCGGGTGACATGATTCAAAATCGCACAAGCATCTACCGGAGCATCATGTGGGAAATCGTGATGCAAAATACAGCATCAAAAGAAAAAGCGATGCGAAAAACAGCATCAAACCACATGAGAAACGGAATCTGTTGAAGATCACGAAAAGCTAAAACTGTGGTTAAAACAAAAGTCGGAGGAAAACTGCAAGTGCGCTTCGCCTTTGGCTTCGCTAGACCAGGATAAACATAACTGCGCTCCGCTCCGTGGGACGTTTCTCTGGTCTCCTTGCAGATTAAGATATCCTCAGATACGAGAGGAATAGAATATGTAGAATTTTTGCTGTAGAAAAACTCAAAACCCAAATTCAAGCGAATATAAGTTGCACTCACTCCGTAAGTATAAAAGTCAATCAACTCATATCGTATCGCATCACTCGGACCCTTCTTTTCTTTCAGGGGGCGCACCGGGTTGCCCGGCCTTAGGCCGCGGGCTAGGCGCACTGCCAACATGCCGTTCGCACGTTGGGCCAACGTAGAGCACAGCCTACGGAGTGTTGCACAACTGGAATCGCAAGATCGGCCCCAAGCGATCTGAAGTCTCGACGGGTGTGGCGGGAGGGTAGTCGAGACCCATCTCCCACTCTTGAGCAGCAATGTAACACGACGTGGACATTTCACATGCTCTTCAAAGAAATTTCTTCTCTCAAGAAATCACTGCTCGAAAATACATTGCTTAAAGTGGGAGAGGCAGCACACGGGTTAGGGCATTAAGGTTTTTGAGTTTTCTTCGCTCGCCGCCACGGCGGCTCGTCACGAACGCAAAAAGGTACTAGCTGTCGTCGCAGGCTAGACAGCAAAGGTACTTTTTGCTGTAGAAAAACTCAAAACCCAAATTCAAGCGAATATAAGTTGCACTCACTCCGTAAGTATAAAAGTCAATCAACTCATATCGTATCGCATCACTCGGACCCTTCTTTTCTTTCAGGGGGCGCACCGGGTTGCCCGGCCTCCCCAGAAAGTAGCAACACGGTACGTTCCCACTCAAGACCAGAGATTACAAGTCGACCAGCGGGATGCCCGAGATGGGGCATGAGCACTTAACTCGTAATGCACCCGAATCAACAAGTGCTCTGAACTCACCGCGTGACGGGTCGTCTGAAGGATTGGATGCGGAAGGGACCCTTGTCCAGTATGTCCACGATGGACCATGTTTCTCACAGCATTCCCATGTGAGAAGCAGCTCTCGAAAGTGATCACTGTTAGACGTTCCTCGCACAAAGCTGAGAAGGACAGCGTCGTTGTCAACGAAGAAAAGGCAATACTGTCCAGACATGTACTGGTGGAAAGCCTTGCGTGCCAGGGCGACAGCGTACGCCTCAACGGGTCCGATAATATGCTTCAGATGCTGCCTCCATCGATCTGCCAAGGCACAAGGAACTTCACAAGAAAAGAATCGGGGCCGCGCATCAGAAGGAGAGTAAAGAATACCTCCAACGGTGTTGCCAGACTGTTCACTTGCTCCGTCCGTGAAGATCAAAACAGGCTTAGGGGCAACCACACAAGGGACTACCCTAGGGGAACCGAAAGAGAGGCGATCAATGAGAAACTCGAAAGCCTCGATCTCGCGGGGACCCAGAACAAACCGGGAGGCGTGGCGTGTGGAAGCGGCTCTCAGCTCCGCCAATGCGAGCTTTCCGGTTCTCCCCATGACTTGCGCATCGGAGAACTGGACACGTCCTGCAACCCTGGCAAAAGTACGCATCTTGATGCAACCTTCACTGATGCATTCACGGATGGCATCACACACCTCACTGGATCGGCCTTCCTTGTTCCTAATCCGAATGACACCTTCCCTGGCTCCTTTCAAGTCAATCTCGACCCCAAGCATGGAGGCGACGTCTGCAAATGGGTTCAGTTTGTCAAGGGATGCGGAAAAACCAAGCACTGAGGACAACACAAGCAAGGTGTCCATGGTGGAACCTGACAGACAGCACGGGCTCATCACTGGATAATCGTCAACGAAGTTGGCCCAGAACAGGAAGACTTCCAAACCTATCCGCCACAGCAACCTAGACAACCTGTTGAAGTGGAGCACGGACGATGTGCTTCCAAAAGGCAGAGCCTTACCCTCAAACAATCCCAAGTCGCCATTATCCGGATTGAGAAGGGCAACGACGGAGAAGGCACGATGGCTCGGGTTCAACGCAAATTGGCGATAAGCATTCTTCAAATCAAAGGTGCACAGCTCAGGACACCACGACGAACCCGCCCAAGCAGGGTGCACTCGACCAACCAACGGTGGTCCGCTGGCCATGTCCAGAAAGAATTGATGCTCCGTCGTGTGAGCTCGGATCCAAAAGCGACATATTGCAATGATCTCGTCAAGTGCCCTTAGATCTAGCTTATCCCCATAAGAAAAAGAACCATTAACTAAGTTCTCGGAGTAGTCGTCAATCGGTCTCAACTTGCGCTTGCCTCCAGAAGATTGAATCACGGCGAACCGGCGCACAGGGGCCCATGCGTCGCCGTACCTTCTCGTCAGCTCTTCTTCGGTAAGTGGTCCCTCCAAGAACCCTTCGGCAACCTCAGTCAAAGTCTTATCCCACAGTTCCGAGGAATGCTCATTCAAACCCTCGGACAAAACCTTACCCAAAAGCGCCGGACGAATGTACTTACAGGCCTTAGTAAACTCGTCAGCCGTCCTCTCCTGGGGACGAGGCTCCTTTCTAAAGACACCAGTGGGCTTCTGCCAGCCAACCAAACCAAAACCCTTACAAGTATCCTCAAACCATCCATCGTCGGGCCACTTCAAGTCATCAGCAATGCGTTTGAGCAAGAGAAGCCTTTTTGATCCTAACACAGACCTCACACCAGGTTCGAGGTCCTCCTTAAGTCGGGACTCTGGTTCCTCCAATTCCCTGGCCCATTCTAACCACTTGTTGAGAGTGGCCACACGTTGTCTACCAACCCACTCAGGGCCCTTCACCAAGGCCTCATGAAGCTTTCGTTTCACTTCGTCGGGGATGACAGCAAACGTCTCGAAGGGATGCCGTAATCCTTTGGCCTCCTCCAGAAACTCATCCGGTGTTGCATACACACCAACACTAAGTTCGAAGCCACCCGACTCCCCCGTCTCCTCAGTGGCGAGAAGTTTGGAGCCTGCGGGGATGTCACCGACGGCGTGCTGCAAGCAATTTTTATGATCCACAGGCGGAATCTGTGGCACACGACATCTGCAAACGCGACCAAATTCTCTGATGAGGCTCGCACCAAGTTTACCCCGACGCTGCTGTGTGACAGGCGGAGGGCTGGACTGCAGCGGAGACAAAAGGGGGTCAACGCCACAGTGTTTAGCCACGGCGTGGGCAACCTGCTGACAGAAAAGCCTGGGATGAGTATCAACACCGCCAGTCACAGGCGTGTGACTATGATTACCATGGCACACTTGTTGTAAACACTTGAGTGCACTACAAGACGTTAGCAGTTGCCTCCGCAAGCGATGCGGAGAATCGAAGGCACACAAATCGTACACCACGGTAGTGGTGTTGGTGAGCTGGCGCACAGCAGGCATATGCCACAGGAAGCTGGACTGCGGATGCTCAATGGACCAAGCGATGCCCATTTGTTGAACTCGTTTTAAGAAGGTGATGACATGTTCCAACAAGGAGTCGGCCAATGCGAGCCTTTGAACCTGAGAGGCGTCGGCGCCTCCTACAGGAACTACAGATCCATGGGACAGTCGTCGGAGGCCCTGCTTGGGTCCATAGGTGGCATACGGCAGATCAATGTGCACGTACCGAACATGATAGTTGTCAAGCACATGCGAAAGATACTGCCACGAGCTCGGCAAGGCAAGATCCAGTGAGCACAACTTGGCCAACGGAAGCCGGTGACTTCCCCTATCTATGGGCATGACCTCAAAGCCAATCTGGTGAAAGGCTCGGGACAAAGAGCCTGCACGGGCAAACAGCTCGAGCACAATACCAGGCTGGTCAACCGGCGTGGCCTGAACCTGACCAGTAGACACTACGGAATCTTCTACGGGGGCTAAACCCGACTCTGAGGAAGCTAGAGGCGGGGAAGTCACTGGTTGTGCGAGGCCGAGTGGTTTTGGAAACTCATCAGTAGCACACCCCCCGGTAACGACCGGCGCTTCATAGCACACCGGAGGTGACTGTTCGGCATCAAGAATGTCGGCTTGCATCGGGAGCTGGAATTCCAAATCGGTCAGTGTAGCACTATCAGTCTCACTAAGGTGATCAATGGCGGAGACTGAAAAAGCAACTAACACCACTCTATCACCCGACCAATTCCTAGTGGCGTGAGTCAAACGTCGAGCGGTGAAGACGGCATGACTCCCATCCAAGCTGAGTTCGACTCCACTGCGTAGTTCGCCATCAACATCGCACCAAGCTTGGCCGCCTGGTCTCTCAACCCACACCTGTCCCTGATCGAAGTCAGACAGTGCACACACAGCATTGGGCAAAGAAGAATTATGCGCATCCACATGAGGTGTGGTTTGAACGTTGCGAAAGAATGCTAAGCTCGTGAACTTTAAGCTGGGCAGCTGCTGTCGCACAAAGCGCGCGGCCAACTTTGTCACATTCGGGAAGAGCAAGACATTACGTCGCAGCCCAACCTTGACTCTGCAATAGGCACCTGTCGAGAAGGAGACCCCTTGTGATGGGTCACCTCGGACGGAAGCCTCTGTGGGGAGTGATTGGAAGATCTCAAGTAAATCAGTGGGGGAAACAACACCAGCATTGTTCAGCAGGGTCAGAGCTCGATCCTCGACCGAACCCTTGAATTCGTGATCAAGACTTGCGCTACTGATCGACTCAATTTCATCGATGGCCTTGACCTCATCAGCCTGAAGATTGGTTTGAAGTGAAACGCGTGCAATCTTGGGAGCAGGAGCCTGGGCCCCTAGTCACTCGGTATTGCGCTTTGGGCAGTTGGGGTAGAAGTGCCCGGGCTGGTAACAAAAACAGCAAACGTGAGCACCCCTGAAGCACTTGTTGCCTGTCAATTGCCTAGTGCATTTGCCCCTCTGAGCATCAAAGCAAATGGGCACTCCTTTCGGGGTGTTTGCGTGCCCGTCCTTTAGGTCCTCTGGCATGGTCACCTCGCGGCGTGACGGTTGCTTACCCTTACCAGAACCTTTGCCCCGACCTTTACCACGGCCATACGGAGTGGGTCTCTCAAAGGGAATCTTAGCGGGAGGAGGCGACGCGAGAGGAGCGAGCAAATGAGACACCTCGGTCAAATCGGCGCAACGCATCCACGCCTCGTCCAATGGACGACCGGTCTCCGTGACTTGCACTCCACTGCGACACTCATTAGCAGCGGTGACAAACAATTGCTTATCGGCTTGAAGCAGCTGCTGTATGCTGACTCGGGTGTATCCCGAAGGCACCTCACGATATCTGGAGTGCAACAGGCGCTCAGCCCATTTCTCATGTTCTTTGAAACCTAACAATCCGGCCTGTTCCATCGCGAGTCCTCGCCGAGTGAGGGCGAATTTCAGTAACAAGTCAGTGCTCAAGTCGGCCTCACCTCGAATGTCGGCGTTCTTGATGTGAACATTACCGCTATTGTCAACTGTGAGGGTACGATCCTCCTTGTCCCGGGAATTCCGAGTCTCATCGTCCTTGCTCATGCACCAACTCAGCGGAAGATATGTAAGGCGATTGTTTTCATACATTTGACAACACTTGTCCACTGACCTGTCACTCGGTTCATTAGGCCCGGCAATAGTCAAACCTGGATACCGCACCACTTGACGAGCCAAACGATCTGCTCGGTCGGGAGCGGCAAGGCTCCTCGCTGGTGCATCGGTGGTGCGCTCAACCTGAGATTTAAGCTCGGCCGCGACCAAAGCAAAGGCCTCAGAGTGCAATCGGCGCAGCACCGAAAGCTCCCCCACGGTAGCATCCCTCTTCAACAAGTCCTTTATGGAAGTCACAAAAGGACCCTCATCACTCTGACCCGGAATGAAGCTGCTCACATACGCAAATTTGGCAAGAGTGTTGACGCCACCATCGACAAGCAGCTGAAGCACCTCAGCTTTCAAGCCGAGTTTCGCAGCCCGGGAGCTAAAATTGGCCTCACTCTCAGTAATACTCATGGTTCCAGCTTGAGCCGACCCGACTCTCGCGAACCCATGTGGTCCCCATCGTTGTTGATCACAACGATTTGCAAACAACTCTCTACCGACACTCACACATCGCAACGTCGCTCAAGAATTGTTTCACCTCCAACTCGTGTCGCGTCACCTTCAAAATCGCGATGCCACTGACATCCCATCACCGTGACACGCAGGGCCCATGGGCACACCGCACCGATGTGAAGTGTACAATCCTTGGCGCTGGCACGGTACACTGTTGCAACAACATGTGGACAAAAAGCACGGGGCCGACACGGCACACCGTGATCACGCCAGGACCGTCCCTTTCACATCATCAATGTTCTGTCGTGGCGGGGTCTCGCTGACACACCGTTGACCCGACATGTGATACGACTCGGGGCAAAATGCACACCGATGACAGTCTGACGCGGGGATAGCACACCGGTCATGACCTCGGTCGGGGCCGCAACGGCACACCGTCCTCAGTATCCCTCTGTGTCACGCTCGCCAAACACAAATCTCAGCTCTGATCCCCTCTAACCTGCTCTCCAACAGCAGGCTCGACACTGGCATCTGTTTTGACAGAGTTGAAACACCTGGCACACACAGGGTACAGAAACGATGGAACAGCTGCCACCTTCTCGTAGTTCTTCGTGCATGTCCTGCCGCAAGATAGAGAAGTTCCGCCCTCGTCGGCAATCAAGTGCAGCATGCGTGAAGACCGATTGCGAACCAAGTGCTCTGCCTTCAACTCGCGCTTAGGCACTTCCTCACACCAACCATCCACGACCCCGTCCAGCGCTCGCTCGAGCTCCTGACAATCGGTCTCGGCATCCTCTTCATCAAGAGACGCCTCTGAGGAAGCTTCGTAGTCGTAGCTGGCGTTGGGGTCGTCCTTCGTGGGGAAGTACCCGCTCCGGGTACTGTCCGGAACAAAAGTCCCTGACCTAATGGCCGCGAGGACTTTCTCGAGCACCCTGACCGATGCTGATACGGCATCGCGGCTGTATACTTGGGCGCTGCGGTCGCCCGGAGCCGTGTGATACCCCAACACTCTCTGATCATAGCTGTCGATGCCGAATCTGGCACACCAAGATAGACAAGTCGCTTTACATGAGTGCGTTCCAATAGGGGAACACTGAGCCTCAGAAAATCCGCACTTGCGGAGCACGTTTCTCAACCATCCAGCAGCGACCGAAGCACTCGGAGGGTGACTAGCCCAGTGTCCGGTGGTCAAAATCGCAGGCAGGACGGGCAGCCCCTCTCCAACAGGGACGTTCAATTCCTTTCTCAGCATGGACCACGCCTGGAACCAATCTTCGCCAGCGATACCCTTGCGTGGACACACCATCGGCAGCAGCTGAGTTTTCCTCTCAGTGGTGTAAGATGTCTTGCTGCGTGCGATGTCGGCCTGAAGGTAGCCTCCAAGCCCAGACGGGTCGACCTGCGGCTTGTCCTCGCTGACATTGTACATGTTCTGTGTATCAGAATACCTGGCCCTCATAAAAATCGAGAGCAAGAAGAATCCAGCTATGAACCGATCAATGCGATCCCCATCGGGGGAAACTACAAACCTCTCAAGTCGCTGTACCATCTCAGTCGACAACGGTGGGCGCTGGACCCTCTTCCGCTTTGTCAAGTAGCATGCCCTGGCCACACCACTCAATCTCATGCTAGCCATCGCCTCCTGAGCGCTCTCCGCTCCAAGAATGAAGAAACAAAAGGTCACCGCGCTCAGGAAGCTTTTGAGGAAACTCGGCGAGCATGTATGTTCGCACTCACAAGCAAACTCGTACATGTCATCCTCCTTGAATGGAAATGCCAAGACTGCATGCCTATCAGCCCATGCCACGTATCGTATGAGCGGATCAGCCCGACTGTGCAGAGTTCCAACTGCCTTGCCTGCGAACACATGTCGCAGCGACCTTGACACTTGGACCCCGACAGGTGCTAGTGACGTGACCTTCCGACCCACATCGAAAGACTGAGGGCTCCTGAGTACAAGAGCAGTCCACTTCCGAACGGCCGCCACCAGTCTCTTCTCGGTCTGGTTCTCCCAAGAAATATCATGACGTACACGAGAGAATCGATGTGCAAAAGAGACAGCCGGCTGTTTGGGAACCGGAACAGAAATGTTGCTGCTCACAGGAATGAGGGGTAGTGGCCCCCTTCCCAAAGGAACACTGAAATCAAGCAAGCTATTTCGAAATTCAGGTGTCTCCCAAGGCATCCTAAAAGCCGAGCCCTGAGAAGTTCGCAAACATGTGCTGAGATGAGCATCGTAAGCAGAGTCGCTGGCCGTCCTCTGCCTCTTTGCACTTTCTTCGGATGCCATCCTTCAAGTGCTGCAGGCCACCGCTCGCCCCCAAAACTCGGCCCAAGCACTAACGCAATGGTTTTGCCTCGGGCTGCGAATCAAGAGCAGGTTGGGCACAGAAGAAGCTAGCACGGATTTGCCAGCTTGCGTGAAGAATTTGCAGGCGCTCAACAGAAGAAAGGCAGGCCCAAATCAAGCTGGCAAGATCTCTCAGCTGAATTGTCCTGGCCAAAGCGGCCTGCATGGCTGGGCCCACCTCTAGTCGAGACCCATCTCCCACTCTTGAGCAGCAATGTAACACGACGTGGACATTTCACATGCTCTTCAAAGAAATTTCTTCTCTCAAGAAATCACTGCTCGAAAATACATTGCTTAAAGTGGGAGAGGCAGCACACGGGTTAGGGCATTAAGGTTTTTGAGTTTTCTTCGCTCGCCGCCACGGCGGCTCGTCACGAACGCAAAAAGGTACTAGCTGTCGTCGCAGGCTAGACAGCAAAGGTACAGATGTATATGGAAAATTTTTCAATCTCCAATCACAGGAATAATCTGTCCAGCAATCTATATCATATTGCAAAAGAGGAATGGCTTCACTCGGACAGGACTTCTTTTTGTTCTCCGTTGCAACGGGGGTTCTGCTACCGGGTTGATGGCGAGAGTGGGCGAGCACAACCCCTCCGAAGTAAGGCAAGAGCAGCCAAACTGATCAACGGCTAATGCAGCCGAACAGAGCAGCCATCTTCCCCCGGCCCCGCGATCGGAGGATGCATCAATGATCACTGCAGCACTTCCTGTGCCCAATCGGCTTCCAGCCTCGCCGACGAAAGGATTGCCTGGGCCAGCTTCGGCTCGTAATGGGGAGCACGAATGAAGTCCATCATAGTATCGGTGGCTGCCACATCACCCTTGTTTATGGCCTGAAACCGCTCGCAAGCCTCGGCAAACTGTCCCCGCGACGGAAGGTCCGCCGGGTTACTCTTTGAGGGGACCCGCTCAAACCACATAAGCGCCTCCATGGAACTCTCCATTAAGGCCCCCAGGGAGATGAGGCGCATCAGAGAGGCTGAGGGCGAGTATCGCTTCACGAATCCATAAAGGCAGGCATTGTTGTCAATCCAAGCCAGGACCGAGCGACCTTTCAAGAGGCCGCAAATCCCGAACAGGGTTATGGCCAGAGCGTAGGCCTCAACCTGGCAAATCACTTGGGCCCCAGCCTCCTTGCCCCAGTGATCCATCAGCGGTTTGCAAACTTCTCCCCCGAAAACCCATCGGGAACCTGTGTAAGCATCAACAAGAACCGCGCCCCAGGTTCCTCGCCCTTTCTCGAAGGCCCCATCCGTGTAGAGCACAATCGGTGGCAGGATTGTGGCCGGGCATCGCTTTGGCCTGCACTGCGCGATGACATCCAGAGCTAACTCACAAGCTTGCCGAAGTTCGGGCGTGTTGCCCTGGAAAGGTCCTGACAAAGCCCGTGTCAGCATTCGAGAAGTAGGCTTCAGCTCGAAGCCCATAATCAGTCCTCCGGCGAAGTTAATCAAGCCATGAAGCGAAGCCACGTCACTTCTCGTCACGGCTCCACCCTGGGCCACTGTCCGGAGGAGTGCTGCAATTTTCTCGAGTCGTCCAGCTTTGTTCTCAACCTTGAGAGTGCCTCCCCATATCTCGTCAAGGCCCAAAGAAACACCCAAGGAGACTACCTTGTTGTCAAAAGGCACAAACTTCCGCCCAGACTTCGCGTAGGTCCACCCTAGCAGGTCCAGCAGCCTCATCAGGACTTTGTCCAGTAAGAAAGCAGCTGGGCGAAATTCATATACAGTGTAGTCGTCGTAAAAGTCGGTCGCGATTGCAGCGAACTTGACAACCATTATGTGAAGAATCGCAAGTGCTACTTTATTGAACCCATACACGCTTGCAGCAGCTCCAAAAGGCAGGCTCTGGGCTATGTAAAATTCCCACTTGCCTTGTGGGTCGGGGAAGCCAAGGACAGCGTGCTCCCGCGTAGAAGGATGGATGCTCACCTGGCGATAGGCCTTACTCAAGTCCAGCGTCTTACCGAGCAGAGCGGGCTGGCGGAGCATCTCAGGATCCCAGTCTCCCTCGAGCACGGTGCCATCAGACAAGGGGACCCGGACCTTGGAGCGATCCTGCAGCACACGGGAAAGGAACCTCAGGAGGCCGACCGCGTAATCCGTATCCTGAAGCTCTAGGAAAGACGAGGAACCAAAGGCCCTGTTAACCGCCGACATTTTAAAGTCGTCAATTATCCTTATCTTGGCGTCTTCGCCCTGCCTCAACAGGAAACGAGGCGAGAGCGACCAAGCATCGGTCTTCAAGATGTCGCTGACTTCCTGCTCCGAGTGGTATGGACCCGTAAGGAAACCCGCTGCCAGTTCCTCGGAAGTCTCATCTTTCATCGCCTTGTAATCCTGCTCGGAAGTAAGCCCTTTCATCTTTTGCAATGCACGCCGCCGCAGGAGGGCCTGGGCTTTGAGCTGATCTGGCTCGAGGTCCTTAGGCTTCGGCCGCTTTGCAAACAGGGGGGACTCGGCTTCTTGACCAACCAATGGCACACCATCGGTAAGGAGGTCAACCACTGACATGTCGGGAAACCCCGTTTCCTCAAGAAGCTCGCGAAACAATGCTAGGGCCTTGCCTTTGGTGACTCGCTCCACATCCGGATGCATCTTGGCTCGAAGCTCTTTCTCAGCGGCAGACAGCACCGCCATCCGGTCATTCAAGGATTTCAGTTCAAGCATCCGCCGCTTGGACACAGCTACAGGGCCTTCCGTGAGAATGGCAAAGATGTTGCGGCGCACAGCATCGGGCAAACGAATGCTATTGTCGGCTGGGCTGGGCAGCCCACATGCACGATGCAGGTGCTCCTCCATGGAGAAATACACACCTGCCAGGTCCCCGGCCTTACCGTCTCTTTGCGTCCGGATCCTTTTGGAGGGATTCGGCTCGTCGGAAGGATTCGGCTCATCATTATCCCCCGTTCTAGAGCCGCGACTTTGGGAGAGGACTTTGTAATCAGCTCCAGTCGGCACTTGGGACAGAGGAACCCTAACCCGAAACTCAGGGATTAAGGGTGGCATATATGTGGGCTGATTGGCCGCCGCCGCTCGCACCTGAGCTCGAAGTTGGCGGCTACGCAGGAAGTCGACTTTCTGGGCCAGTAATCCTTGGCAGGCGGCGGTGGCGGAACGACAAAGTGTCTGGCACAGCTCAGCGGGCAGCGAAGCATCACTGAAGCTCCCAGCCGTAGAAGAAGGAACCCAAGGCAGATGCTTATGGGACTTATCACAGGAACGACTGAGGCCTGGGAAAGATGAAGAGTCAGCTCGGACCCGCAGCGACGTCAAGAAGGGGGCACCGAACATGCAGGTGTCAAGCTCCTGATCGGCCAAAGCGAAGAACCATTGCAGAAAACCTTGATGCCGCCTCCGCTTGACAAAGTGGGCCAGGAGGCTCCAAACCCAGCTCCGGGCTGGACCGATCAGGCTGACGAGGGCCCGAGTTTCGTAAGCTCTGAACAGCAGGTCGACCACTGCTTGCGCCAAGCTGTTGTCACGCTGCAGCAGGGAAGTGGCACTGGCGGGAAGCCCGTCCCGCCCTAGCAAGTGAGAGGCATCACGAAGGCTCAATCGTCCTTGGGAATCACGCCCCTGATTGCAAGATTTCAAGAACAGATTGAAATGCCACCAGTCGACCAAAGTGTTGCGATCAAAGTCAAGCAAAGCCTGCAGATCATCGGCTGTGGAGAGGTCAATCGGTACTCGAGGGCAGAGCTCAGGGGCACCACCTTTGTGGCCCAGGGACAAGGCATCCCATCCAGCTTGCATGGCGGCGGCCGACAAAGATCCCGCCACCGCGAGGCAATCAGCGAGCAAAGGAGGACGATGGACCGGAGAGGGGCCCTGTTTATTCAGGGAGTTGCAGCCCTCAGAGGTCCCGGACGAGTTGGAAGCACCACGTTGCCGACTTGCACCCTGATCTGGGCAAGGCGGTGATTGGGTCTCGGCGAGTATTGAAGGGACCTGAACAGATCCCTGAGGCCCGGGCGCTGTTAAGGCCGGGGCTGGCACTTTCACGGGGAGAACCTGCCTCATTTGATCCGGGACTGAAAGCTGTTGCGAGGCGCAGGCCTTTGTTGAAGCTAGCTGCGAGGCACTGGGCAACGGGAAGCCCAAATCGAGCAAGATGCGTCTGTCGGCTCCGGAGACGCGCCCTCCGGCCTGCAAGGCAAAAAGCACCAAGACGACCCGGCGCCCAGTGGCTGGCAAAGTGCAATGTTCGTACTTTCTTGCACAAAACGCAACGGGCCCGCGAGACACTTGCAAATCCACGGTCCGACCTGGCTCGCTTACCCGGACAGCTCCCCCTTGGAAAACAGTCAAAGGAATCACATAATTCGGAGAAAAGGAGTTCTGGCTGTCTCGGTGTGGCCGAGTACGCACCTGGTCAAAAAATGGCAAAACTCGTGTAAACGGCACCTTCAAGCAAAGAGGACAAACCTGTTCACCACTCGCACCGTCTGTGGAAAAAGCCTGCAAGCCTTGCGAAGGCTCACCTTAACCCGAGAGTACATCCCTGCCGAAAATGAGCGCCCCTCGGCGTCTCGGTCACACTGCTCGTGTGGCAAGGCATCAAAAAGCCTCGTCACCTGTGCAGCGGTAACGGGCGTGCTCTGAGCTAAGATTTGCTTGGCTAAAGCTTCAGGCGAATGCGGGGATAGTCAATGCTGGCATTCAGTGTGCGGCCGTTCTGCCCCACACCCCTTGAAATTGCACACATGCTTGCCAAAGCGGCACGACTTGCGCTTCTGGAACCGACAGATCCCCTTGTTGAAGAATGGGCAGATGAAACGGCCATCATCGTTTGCACGAACGCATCCCTCGGGCAATGACTCAAGCAGCTCCTTCAAGGATGGTTGCGAGGAGGCGTCAGCCTGGGCTTGGCTCTGATTCTGCTTCCCTTTGCCGCGGCCCTTGCCCTTGGTCCCCTTCTCACCTCCTTGATTGCCTTTGTTGGCTCCCTTGGGCTTCCACGGTTGGCCCTGGTTCTCGGCAGGCTTGGGGAGGTGTGTCAAGCAGGACATCACGAACTGATTGTTTGCGGCCGCGGCTATGTGCTTGTCAAGAGGAGCAGGGGCTCCGACTCCGATGACGATGTCGCCTCGGCTCTCCTGGGCCACGACCTGCCAAAGCTTCTGGTCAGCTGCGAGAAGCTGCTGAACGGTAGTGTAGCGATAGCCCGCGGGAGGCACATCAAGCAGAGCCTGGAACATGCGGTTGTGCCAAGCTTCCATTGCGGTGAATGAAGCAAGCCCTACCTGGTCGAATGCTAAAGCTCGGCGGAGGAAGCATCGGCGCAGCTTGAGTTCGCCGGTAGTCTCGCACCGGAGACTGGAGGCTTGCTTTGTGATTTTGATGTTTCCATCGGCTCCCAATGATAACTTCTGCTCGGACTTGTCGCCCAGGATCTCGTCGTGGCGGGAGATGCATTTCTCAGGAGCAATGTGCAGCACTTGTGCAGAATCCAGCATGGCCTGGACCCGGTCCACAAGGCCATGTCCAGGCTCTGTGTGGATATCCATCTCGAGGCCTTTAAGCTCGCCCCTTTGGCGTTTCAAGCGTGTCAAGCGTTCTGCCAACGGCATCTCGCGCGGGCTGCTCTCGCCCGTTCTCGAGGCTCTCGATTCCAAGTCCACCAGGGCATGTGCGTGGCTCTCGTACCACAATCTCCTGATCACCATATGTTGTTCCACCGGCACCTCGCTCCCAAGCAGAGTCTTCAGGGCCTCGAAGAGAGGCGCGTCATCCCCGCTCGAAGGTTTGCTTGAGCACACGAAAGCGAGCTTGCCGTAGGTGTCCAAGTTCTTGGCAGTGAGCTTGTTCAGAAGCTCCTCGCTGACGCCGATCTGCTTCGCTCGATCAGTGAAAGCAGGCACCGATTCAAGCCCAGCCATGAGACCTGGGCAGGTGAGGATACGAGTTTCGCAGGCTCACTCACGGCGAAGTCAACCGTGGGTCTGGTTTGTCTCGGATTCACACTTCCCTCGCCTCCGATCTCAGGAGGCCTGTCGGGGAGCCGGCGATCTCAACCGGCATCGCCCCATTTGTTTCTTTCATGTGCAGGCCGGCGAATGCAGCCGGCCACCGGGGTTTTTGCAAATTCCCAGGTCCCCAAACTGACTCCCGACAAGTTCAAGCCTGGGCACTCTGCAGGCTTCGCGGGAGAGCTCGACACTCTTGGCAACTCCCAGCCAAAAGACTGCGGACACTTCCCAGTCCGCTCTTGTGCTCGGAAACAAAACGCACGCACACCACTCTCAATCGGCCCGAGTACCTCATCTCAAAAGGCACAGGCACGACGACACCAGTCAGCAAACGGCCAGCTGAGCTCGTTCTCTTTTCTTCAGGCCGCGCATTGCTGGCAGACATTCTCCTGAGCCTCCTCGGGCCCCATTAGACGCAAGTTTGCAGTGACCTTACTACCGCACTTCAAAATTCCGGGACTGACTAACCGGTGCACCACTCCACTCAAGACATGCATGTAAGTCTCTCCCGAAAACGTGCAGCTCAGCCGAGGACGGACCTCCTCCGGGGCCGGGGCCCCCAGGTCCGCTTCGAGGTCGCCGAGGTTGGTTATGTCAGACCCGGCCTCGGAGATATTCTCCTCTTGAGGCTCTTCGGCTGGTAAATCCTCGGCCACCGTCTCTGGAAGATGTTCAAAATCGGACGGATCGCCATGCAGGGCTCTGGCAACCCTCTCAGCTCACGGGAGGTCAGGACTGAGCACCCCCCTACTCACAGCACTCACGACCTTGGCTACCTTCACGATGATCTCTGCAAGCGCATCCCTCGAGTACAGGAGAGCCATGCCGTGCTTTGGGCTGCAATGGTGCCCCTGGGTGAGGCGCTCCTCGTAGGTCATGGTCCCGCTCTTGGCCGTCCAAGACAAGGCTGTTGCTTTCAGGCTGTGCGAGCTGTACTGTTCAAGATCCCCCGCGAAACCCTGCAAGTGCAAAAACTCACGAAGCCACAAGGAACCTTCCGCAGCCGTCATGGCCCTTCCCAGAAAGTTCCCTCCCGGCGACATGGCCGGCATGATTACGGAACAGTCCGGTAGCCCTGCCAGGGCCCTCTTGCGCATCCAGACACGTCCCCATGAGGGCTGAGTAAGGCCGCTGCCCAGTGCAATCAAAGGCAACACGGTATCCTTTCGGTCCTTGGCCTTCGTCTTGTAATGCTTTGTCGAACACTCAAGAAGGACAAGCCCGTTACCTGCCACGTCAATGCACAAGTGGGTCCCTCGAGCCGCATCCGACCATCGAGCCGAGGAGTAGAGGCAGAAGAGAATGAACCCTGCTATGCTAGCCCTGGCATAATCCTCGGAGTCGTGGACGAATTCTTCCAAGAGCCGCACTGCCTCCACAGGAAGGGGCGGTGCTTGCCAGAGCGGCCGTTTGGCCATGGACATCGCCTTGGCTGCTCCCTGCACACGAGGGGAAATCCTGGAGCCTTGCGCAGCCCCTGTCAAGTGCACAAAGAACTTGTAGGCCTTGAGAAAAGCCTCGCCGGCAGTGGCTCCTGCTTTCTCTCGTCGCAAGTGAAGCATATAAGCATACAACTCGCCCTCGGAAGGCGCCAGAGGACGCCCTTTGCTAGCTACGATCCACTTGGCAAACCTGGAGAAGTCTGATGCCCGCTTCAACAATGTGCTGGCTGCTCTGCCGGAGAAAGTGTCCTCGATAATCGAGGTCAGCATGGCTTCTTCCACCAGGGAGCCTGCAGAGCCCAAGAGGTTCCTTCCGAGCTCCGAATCATCGGGAAAGAAAAGCACGATGAGCCGGATCTTCTTTAGTGCAGTAAGCCTAAGCATGTCGTCGCTTTTGGCAAACCTGGCTGCAAGAAGTCGCCTAGCCTCATAAGTTCCTTTGGGTACCCAGGCCCACGGCCCTGCTGCAGGGGCGGGAATCGCCGCCCTCCTCAGACCATCGAAACGACCCAGCATTGGCTCCTGGAACATGAAGCTGGGCCCCAACCTGGGCCTCATCACCCTTTCCCACGGCATCGCCAGACGAGAGTGCCTTGCAAGAATGAAACCTGAGTTCATTGCATACCAATCACCGGCGCTGCCGCCGAAGGCGGTAAAACCTGCAAGCTGCTGTTCTAATAGGTCCGCAGTCGGGTCGTCGTCAGGAGGAAGCTGCATGTCCTCGCGAGACATCAGGCTCCCCAGCTGTTCCTCGGTAAGATCATCACCCTCGGCAGGGCTGCTCATGAAAGCTGCCAAGGGACTCTGCACCGGTGAGCTCTCATGCACAGCCGAGTTTGGTGAAATTGGGCTGGCAGGCATGGCAGGCAGAGGCACTTGCTGACCCGATTCGACAGACGGGGCGACTGCCCCCACAGCCGGATAAAAAGCTTCAGCACTCATCCCCCGCAAAAGAAGCTAATCAGTCGCAGCGAAACACCTGATGCAAGCGTTGCACAAGTCTCGGCAACGACCTCAGGCAGAGGGAATGCTGGCACCTTGCCGCACCCCGGCCTTCAGGGCCGGACGAAAGTCCATCCGAACCCCGGCGGGGCTCTTGCACGACGCTCTAAGAGCAACACCGGTATACAGAGGACTCGGACCTGTTAGATGCAGGACTACAGGCCTCTAGAGAGCCCTCGAAAAATTTTTGGCAAACTCAGCCTTGAACACACCGCCGGGTGACATGATTCAAAATCGCACAAGCATCTACCGGAGCATCATGTGGGAAATCGTGATGCAAAATACAGCATCAAAAGAAAAAGCGATGCGAAAAACAGCATCAAACCACATGAGAAACGGAATCTGTTGAAGATCACGAAAAGCTAAAACGGTGGTTAAAACAAAGTCGGAGGAAAACTGCAAGTGCGCTTCGCCTTTGGCTTCGCTAGACCAGGATAAACATAACTGCGCTCCGCTCCGTGGGACAGTCATTGGATGACCCGGGGCGACCATCGGTGCTGTGCGCTTCACGCGCACCTGGACTCTGGGCCCTCTCATCCTCGCTGGTCACAATCGGGCGTGACTTTGTCTTTGGCCTCGCACCACGCACTGGGGTCGGTGGTGCAACCTCAGCGTTACCTGGCCCACGTGTGATATTCACTGTAACTCCACTCGGACGGTGCACAAAGCATCTCGTCGCGATCAGCAGGCACGCAAGAAAGACCACAACCTGCCAAACGCATGTGAAGGTTCCAGGGTACAGGTCGTAAGCTGCATAGACATAGCCCACAAACCGGATGACACAATTCAAGAATCGATCAAGAAAGTTTTCATCCTCATCATCGTTGTCATTGCCTGCATCTGCCTCTGCGCCTTTGCTTGCTGTCATCTGCAGGGCGCATAGCACAACGCTCAAGATGCGAGCCGTTCCACCTCCAAGATCACTCCGGCAAAGCTGCTGCAGGTCCTTGCACGTAGCACGAACCGCACTCATGTTCACATCAGCATCAATCTCCTCCTGGCCAACACGCGAGTTGCGGAAGTTGCACAGGCCAAGCAAGAAACGGACACGGTGAGGACTAAGCGATTTTGTTCCAAGATCACTCACATTGGTCCGTGTTGCAACCGCCGTCACGCGCAGCTTGTCCGCTGACACTCGCTCCTGGCACCATAGCATCTTTGCATCAAGATGTCGCACACGGCCTACGCCAGATCGCTGAAGAATGCTTCGTGCTGCAGCGTTGTCTATGAGGAGGTAAGGAGGCGTGGCCCCATCAGCAGAAATGAAGTTGTACATTGATGACATCAGCGTCCCATCGATGGCGCAAGAAACAGCACTGTTGAACTCAGCTTCGGCACTGCTAAGCGATATGCTCTTCTGAGTCCTAGAGTCTAGAGCTCGCATGGATCATGTGGGAATTCACCATGATCACAGCCGACGACACTGAACGACGGGTCCGGCGGTCGCCGGCCCAGTCGCTGTCGCTGAAACACTCAACCCATGGTTCTGGACCACAAGTCCTTGGCCGATCTGGCCAGCTTCAAGGCACACGCAAAACCCCGAAGTGAAAATAAGGTACCCAACCAAATGCCGTAACATCTTCCATGATCCTTGCGTTGGCGCGCTCATGAACTGGGACAGGTGGCGACTCGTGAACATTGCATCGGGAAGATCACTTTGCAAATAAAGAAGAATCCCTACCCCTGACCGGTACTTGAATGCCTGGTCTGCACTCAAGGCTGGGTCGTTCTCTGCATCAGTTGGGGGCTTCCCGCCCGGCAGGGGGGACTTACGGATTTTGGGATTACCACACAGCTCCTTAAGCTTGTCAAGATGTCTGGGACTTACCTCTTTCAACAACTCAGTTGACGACATCAAGTAGTGGCGCTTCTTCAAGAAGAAAATCTCATCCCCGGGCACAACAATGCGATGCACAGTCACCTTGCGAGATGATTCAAGCTCTGTTGTCATGTGCGTCATCACAGCAGTTGGCCCGGTCCCAAGCAAATCATCAACATGGATCAACCCAGCCCCGCCTCCGCTCGCAGCTGGATAACGGAAAAGGGCTGGAACCTCTGGCATAGGCTCGATTCGGCTGGCAAAACTGGTAAAACCAAGTCTGACTCCCTTCACGCTGTCCAGGGAGCAACCTCAACAGCCGAAAATAACGCTTGCTGCCACCTATCACCACACTTGTACACTGTACACGTGGGCTGCACTTGTGGGCAATTCAAATATGCATCTCCAATGTCAAGACTGACAAGCTGCCAACCAAGGTGGAAATTGGAAATGAAAAGAGATGGGATCACCTTGCTTCGCAACGCCGACGAAGCTGGGGAGTACAGGTCGCTCCTCCCAGGGTTGAGAAATGCATAATCACGCGCTACTAAGCGCGCTCTCCGCAACCAACACGGAGCACCGTTGACCGTCTTGCTGCGCCATGTCACGACAAACCTTGTGGAGAGATTGCGATGATCAGGCAGCGGGCTGTCGGTGCTTTCCAAGGCAGGGATGGCGCTTAGCCGCTCAATTTCAAATTTTATTGCAACCTGGTCTACACTGTCAAGCGTTGCCTCATCAAGCACAGGCTCTTGCTCGCTAAAGGGAAGGATGAGGCAGGAAGGAATGCCATCAACAACGTCACTCTGGCTCGGCACTGTGCTCATCTTCATGTGCATAGTCAAAGGAACTTAGCACATCGTTGAAGTCGAGGTCGGGAACATCATCGTTGTGGTGCATATAGATACCGTCAAAATTCACAGCATCAAGGCGAAGCCGTTTCCGCGGCTCGTTTGCACTCGGCTCAGCAGCTCTGGTGGGCACACGAACGGCCGCTGGCCCAGACGAAGGAGCGGGATCGGATGATCCCGTGGCACGATCAACATCTGGCGCCTCGGCTAACACCTCAGCGTCTGGCACTGCAGCCTCTTTCGAACTCACAACATCTGCATCGGAGGATGCTGTTGGCAATGGCGTAACAGGTCCGGTGTCCTCTGGCATGGGTGTCGGTGGCTCCGGCACAAAATCACTTGTGATGGCTGGCGGTGGCACAAGTTCACTCAACGGTGCACTGTCAGTTACGATTTATCAAGATGTGTCTCAGGATCACGTTTGGTGTTAGGCTAGGTTTGGTGTGGTATACATATATATATATATATATACTGTATACATATATATGTGTACAAATCAATATTCGGATGCTATATATATATATATATATATATATATATATGTATATATATATATACATATATGTAGCTTTCGGGTTTCTGTGTATACATATATATATATATATACACCAAATATTTAGTTTCGGGTTTATGGTTAAAGGTTGTCTTGGCCTTGCACTAGAGTTTCCCGGACTGCTCGCAGTGGGGTTGCACCGTTGCAGCAATATGCTTGGAAACCTGCAGGAACAAAGAGCATGCATATATACATGTAAACAAAACATATCTCTGTATATATATATATATATATATATATATATAAGGTACATACACAGTGCCTGCATGCTCCCATCCACTTTTCCTATATAGTACCTTTTTGCAGATATATATATATATATATATATATATGCATATATATATATATATATGAATCTGCAGTCAAAGTAGTGGGTCGCTCGGCAGGGCCAAGAGCTCGCCAGCAGACTCCATGGCTTCCGCCGGGAGCTCCTCGCTTTCCTGCTTGGGAAGGAAATCATTTGAACCCAGCGAGGTTTTGAGTCAGGTCTTGCAGGAACTCAAAGAGCTGCCCGAGTTGCCATCTGGGACGAGTCGCTCTGCTCTACTCCGTTCTGCTCCACATTATTTCTCCACTTTAACACCATTTGTAGCTATGGCTCAAGGTTTAGATCTTGAGGCAGAGTCCGACTTGGAAGCTTGGAAGCCAAGCCGTCCGCAGCCCAAGCTTGGTTTACCTGTTTACCTAGCGCCATTGTTCTTCCGCCGTGTTGGCGGATCCAGAGTTTCAACTCACCCCGAGGGCGGCGGTGAGCATGCGGGCCAATCTGGTTGTGATCGAACTACACCATAACTGGCAGGAGGTGGGAAACGAGACCGTGAGGGTGTGGTTTAAGCAGGTTGCAGCGTGGAGCAAATTGCACATCACCGCGACTGGGACGCCAGTGGCCGACAGCATCCCCCAAGAGTACCTGAGGCGTCTGCCCGTATGTCTTCACCTGCCTCCGACAGCTTGGAAAAGGCAAGCTTGTCAGCTTGCAATCTGACGAAGGGACACCTTCCTGTAACCAGGCTGAGCGGGTTTGGTCAGATACCTGAACAAAGAAGCGATGTAAGCCTCATGCTTCTCCCAACTGATCAAGCGGCAATGCATAAGCCACTCCCCTGCGACGCAGGGCATTAAGGACCTGCAAAAAGCCCTTAATATCGCGATCGTCCATACCAGTCGCCTCCGCAACCTTCAACTGAGTAGTTAAGGGCTTGATGTTCTGAACCTCATCCTCACGACTATGGCACTTCTCTGGACCGATGTACTTCAAGCACCGACTCTCCCCTGAACTGCCATGTCAAGCAAAGCATGACTCGGCTCAAGCTGTCCAGTGAGCGAAACTCCTGCGAGCTGAGTCCGAAGCTGATCATGCGAGCATTACGCTCAAGGCAGGCTGGAACGAGTTTGGTGCGCCGGGTATTGTCCTTAGCCACTTTGGCCACCAAGAAGCATCTACTCTGGTCTGCTCGAAAAAGGTGCCAGCTGTGCGCCACACTCTGCCTCATGTTCTTAACCGATGCTGCTGGACTGGTCAGCATGATGAACGGCACGCCTGTGTCTTCTTCCCGCTACGGCAAGAAACAGGCTTGCATAGGGCGGTGGTTTGGTGGGGCAAGGTCTACGCCTACGCGCTATGGGTGCTCAAAGCCTTGCTCCCGGGCAAACATATCATCCTATCGGACCACGATGCGGCCCCGACTGCGCTGTTCGAGGTTGCTGACTTGCAGGATCTGTGCCTGGATACGCGGTGTTGGAATGCCTGCCCTGGACGATACAGTATGGTCCTTTGCGCCCACCGTGCCTGAGGAGCCGACTTCATACGGAAGTTGGCATTTTGCCGCAACACATGCGCGGTCCAGGGTCTTGGCAGGCCTTTGTGGACGCTTGTGATGGCGAAGGAGGCGGGAGCACCATTGGGGACTCGCAACTCTGCCGCCGGTTTGGACTGTCCCCGACGGTGTTTGTCCCACTCCTGCTGTCGAAGCTTGCGCACCTGGTGACGCTGCCACGTCCCGGAGCGTCGGACGGCAGAGCTCTTAGCAGGTACTCCACTCTTTGGTGCGCAGGCACGACACAGCGGAGATGTTGTCACTTTGTCACTGCTTGGGCGTACCTGGGGCGGTCTTGCAGCTGCCTTACTGGCACCCGAATGCCCTGCGTTGCTTCAGCGCGAGCATGAAGACCCCCAATCCTGATGACTCACTACGGGAAGTCTTACAGCCGCACGAGGAAGCCTTGGGATGGGCAGAGGGGCCCATGAACAGTGTGCTAATTCCACTCTTTTCGCCTTGAGCTCGAGCCACTGCAGGGTGTGCAGCCTACCGGGGCCCTATCTCTTCATGGCCAAAACGGTTCCCCGGAACTGTGTTGGCCCGGCATTTGTGCGCGGCTATGGAGCCAACGGCAAGGCCCTGCTGGCACAGCTGGAGCGTCTCCGCTCTCTGCCCACCCTCGCGGAGACACTGCGGCGGGTCCTCCCCTTCCGGCGCACAACGCGGCCTCGCTTCTCGCCTCACATGCGCACATGGGCGCGCTGGCGAATTTGGGCCCTCCTACCAGCAACGGAGTTGGAACGGGTGGCGGCCGTGTCCGCCCCATCCCATGCAGGGGAGCAAATGATGACTCTAGACGTCTCAGACCACGAGCTTGCATCCTACTTCTTCCGCGCCATCAAAGGCTTTGACATGGCGCATGCAGATGAGGATGAACGTCCGGGGGGCGGCTGTCCCTCGCCATCTCCTGAGGTGCGCATTGAGTGCTCTGGCGCCAGTACGTTTTGCGCCCCGGCCCGCAACGACGCTTGGCAGCTCATGTGTTCCACCCAGTGTTACGGCCCCACGGGGTGCCTCGCGGAGACATGCTCCAAGCTGTCGGCGACGGCTTCGGCGCGGCTCAGTGCTACGGGCCGATATACCAGCCTCCTGCTTTCCCCCCTTCCGGTCATCCAGTTAGTGCATGCAATGTTGGGTGTGCGGTTCTCTGCGACCAGTCCGGAAGCCCGAACCATTGACGTGCAGCTCCAGCGAGCACGCCGCAGCTCTCACTTGCAGAATCCACACTCCGCGTGTCTGACAGCCCTGGTGCATTGCCTTCTCGAGCATCGGCTCCGCGCGGCCTACCGTCCGTGGCTTTTCGGCAGGCAGCTACACGGCAGGCCTGGTGGGAGTGCTTCTTCGCAAATTATCAGGCGACAACCACTTCCCACCAGTGGGTCTGCCCGCCGCCTCCGGTGGCGTGTCGGCTGATGTTGCGACGCCAGCAGCCGTGGAGATTGGGGCCGTTGGCATGCCAGATTGGCTCTTCGCGGAACTCCTGAGCCTCCCGTGTCGGTTGCGCATCATCCATGCCAGCGAAGACTTTTTGTGCCCTTGGGTGCCTACCGAGTTTGCGCGGGCCGCCATACGGGCCGCCCCAGGTATACGTGTAGGAGGTATGCATTGGTTGAACAATGTACCGGCAGAGCTCTTCGGGCCTCAGTGCCACAACTACTCCCACCTGCTCCTGCGCACTAGCCCCGCCCTGCAGGCCCAGGTAGGTGGATGTTACCGCCGCCCGTGCTTTCCTCCCCTTGCGTAGCCTGGAGAAAGAACTGGAGTGGGCCTTCCACTCTCTTCACTTCTACCGTAGTCGGGGACTCGTAGATAGTGAGGTTGGCACAAGGTTATGGCTGCCCTCTTCCCGCACCGCGTCACCGAGGAGTCGCTCAAGCGGCTGGGCACCGTGGACTCCCTGCCGCAACGCCTCCTCGAGGCAGTCCGCACCGTCACAGCAGCCTCCCTGCCACACTGTGTTGCAGCGCTGCGTTCCTGGATCATTCAGGAAGTCACCTCTTAGATTCGGTTAGGTTATTTCCTAACTATTATCTTATTTGGGGTTTGTAGGTTATCTTTTGACTATTATCCTATTTTGAATAACCTTGAAAATAGTTTATTTAGAAAATAGGATATAGTCTATTTGATTAAATAACCTAGCAAATTCGAGTCTATTTACCAAAATAACCGAAGGTTATTTGTCAGATGGCATTGAAATTTTGTTGCCGAAAACTTGAAAACCTTGGGAAAAGCAGGAGCAGGCCAAACTTGTTTTTCCAAACGAGCACATGTTACTTAGAGAATGTTACCTAGGGATCATGTTCCACATGCTACTTAGACAGCTTTTTTCCTTGGTCGTCAGACCAGAACATGTTACTTATAGAGCACACATGTTACTTAAAGAATGTTACGTAGCGATCATGTTTCATGGTGCTGGGACAGCTGCTTCCCTTCTTGCCTGAACTGAACTGGCGGCGGCAGCAGAAGATTTTTTTCACACTCGGTCTCTGCTCAGTCTCAGGTGCGCCCCGAGCTTCTCAGTCTGCAGAGACTTTGCTCAGCCTCAGGTTCCAAGCCGCCCTGAGCTTGCTCACCATTTTCACCGTCACCGCCGGTCCTCTGAGTCCTCGGGCACAGCTGGCGGCCAAACTCCTGCTGACCTTTTGAAGGTCCTCGCCTTTGTAGCACCAAGTGAGTCTCGGGTTGATGTGGCGGCAAAGCAAAACCGTGTGCAAAAGCAGATGCAGCTTGGGTAAAGGGCTGAAAAGCTTGAGGCCTTCGGCCTCGAAGTGTGCCCCCAACTCCATATGAAGATTGCACATAGCGAAGGCATATTCGATGAAGTTGGTCGCCTGGGGCTCCGGGAAAGCAGTCTCGGCTCGGCACTCCTTCATGATCTTCTCCATGGCGATGTTCAGTCGCAAGTACGTCCTGATCTTGCAGTGCACAGCAAGATCAGGATGCATGTGCTCCTCCCAAAGTTCCAACAGGGGCTCGCCAAAAGCAGCAATCTGGCCCGCCCTGCCTTTCAGCTTGGGGCATTTTTTTTTTCCTCTGGAACATTGTGAGCTTGCGGAAGCCTCTATACCTCTCGGAGATTCCCAGTCTCTTGTACGAGGTAACGATTTTGTCCCAGCATTGTCCCAGATTTGTTAGTGGTGAGTCTGCCATGAGGTGACTCACCAACAAATCAAGGACCGACCCGAAGCTGATCTGATCTGCCCCCAAGTACTTGCAGTGCATGTAATCGTAGTGCACGTTCAATGGGGTGAGACCAGTGGCATTGGAGAAGATGGTGCTCGATGATCGCTCCGGGTATGCCAACCATGATTCCCTTGTCCATCCCAACGTGAGCCACCGAGCACTTGTTCGGCAATCATGCCAGCTCGAATCGGAATTGTCGCCTCTGCACTTGCAAAGGGCACACGGGGATGCTTTCGATCCGTAATGCGGCAACTGCAGCTTTTGCACCAAATATTCGGCATCGCCATTCAAACTCCAGATGATGCCTCGCAGTCCATTCGCCAGCGGCGTCCCGGCTCGACGGGCTTCCACGGTACCGGCGGGATACCTCGAAGTTTTTTTTCTCTGGGACTTTAGGACTGCCTGGCGACAATCGTTGCTGGTTGTTTGTCTTTAA
The DNA here is from genome assembly GCA_905221615.1 of Symbiodinium sp. CCMP2592. Classification (NCBI taxonomy): domain Eukaryota; class Dinophyceae; order Suessiales; family Symbiodiniaceae; genus Symbiodinium; species Symbiodinium sp. CCMP2592. Next base: position 328,483 of record CAJNDT010005813.1, on the reverse strand, counting down.
AAGAATAGGAGTGACCTCCGAAAAGAAAAGTCAATGAAACTATGTAAGGGCCCTATTTTGCTGGCACATGTTCTGGGGTAGTAGGGTCTGCAACTTGGGAATGGAACCAAAATTGATTCCACGAATTCTATCTGCAAACAGGGTTTATCACAGAGCTTCACCCCTCAATCCTTGAAGACTTAGGAAACACGTTATAATGTGTATAGACAGAAACCAAAACGGACAGCAAAAGCTTGAATGAGTGGACTTGCACAGTTGCTTTGCACCCAAGTGGTTGGCTGCTGGCCAGACTCCACTGGCAAGGCAGGCAAACGACCAACAGATGATTCGGACAAATTCATCTGTCGTTTCTTTTCCAGCCTCGGTCTCATCGAAGCAAAACTACGATGGCATCATACTGTCCTTTGTCCACCCCTCTGCCAGAAGGCTGTTCCACGTGTACGAGGTCAGCTGCCTGCTCCAGATTTTCCCTATCCCCACCACAGGGGTGCCGTCCCCGTGTAGCTGTAAAGGCAGGGTATGCTCGGCATCGAAGGACTTCTTGCTGACGATCGGGTGGTTTCGCCAAGCGGGATGACCCGCCTTCTGAAGGCGCCAGAATTCTTTAAGTTTCTGAATACCTCCAGAAGGCATCATGAACTTTGCAAAGGCGGCTGGGTAAGAGTGGTAAAGATCAGAAAATACCACATGTGGAAGAAGCATCGTCTGAAGCAGTTTGTCCCAGGGTGGCTTGAAGCTCCTGGCTGGAAGATAGGGAAACCCTGGCAGGAATTATAATCTGGATTTCTTTCTCAGGGCTTAGAGATACTATACCCAGCAAACTACAAAAACAAAAGGTTCTAAGTATCCCTGAGGTTCATTTTGACAGCGAAGGGCTTCGAAAAAGCATTGTTCTTGTTGGCGATTTTCAGAATCTCCTTGTGCATATTATTCGGATACAGACCAGCAGATCCCAAGCCAGCTAAAGCAGCGACTTCGCTGGGCGGTGTCGCTCCGACAGCTTGAAAGTCCCTTTGGGAGGCAGCTGCCAGCTTTTGGACCACCTGAGGGCTCACTTCGCCCCACGACCATCGCTCCAACAGCTCATGTGCCAGATTGCTCGCAACAGGAGCTGCATCATTTCTGGCTTCAACTTTTTGGATCCTCTGCTGCACTCCACCTCGCCTCAACCGCTTTGGAGGGGGCTCCTCTGCCATTCCGGCACCGCACAGATTCTACCGAGGCTTCCTGTGGCTTAGAAATATATAATGGCATGTTGTTTTCACGGCCTGCCCTAGGTAACATGTGCTCTAGGTAGCATGTGGTATCAAGGAAATCTAGGTAACATGTGCTTTAGGTAACATCTGGCATCGAAGAAATCTAGGTAACATATGCTTTAGGTAACATGTGACATCGAAGAAATCTAGGCAACATGCGGTATGGCATCAATCAAAATTAGGTAGCATGTGCTCTAAGTAGCTGTATGGCACCAGAATCCAAACACTAGATCTTTCCTGTGACATGTGTTGCATAATAGATCAACTTTAAGTAACATGTGTCAGCACATATTTAATCATGTGTGCCATCTAAGTAACATTGGGACAGCAGTGTTCTATTCTCTTGCCACAAGCGAAGCTGCGACGACGGCATACAAAAAGGTTTTGTGATTATCGACATCAACACACAACTCGATGGGTCATTTTCTGAGGCACCGCACAGAATTATGTGTTGGGCTTCAGCGGGCTTAGACTGGGACTTTGATGCGGGGGGCATACTAAAAGGTTGTGTGACTAGGACCACCGAGCAAACCTCAACCGAATGTATGCACACAATGTTACTTAGAATTCTGAGTTGACCTTCAGCTGGGTTTGAGTGGGACTCTGATGCCGGGGGCATACTAAAAGGTTTTGTGAGTAGCAACACCAAGCAAACCTCAACAACAAGTTTTATGCATGCACAGCATGTTACTTAGATTATGTGTTGGGCTTCAGCGGGGTTTGACTGGGACTTTGATGCCGGGGGCATACACAGAGGTTTTCACTTTAGGAATACGAAGCATACCTCAACAACAATTTTTATGCATGCTCACAATGTTACTTAGAATTATGTGTTGGGCTTCAGCAAATTTTGACTGGGACTTTGATGCCGGGGGCATACACAGAGGTTTTCACTTTAGGAACACGAAGCATACCTCAACAACAATTTTTATGCATGCTCACAATGTTACTTAGAATTATGTGTTGGGCTTCAGCAAATTTTGACTGGGACTTTGATGCCGGGGGCATACACAGAGGTTTTCACTTTAGGAATACGAAGCATACCTCAACAACAATTTTTATGCATGCTCACAATGTTACTTAGAATTATGTGTTGGGCTTCAGCAAATTTTGACTGGGACTTTGATGCCGGGGGCATACACACAGGTTTTGACTCTACGAGCACGAAGCATACCTCAACAACAATTTTTATGCATGCACACACAATGTTACTTAGAATAAAGTGTTGGGCTTCAGCAAATGTTGATTGGGACTTTCATGCCGGGGGCATACACAGAGGTTTTGACTCTAAGAGCACGAAGCATACCTCAACAACAATTTTTATGCATGCAGACACAATGTTACTTAGAATCAAGTGTTGGGCTCCAGCGGGGTTTCGCTGGGACTGTCAGGCCGGGGGGGCATAGACAGAGGTTTTGACTCTAGGAACACAAATAAAACCTCAACCACATTTTTTATGTATGCACACTGAAACCCTGAGCGCTCAGAAACCCCAACCAACATAACACTGCTGAGCAGCAACCCAGCAGCATACATTGTTTTCGGATCTTGCTGCCAATGGTGCAACCAGGTGAAGCGGCACATGTTTCACAGAGCCCACAAAACTTGGACCCCCCGCAACACGATGTTCTCGGAAATTCGGACTCCAGTTTGTGCTGTTCATATGACAAGAGGGCCTGTGGGCGAGAACATCAGCTGCAAATAACAAGCCTCGTGCTATGCCACTATGAAACGTTGCACACACCACACCCCCGGAACTCGAGGCTTCTATACCCCAGGCTGCCCGGCAGCTTCTGAGGATGCTAAGAAAACTATCGCAGCACAGCTCCAATGCCAGGGCCACAGAGCAAACCCTTCGATCCCAAAATGGTATCATAAACTGTCATAAACCATACCCCTCTAGAACATCCACAAACGGGCAGCACCCCGAACCTCCAATGTGAAACCCTCTATGTTATTAACATCTTAGTGAACCCGAAAACCGTGGCATCTATAGCAAAGGATTTGCTGCAACAGAAGCAAAACTACAGACATGGCTACGTGTCTCGCCGACAACATGTCTTCATGGCCAGGGTGCCAATGCTGAACAACAACATTGTTACTTAGTTGCTAGAAAACAATTGATAACCGGAATGAAACCTAGTACCGAGTATGTTACTTAGCACGTTTCTCTTCATATCAAAATGCACATGATGAGCAAGACTCGGGATGGAATCACAGCTCCTTCCTTGCTTTCAAGAGGGCTTTGAATTTCTCGCACTCCTCGTTCAAGGAAACCGCCGTTTCGGAATGCTCACACATGTAGTCCTTGAAGGTTGCAGCGGTGAGGGGCCGCTCTGAGTCTGGGAACTCTTTCCATAGCAACAGGTGGTCGTCCCTGTCCATCCATGATTTCATAGCAAGCATGTGCGGCTTGAAGCTCTCCTTGTCCTTCGCTTGCGAGCATTTTGAAATCATCCTCATAGCAGCACTATGAAGCCGCTCCATCGCTCCTTTGGCGGCCTCCTCCAGCAAAGCTTGCTGGGACTCCGTGAACTGCTTGAGGACGGGGGGCTCCTTCGAGCTTGCTGCCTCTGCTGCGATAGCCTGGCGGGGCTGGTCATCTTGATCAAACGAAAAGGTCATGCCTCGGAAGGCCTTGTCGAGGGCCTGAAAGGTCTCGTCGGTGATCTCCTTGGCACCACTCTTCGCTTGGTGCTTGTCCTCCACCGTCTTGCCAATCCCGGCAACGGTTTGCCGATAGCCCGCGAACTCTACCCCATCCTGCAGCCACACCATCACCGTGCCCCTTGCAATGGAAGCATCCAAAGCCTTTTCATCGCCATGGTAGTCCCGGTGCAAAAGCACATCCTTTGGTGCCCCCATGGTTTCATTTCGACCAAACTTCTGATGCTTGGCCTGCTTCGTGGTCTCGAACACGGGCTTGTCGGATTTCATGATCAGCTTGCCTTTGTCGTTCTTGTCGAACAGCTCGTTGATCAGCTCCGTCTTGGCAGCACGGGTCTTCGCTTTGCTCAGAACCTCCTGAATGTGATCCGGGATTGCACCGGCATCGGACATTCTCTTGAATTTCCTGGCCTTGGCGAGGTCCCTCTTTTCGCCGCCCTGGTCGTCCTCCTCGTCGCCGTCCTGCTCCTCTGCCTCGGGCTCCTCCTTAGGCTTCTCGTGGGCCTCGGCTTTGTCCTCGGCTGCAAGCTTCCACTGCAAAGCCTTGTCAGCGAAGCTTTCCTGTCTGGTCACGTTCTTGTTGTTGTTGTTGTTGTCCACCTCCTTGAGCTGCTTCCCCGGCTTAGTTTTCTTGGCCTTCGGCTGGGGGGTAGCTTTGGCTGTGCTCTTGGCCTTGGGTGTTTTTGCTGGGGGCTTGCTCTCGGCTTTTGCTTTTGCTTTCGCCTTTGCTTTGGGGGAGGTCTGCGGCTTGCTCGGCTTGCTCTTGCTCTTGGGCTTGGCTGGGCTCTTTGGCTTGGGGCTCTTCTGCTCCTCCTTCTCCTGTGCCTCCTGCTCCTGTTCTGGGGCGGCCTCTGCTTCCGTCAACGGTTCGCCGTCGAGGTCAAGCTGAGCTGCCTTTCTCTTCAGGGAACCACTACCCTTAACAGCCATGGCTGGATCAGTCTTCTCGGAAGCCACCATCGCAGCTTGCCTGCGTACGGTATTATTTTCACGTGGAAAGTTTGATTTTGAAATCTTATTTCAAAATCAACGCTTGGAGTTTTCAAATGTCTCTTACATGTTAGTATGCAACTGTTGAGCCATGCGAAGATGCGAAATTCCAGTTGCCGTTGTGCTCTGAGGTAGAGCGCAATTTTTGTTTTCTGGGCCGCTAGAGGTTTTTAGTTCTTTCTAGCAGGCTCCGTGACCCCTGTAACCCGAGTTTTCGCCCTTAGGGCGTGTGCACGCTGGTGGCCGCAGGCCGCCAGCAGATGGACATCGACTCCTCGGATTACGAGGGGTCTGAGGCCAGTACCCTCTCTTTGGTCAGTCGGCACGTAAACCGCTTGCAGCTCGATCTCAACACCTTGAGGGCGCACGTTGCTGCGTGCGAGCGGCGCATCAGGGCCCTGGAGCAGCAGGCTCCTCTTCCGACGCCTGCGCCGGTGCAGTTTAGTTTCTTTGGGTCCTTCTTTCAGTGCTGCCTTGGTCGCCAGCTGCAATGAGCGGGCCTTCTGCTGATGGTGATTCCGAAGTTTCCAGCGGGTTTCAGGTTGTGTCCGCCTCTGCTGCTGCTTCTGGTAGCGCAGGGGGTGTGACGGCAGCAGCTTCAGAGTCAGACTTGTCCAATCTTCGAGATAACATGGATGTGACGGCAGCAGCTCCAGAACCAGACTTGTCAAAGCTTCAAGAGACCATTCGCGAAGCAATCTTCTCGTGCAGTGAGCCGCAGGTTCTGCAGTTGCCTTGGGAAATGCCGGGTTTGAATTTGATTTTTGGCAAGGGTGCTTTAGATCAGATTCTGCCTGCTGAGCCTCCCAAAATCGTGTTCCCAGTCCCCACAGCGGAAGATGCTCCGATTGAAGAACAGGCCAAGGCTGCAAAGAGGGTTAAGACTGCCGCTTTCGGGCAGCCTTGCTTCCGTGGGTGTGTGAACTTCAAGAACGTCCTTTCGGATGCTGAGCTTGAAGCTGGAGCGTGGCAGAGATCTCTTGAGAAGTGGCATTTTCTTTTGACCTTAGATCCTTCGGTTTCGCTTGTGGGTTCTTCCTTGGCCGGCATGGGAACTGCTGATGGCATGCAGTCCCTACGCGAACTGTTTGGGAGGAAGAAGGTAGCCACTGTGAGTAAGCGTTCGGCTTCTTTGCTTAAGTACGTAAAGTTCATGCAGGAGTGTCGGCCTTTTTCAGGCCCCTTTCCTTTTACTACTGAAAAATGCGATGAGTATGTCAGGCACTTGAGGGCTTGTGAGGCTAAAGTCGGAGCTGTTGACGGGTTCACTGAATCTGTGAGATTCGCGATCCACGTTGTAGGGGTCAGTTGCCGCGGTCCTGCCGACAAAATCTTTAGCCCTTGGTCGATTGGTCTTAAAGGCCTCATGCAATCGCAGAAGGCAGAGCGTGTGAGTGCACTTGTCTTGTCTGTGGAGCAAGTCTCTTTCCTCGAGGCGTGCTTGGGTAACGCAGAACTTGATGCCAAGGACCGTTATGCTTGTGGCGCTTTCTTGTTTTGCATCTATAGCAGGAGCCGAGTCAGTGATGTGAAGCAAATCCACAGGTGCATAGTGGACACTGTGGACGCAGCTGGGGAAATTCAGGGTTTTCTCGAATGTGGTACTCGGGTGCATAAGTCCGCCAGGCAAGCAGCCGTGCAGGGAGTTTCTATGCCTTTAGTCGCTCCTGTCTGGGGTGTTGGACCAGAGCCTTGGGGACCCAAGTTCGTGGCAATCGCAGCTGAAGTTGGTTTAGCGTTCGATTCGGCTCGCGCGGGGCCGCTTCTTCCAGCACCACTGGAGTCAGGCGAGTGGGGCCAGAGAGCAGTGACCACAGATGAGGCTGGGCAGTGGCTTCGTGCGCTACTCAGCCGATGCAACAAATGCTCCGATGGTGTGTCAGGGCATTCGCTTAAGGCTACCACTCTTGATTGGTGCGGCAAATATGGAGTCAGCGAGCAAGCTCAAACCCTTCTTGGTCACCATGCCCTCAAGGGTTCGTCTATGTATGCTTATATGCGAGACAAGCTTGCGGCACCACTGAGAGCTTATGACGGAATGCTCCGAAGCATTCGGCATGGTCTTTTCATTGCAGATGCAACTCGTTCTGGGTTATTCAAAGCTGAAGGTGAGGCTCATGTCATGGAGCTCGGCCATGAGCCCAGGCTCAGCACGGCCACTCCTCACTTGCATGATGGTGGGGTTTTCGGAGATGAGACCCCTGTTGGGTCTGAAGGCGAGGCCCAGCACTATAGCAAGGCTGCATGGACGCCTGAACGGGAGGCTCAGTCTTTCCTTGATAATCAATTCACGGGCGAAGCTGAGGACGAGGCTGATGGAGTTGAGAGTGGGGCCCCTGAGCCCGCGCCAGGTTCTTCGTCTTCTTCATCGTCGAGCGACTCGGACAGTTCCGATGGGGAGCCCGGGACTGACTGGGTCGATGCCTTCGATTCTGGGCTCGGGGGTTCCTTTGAGAAGTCTAACCTCACTGCGCCTGACATGGAATTTTGGAGACATGATAAAACTATGACCATCCACTCCATTGCGGTTGGTGCTTCTGGAGGTGTGTTCACTTGTGGTCGTAAGAGAACAGGTGATTACTCAAAGGTGACGCAAAGCGCTTTTCTGGAGACTCGTCTTTGTGTCAATTGCAAGAAGAGCAAACCTTTGAGAGACATCGGATCTTTGAATGCTGTGTTCGCTAAAAGCTTGAAACGATGATTTCTATGCCACGGCCTGAGTTGCTCCACAAAGAGTGGTTGCCGGGAAGTCCGGCCGACTCAAGGTTGGGTGCGAGGTGCACCCAGCTCAGTCTGTCAAACAGTCGAGCATCCCTCTTGGGCTGCGATGTGCAGCCCAAGGGATTTCGTGGCCAGTTCGAGTGAGCCAACCCTGGACTCCGGGAGGTTCGAGGGCTCGAGCTGCGAGGTGCAGTGCGGGCAAAATTTTTGCGGAGTGCGAAAGGAGAGCCAAATGGATGCACGAGGCACCTGGGGGCTTGATCGAGCGTTGTGTCGAACTTGCTGTGGCAGCATATGCAGATTTCTGACTTGCGTGTTTTTTTTTTGCGCTCAAGATTTTTTTAATTTTCGTGAACCGGGCAGATTGCGAGGTGCAATGGCAGGGTGACCCTCTGCAAGAGCTGATCCTTGACATGTATTCTGATGTTACGCAGCGAACGACAGTTCATACGGTCATGCCCAGCACCCTACAGGGAACTGATGCTCACACCCAATTTGTTTACATGCATGCCCTTGGAGGTATGTCAACTTGTGTCCATTGTCGCAGGCAGTGCAAAACGTGGCAGGATCTTAATCTGCACATTACTTCACGCTCGTGCAGAGTATTGTTTCCAGATGGTCTCACTATCCAAGTCCCTACTCACAATCCTAACTCTGTCCCTGCTGCCTACGATACGGCATGCCTCCAAAAATTTCGACATGGTTGGGAGCTTGGTGCCAAATGGATTGCCTCACAGGGTGAAAAGTGGCTACATCATTGCCCGTGGTGTACGCAGTGGATTGTAGACACGAAGGCATTGCACATTCACATATCTGCTAAGCATCCTTGGCTGGAAAAGTGTTTTATGCAGGCCAAGTTGTGGCAGTTTCAGCAGCGGAAGGCCTTAGTCCTGAGTTCCCCCTGTCGCTACTGCTGCAGAGCCTACAGAGGCCATTCAACTCGGCATGCCACGGAGTGTAAATCCATACTATTTGCACGTATGCTGACGACGCAGCAGCATGATACCATCACTTGTTCTGCCCAGGCGCATGACGCTCAGTCCCGAAGAGCAGGCGAAGCAGGACCTTGCGGAGGCCACCATGGAGCTGAGCTTGCTCGCGTCCAACCTACGTCAGAGTGGGGGCTTGCAGAGCAGCCTTCTGGGAACCCAGTTGGGCTTCACAGGTACTGGCCAAGAAGCCGAGGAGCGCCCGGCGAAGTACTCCAAAGACTTGAACAAAGGTCCGGATGGGAAGGGCAGAGGAGCGAATGGCAGGCTGAAGCGCCAATACCAGCCTCGCGGAAATCAGGCAGCACGGGAGACAGGAACATCCTCCACTGGCTTGGTGCTGTCCCCAGAGACCATCCAGATGCTCATCAAGTTGCTGCTCCGCCACGAGGACCAGTTGGCCACGTTCAGGTTGTCGACAGCATGGGTGTTCTTCCTCTCGGCAGAGAAGCCGGTGGAGATCCTCGAGACGCTCTACGCAACTGCGACGCAGTGGCGCCATCAGAAGCTCAACGATCCTGCCTCTTTGAAGAACCCGATGAGAGTGATACTCTTTCAGGCTACCTGGAAGGAGATGTACACGCGCGCAGAGAACATTCGCACCAAGGAGGACGCCAAGCAGACGGCCGTAGACATGGGCATCTACGACGAGGCCAAGGGCTTCCCGTACCAGATCTGGAACCCCAAGGAACAGAAAGCTCAGACCGACGAGACCAGGGACCCGCTGCCGCTGGACAAGGTGCTGGCGCTGACGGCCGAGTTGATGAAGCTGGCGGCGGGCAATGGCGTCATCACGCGGTACCACTGCACGCGCCCCCTGACGGAGGAGATGAAGGGCACCATGACCACGTGGCTCATGGAAGTGGGATTGCGAGATGCCGGATGCAATCGCATTTGGGAGATCTTGTCCATCCTGAAGGGCAATGCATCGATGAAGCTGATTGGAGGGGCCGTCCGCGAGGAGCGTCTCCAGCGCACGCCACTCGCCCAGGCGCTTGCGCAGCAGCTGACGAGGCAGCACGAAAGCGTCTGTTGCAACTAAGGCTGCATAATCCCTCCAATTTCTGCTACTCCCACTCCTGTCTTCTTGCATACCTGTGGACGGCCACTGCTGTTGCACCCATTCAGCAGGCAGTGAAGCATCAGGCTGTCCTTCAGCTGCTACAGGCCGCTCTGTCCTCCGTTCGGCCTGTTCACCTGTGGAGTCATATCCAGTGGCGACAGGCCTTCAGGGCCTGGTCGGCACCGAGCAGGCAGCACGATGCTGCTGACTTCTTGCTCATGCTGAATGATCAACTAAAGGCGGGTTGTTTTCGTAAGGATTGGCTTGCTTTTCACCGGGAGCATGGAGGGTGTGTCGATGCAGGCACCTCTTGCCCGCTCGCGCTCACAGCTGTGCAAGTAACCGCCTCAGACACTGCAGGCAGCCGCCTGGGTGCGGAGGTCTCACTGCAAGACATAGTGACGCAGTGGCAGCATCAGGAACACACTCATGCACTTGCAGCAGGTGCCCAAGCATGCGCGCTACATCTGAACCGCTTTAGGCTAGTGCAGGGCACTGCCACGAAAGTCCTCTACCCTGCCTTGACTCCACATGAAATCATGCTTCCAATGTGGTGTGGTACCGAAGTGGTTCAAACTAGTTTCCGCCTTCAAGCCATGGTTGTTCATTTAGGGGAGTCGATGCATACAGGGCACTATCGCTCTGTCCTGGTGAGGGGTGACAGACGATGGTACTACACGAATGACAATGCTGAAGCTGTGCTCGTCTGCAGAGAAGCTGACTTCCAGGAGATCGCTCACAATGTTTATATCGTCTTTTATGCTCGCATGTGATTCGTGCCTTCGCGATATGCTCTGGATTGTGGTGCTACCACGCCGGGCATCTAATCTTCATCAGGATGGGATTGCGGTGTACCCGCGCCTGTCCTAAACTTTTTGAATACACTTTTCACGCGCCTCTCTTTCGAGGGCTTTTCTGTAGGTTGCTTAATGGCTCTTCGGAGCGGACCTGCAGTGTTGCTGGCACTAGGCCAGGTGGTAGTCACCAGGAACCTGTCCTGCTAACAGGTCGCTTAGCACTGCTCTTTGTCTCTACGATGGGACTAGTCGCACCGAGTGCTGCGCTTGAAGTGAAAAAAGTGGGTTGCCTGTGGCGACGTCCTTCACGGAATCCAAGGCTGCTTTCGCTAAGAGGGCTTTGGAGGTCGGGCTCGCGCAAGCCGAAGTGGACCATCTTGTATCCAAACAGGTTGACACTCTCTCGAAGTTAGCTTTTGTCTTGGTTCCTCCCGGGAAGGTTCCTGAGGACAGTGCCGTCGTTGGGCTACTCCCAGCAGGTTCAAGTCAAGGAGCTATCGCAGGGCTCAAGCGGCTTCTTTTCGAAGCCCATACATTGATTGTGTCAGCCCTCAAGCAAAAGGTGGAGCGCACTGAGGAGTCCTTGCCTCTCACTCTTGACATAGCCGAGCGAGAAGATCGTCTGGCCAGCCAGAAAACACGTTTGGGCGGGTTGACCTTTCAAGGTGAAGAGGAGGTCGCTCATGGTGCGTACGACCTTGTCTTCTCGATGGCCCAGAAGAACGAGCTCATTTGGTTGGCGCCTGAGAAGTTCAACACACGGCGTGCAGAAATCAGTGCAAAGAAGCCTTCTAAAGAGCTCGTCATAGATGGGAGCGGCGTTGCAGTAAAAGATAAGCCCCAGGTCCTTAACTGTGCCATCAACTCTGACTTAGACTTGGTGTTGGCCATGCGCCGCAGAGCGCTTGCATTCGACCTTGTTGGGCTCATGAGTTTTGATGTGGCTAACCGCTATCATCAGGCACTTGTTCAACGTCTCCAGGAGGCTCCTCCTCCCAGCTATGCAAAGGTCTCTATTGCTCAGGTTCTCCGAGCCGATCGAGCGGCATTCCTCAGGTTGGCGGAGTTGTTGCCCAGTTTGCGCCGCAGCGGCGCGGGCAAGCTTCCTTTGGACGAGCAGCTTCCCTTCAGTCGCTTACCACTTGTTTCCCCTGCCAGCAGGTTCAACCTCAACTGCAAAGTTGGATGACGTGCCCGATCCGCCTACCAAGCGTCCGAATCCTCGCCTTCCGAACCCTAAGAAGGCTCCGAAGAGGTATGCTTTCTCGGTCCCGAAAGAGCTTGTTGGCAAAGCGCATCAAACTCCTAAAGGCCACCGTCTCTGCTGGGGTTTCAACCTCCCGTGCGGTTGCAAGGACGCCAAGCCTTCACTTGTGTGCAGAGCCGGGATGCTTAAAGCCACATAGCCTGCAGCACCACTCCTGACAGTCATCCAGTCCTCCATGTCCGAGCCTCGCCGCGTCAGACAGAACTGTTGCAGCTGAGGCTGCTCTTCAACGACTTGAGGGGCAGCCTTTGAGCGAGCTCGTGACCGTGGAGGTCTTTTGCGGAACTGGGCGGCTCAGTGCTTCCCTTCGTAGTGAAGGTTTTGATGCCTTCGGTGTTGACCATGTGGTCGGCAAAACTGCATGTTGTTCAGTCCTTCAGCTTGACCTTACTTGTGCAGATTCTTCTGCACATCTGTGGAGCATCTTGAAGGATCCCGCTGTCAAATTCATCCATTTTGCGCCGCCTTGCGGCACCGCAAGCAGGAAGCTTCTCGGCTCTAGCGTTGTTTTCTGTGAGTGTGGGTGGGGTAGGTAGGGGCGGGGTAGGAAGCATCGGCCGTCCGGTGCTTCACAGCCATAGGAGCTGCGGAGCACTCTGCGTTGGCTCCCAGTACTCCTTTTTCACCGCGCTTTCTGATTTTCACTGCTTGGTCTGCGACTGTTCTTTGGCTTTTCGCTGTCAACACAATTTCGCTGACACCTGCGCTGCATATCAGAGCTGTTGCGATTGATTTACTCACGGACGAGCTCCCGGCTTCCACTGACCTTTCAAGACAGATTTTGCATTTGGCCACACAGGTTTGGGCAGATCTTACAGCAGTTGAAGTTCTTTTGTGGGCCTCGGAGGTGCTTCCGTCGCCATCTGCTCTGCAATTGGTGGCCTGGACTGCCAAGCATTATCCGTCGATATATACATCTATTGCTGCTCGAGACTTCTTATAGACGAACAATTTGAGCAGAGATGTTTTCCTCCTGGCATGTGAAACTCTTGTGGCTTACCTTGGGGACGACGGTGGTGCATGCAGGGCCGCATCGCAGACCCACAGCGGTCCCGACAGATGACCCGCCTTCCGAACATATACTCATTCTGGAAGAGATTGGCACGGGACAGCTGGACGGGCATTCGAGCGCGAGCACTCTGTTCTCTGCGCCCATGGCACCATGTGGGTCCGAGACGCCACCTGAAGCTCCCCAGCCGCCTGCAGCAAGTGCCTCCGCGAGGTCTTGCAATCCGGTGGAGCATTTATTCCACGGCCTGGACTCTGCGGTTCACGCCCCGCTACAGCAATTGCTTGACCAACTGGATTTATTCATGTGGTATTCGTCGCAAGAGGATGACCCAACGACTGCCCAAGAATGGCCGACGATTCTATCGCAGCTGAACGACAACCTCAATCAGGCTATTTGTTTTGTCGCTCTGGAAGATGTTATTGCGGCGGTACGGTATCGGGCAGAAACTCATATGAGTACCAACAGGCTGGATATAGCACTCTCGCGATTTGCAGAATATTTCCTGTTGCGTGGTCATGCAGGCCAGCCCATGGCTCTACCGCACATGCTTCAGTCCAGTATGTATTCAGTGTGCGATTTTGGCAAGGCAGTACAGCAACCGCAGCCAGCTCCTCCGCAGACCTTCATGCTATGGACTAGGCCCTCTAGTGCCTTTTCTATCTGCAAGCATTGCACTGCTGATGACCCTCAGGTGTGTGTGAAGTGGAGGCCGCTCCATCCATCCACAACACGCAGGACGACTCATGCATGGCCCCATGCAGCATGCTCATGCTACTGCTATGGTCTGTTTCGTGCCTCAGGGAGTCTACTTGTGGGACCTACACTGGTCTCTGTCTCAACACACAACCGTTACCAGCATCATGATACCTTCTGCATCGCTGTACTCAGGTCTTCGCTTTTTGAATCACTTGAGCCGGCGCGGGAGACCACCAATAGGCAACGACCGGCGCCTTCAGGCCAAATTCCTACAGTGCAGCATGACATATGTGCTACTCATCGGTGCTACGCCGGATGCCTGCAGTTGTCAGATTCACTTGCGTGCAGCTTGCCGTGTTATCGTTGGAACAAGCCACCATGGCCCACAGTAGGCGTGTCTGTCCTGTGTGACATGTGCTTATGTGACTCCCGAAGACAACACGACCATATGACGGCACATTTTCCATGGATACAGTTGGCATCTTCGGTGCATGATATACGTGTTCTTTGGCTGGCCTTCTTGTCGCCCCGTGCAGCACTTGCAAACTCCGTGGACGAGGCGGGATCTCGATCTGCTTACACTAGGCAGCTTTATTCCTATGCCAGCTCCGTCCCCTCACAGAGGACATGCCCATATGTTTGTGATATTTTCGCGACGGCAAGGGACTCAGCTACGTTCTTGCACAAGCCCAGTGCAGCAACGGACCTCACCGGAAGGTCGTACCTGTGTCTATTCAGTATTTCCTTGCGGCAACTACCCGAGAGGCAGTCCTGGCTTCGGGCATTCATATTGGCCAGTATACATCGTGCATCGCTCGGAATGCCCGCGACCATGATCAGGATTGCTTCGGCCATCCACTGTTGCACGGACTATATCAGGCTATGCGGGCCACCAGCCTGTAGGCACGCAGTGGACCTGTTGTCCCCTCGTATGTCCCAGGATGCCTACCATGATATGCCAGGTTGGACCACAGCTCATTCTGCCTCTGATGTACACTTTTGCAGCCTGCATACAGCAATGACCCGGGGAAGGCTCGACCTGTCCTCACGTGTGCCCTCCGAAAGCTTCTGCTGGCAAGCAACAGATGCATGTCAAGGTCTGTGGCTACCTGTGATCGCGGACCCTGGCCCACACCCTGTGCTTGCTCACCCTACTGTCCTGCTGTACATTGCTCACTGCCCAGGTCTGTGGCCAGCCGATTCTATCAGTCGACACCAGCAGGCTCGACTGCTTCAGCAATCACAATGGTCAGATGTGACTCGCGGTGTGCAAGCCCTTGCACGTTCCGACTTGCATGTTGATGTTTGCATTTGGGATTACAGCGGTTGCTATGGCCAGTATGTACACAATCAGGCCCTACAACGATATTGTCGATTCCTGCATTCTGTGATATATGTCATTTCGGAACACAGATGGTGGTGCTGGCCATACTTATTCCGTGTAGCCTTAACGAGCAGAGTTGAACCTTTTTGCGTGGTGCTTGCAAGCATGGGGAGAGATTCTCGCAGCGCCCCGAAGCCTCATGACTCTGCCGACATGGTGGAACCTTTGGCGAAGCGGGCTAAGGTCAGAGATGCACTGCCAAGACGTCGACCCATGCAGGACTCCGACCAGCATAATCAGACTCCCTCTTCGCCGATGACTCGCACCACTGCTGGTGCCTCTGCCAGTACATCTGCTGGTGAGCTTAGGCCACGTGAACCTTTGCCACGACATCGGCAGCTACAAGCCAAGTCAAAGACAAGCAAACCCGTCGATAGCCCAGGGAATGCAGCCGTGGCACGTACACCAAACAATGATCCGACAGCTCGTGGACCAGTTGCATCCAGTATAGTGGTCAGTGAATTCTCGGACGGGGTCCTTATTAAACAAACCGGACTTCGGGCTCGAAGCCCATCCTCTACTCCCGGGACAGGAAGCTCAAGAAGACCTCCTACGCCACCAAGGTGTCTACGTGAAACTGCCCGTGGTATATCGGTCAGTACTCAGACAAGGCGACCCAAAATGGTGAACAAGGCGGTGCAGGTGGGCAGATGCGGTCTCAAAGTCCAGTCCAAAGCTCGTCCCCGAAGGCCAGATACAAATGCTACAGACAACCCGGAGGAGGCTCCTGCTCCTGGTCCAAAGGACACTCGTGCCGAACATGATGATCTTCGCCGTCAAGCCGCTGATGCAGTGCTGACTTCAGCCCCCTGGAAAAGACGCCAAAAGGCCAGAGCAGGTGCCCGCGAGCCTGCCAAGGATGGTGTTTCCGAGGGATCTGCTCGAACGACCACAACCTCAGCAAACCCTGTGGCCAGTATGACTCCTCTTCCGACTACGCCAACCTCGCGCCAGGATGAAGCCACTGGGAAGAATGCTGCAGCATCGAGTACTCCGAGCAAGCCCCCGAGCAAGGTCCCATACACAGCTGCTGGTGCCGACCCACAGGAGGAAATCATGGAGCTCCGCTTCGATCAACTTCAGGAGATGCAAAGATCCGCAGCCAGCAGGAGACACAGTGTTATACAGCGTGCACGCATACAGCAGCAGCAGAATGCATCTTCGAGTACAGATGTTGCGGATGCTTCGCTATCACATGCACCTACGACGGTCTCAAATGCCTCCTCTGCATATATGAAAAAGCGTCCACCGTATGCAGCCCTCAGCTGTCTCGCATGCTTTATTCTGTGCGGCTACATTGCACCTGTGACAGGTCTGTACATGGTCCTCCTTATGTATTGGTGGACCTTTGCTGGCATCGTGCCAGCCCGGTCAGCTCCCCTGGCAATCGTTGCTCGATGTCTGCGTGGTGCCTACAAAATGCAGTGTCCTCTTATCCACATCTTTCTGTCAGGTCCGGTGATCTTATGGATGGTTATATACCTGCTGCAAGAGTTCTGGTCTCAGATTCACTCCTGCCTTGCAGAGACTTGTTCGTACCTGCTACAACAGCCACTACGATCACAATGGCGGAACGTATGCGATCAGGCCCCTGCTGTTGCCACAGTGCTTTTGTGTGGTACATTTGTTGCCCGGCATGCTACCCGACACACCTGTCACTGGAGTACATACTTTGTGCAAACTGCCGTCTCTTGGATGCGATACCTGCACCCTTGGTGCTGCTATACATGTGGATGCCTCTATTCATACACGAGAGTCTGCATCAGGTTACTCAGTACCACTACACTCCGAAACACCCCCCCACCAGTTCGCTATTGCCGCCCCGGTCCCAAGTCCGGGGGCCCCTGGGGACTATGGATGCTCATCCTACTGTCTCAACTTCTTAGAGTCTCAGGGGTAGAAGCGAGGGTTGGAGCACCTTCGGTGGGTGCTCCGGGAGCCGCGCAAACGGTGCTCCCCGGTCGCCATCAGGCGAAGCTACACCGACAACGCAAAGAACAAGGAGACTTTATCGTCAAACGTAGTTTTCTCAGAGCACAACGTCGATTGCAAAAGCATGGGACCACATGGTATCGCAATCGCTTATACACACACCACGATGAGCTAAAACCTATACCGCTCCGTTCCGGTCCACAGCCGAATGATCCCAATCAGGCTCGGTATGCCCGGCCTCGCACTGCTGTGCCAAACCTGCCATCCTGGCCACTTCAGCAGCCTGCACAATCTGTTACTCCCATACAGTCCAGTGATGTTGGCGTGGTTACTCTTAATGTTGGCGGCTTGAGCAAGGAAGGATATGACGAATTGGCACAATGGTTGAATCAACCATCTACACTTCGCAATGTTCAGATTGTATTCTTGCAGGAGACCTGGAGAAGTGCATCTGAATTCTCCACGCAGCATTGGCACTGGATCCTGTCAGGTGCCGGTCAAACTGCCAAGGCCAATAATGGCAGTGGTGTAGCTGTACTGATCAACAACAAGCTTGCCTCATCGTCACACATTCGCTACCAAGAATGGCTCCCAGGCCGTCTTCTCGAGGTTCGCATTACGGAGGACAAGCGACGTCCTCTTCTGCACAGACCCATCACTCTTGTGTGCGCGTATCAACACTCCAGAATCTCTCACAGTCCTGAGGTGTACGCTAAACGGCTCAGGTTCTGGGAGAAGCTCCAAAAATGCCTGGATGCAGTGCCGACCCGGCACACCCTGATCTTTGGTGGTGATATCAATACTGGTATCTCCCCGATGTCGAGGCTCGTCGGCAAAAGTGCTCAAGTCAGTACCAACCCTGCTCAGGACCAATCCGAATGGCAGGACATTGTACAACAGCACCGTCTTTGTCTTCTGAACACCTGGGGATCGCCGGCCAAAACTGCTACATATGTGGGCACGGAATATTCTACACTGATTGACTTCCTGGGTGTTCGAGAGAGAGACTCCGGGCATCGCGCCAAACTATCCAGACCACAATCACAGATTCACCTGTTTTCTTGGCGGTCTGGGGCCCGACACCTGCCTGTGTATTCGGTTATCACTCTCAAGAATCCGTATCATCAAGCAGTGACATCCTCGACACAGTCCCACACAGCCCGTATGGACCATCTGGGCATGGCTCACACACTGCTGCACGATCCTCAGCAAGTAGAGCAATTGCGCAGTGTTGTCAGAAACCGGCTGACTTGTGCTTTACAGGACCAGCCCGTGGATGCAATTATGCACCCTATGCACATTGATGCCATCCTGCGACACGGATCCAAGGACCTCTTCCCGGGCACACGCCTCGGCTCTCGTCCGACGGAAGTATGGGATAACGAACAGACTAAGCTCTCGCTGAAACATGTTTGGCAGGCACGTGCGCAGCTTCGCCGACATACCCTTGGGCCTCCACTTCGTGTTGCCTTTCACCTATGGCGTGCTCATTGGCGACTTGTCAAAGCCCGCAAAGCGCTGCATTCGCAGTCCAACAAAGCGCGACGTGATAAATGGGACCAACAGCTCACCGAGGCGGAGGAGGCCTATCACAAACATGACTCTCATTCTTTCTTTGCTATTGTGCGTAGACTCGCACCACGTCGTCCACGACAGCGCATTATGATGCGTAACAAGGATGGAACACTATGCACACCACAGGAAGAAATTGGGCTGATTCATGACTACTGGCGCGGTGTATTTGATGTTCCGACACTCCCTAAATGCTCCGGCTATCTGTGGCATGGCCTCAACATTACCACAAAGGAGGTGGAAGTGGCCATCAGCAAATTATCAATGCGTAAAGCCTCGGCCCCCACCTCGGCTCCGCTCTGCAGCTGGCGTGCTTGTGCTCCTGACATTGCTCCTCTTATACAGGAATATTTGGCACAGCATTGGGGTGAAGGAGAACATGCAGGTGACGAGGACATTGCTAGGTCCTGGCTTGTCTTTCTGGGCAAGCCCAATAAACCCAGCAGCAAGCCCGAAAACCTTCGACCTATTGCTCTACAACCGGCTCCTGCCAAAATCATGGCCCTCCTTTTACGCTGGCGACTGCAACCGTATGTGGAGCAGCTGCTCCACCAATGTCCACAGTATGCATACACCAGAGGCAGAACCACTACGGATGCAATATCCCGTATTGCCCAACACTGTGATTCTGTTCGAGCCAAAGTCAAACAGCAGACACTTTCACTCCATGAACGACGACAGGGCGCTGTACGAACCGTATGCACCGGTGGTGCTCAGCTGACTGTTGATTGCTCCAAAGCTTTTGACAGTTTACCTCGTTGCACTATGATGACCATGTTAACATGGGCTGGTGTACCACCCGACTTGGCCACTGCTATCATACAGGTCCATCAGGCTGGCACTTATCGTCATGGAAACGTGGACGACCCTGAATCCTGGATGGATATTGACAGTGCTCAAGGCGTGCGGCAAGGCTGTATGCTTGCCCCATGTTTGTGGCTATTGTTCGTAACATACCTCTTCCATCACCTGGACACGACAATGGGAGGAGCTGCTTCATGGACATGCCAGCACTCCACTGCCTTTGCCGATGATCTTCACTTCAAGTGGGATCTTGACGATCCCAAAGCCCTGGATCGGATGAAGATGGAGGTCGCCACGGTACTCTCAGTGCTCAAATCCTTTGGTCTTCAGATCAGCGCAGAAAAATCCACCATGTTGATCGAGATTCGAGGAACAGCAGCTGATGTTTGGTTGTCCAAGAACGTCTACAAAGATGCTGAGAACAACAAACACTTTCGTTATGACACGTTTGCCAAGCTCTCTATCCCGCTTGGTACCCAATTCAAGTATCTTGGGGTCATATTATCCTATCGCAACTACGAGCTGGCCAGTGTCAAACATCGTGTACAACAGGCTGCCATACACCATTCCCGTCTTCGTCGCATTCTGCAAGGACGCGGGGGCATCAGCCGGCATCAACGACTTCGACTCTGGCGCATCTGCATTCAGACAAGCCAGCTCTACGGACTCGAGGCCACAGGTGTCACAGAGGCAGGGATCAAATTACTACATGTTCAAATGCTTCGACACCTCAGGGCCATTACAGGTCGACCCAGGCATCTTGATCGCAGCACTGATCAGGAATTGTTGGACAGTCTCAAAATGGCATCGGTCAGGCAGATGCTATCTCAACGACTTCAGTCGGCAAATACCCGTCTTTGCTCCAACACTGATCTGCCATGCTACGACAAAGACAATATACTGCGACGTATTCAGGCCTTACAAGCAGGTATTGACCGACCGATCTGCACACAGCGGGTCTCTACCGCCTTGACTACACCTGTACAGCAGACTCCGCATGATGATGTTACGCCGCAGGAGCAGAAAGTGCGACTCCAGGAACTACCCGCTGACACCAAGCAATTTCGATGTCAGGTCTGCGGTCAGTCTTTTCCGTCTCTACATTTGGTGAAGACCCATGAAGGAAAAGCCCACAAGATCTTGGCACCGAAACGGGAGCTGCCCCAGGATCGCTCAGTCTACTCCATCAACGGACTTCCGCAATGCCGTTTTTGTGGCTACAAATTCACGAAATGGAGTGGCCTCCAAAGACACATACAGCGGAACGGCTGCCCGATTCTTCGCCATGAAGATCCCGCCACCTTTGCCGCAACCGCGCCCGCGACTACAAACAAGGCTGAAGATCCTCTTCGTACTACACAACATGCATGGGTGGCCGACTCGACCATTGCCACTACCATGCCTTCAACTGGCGATCAACCTCTGGTCCAAGACGCGCAGCTACAGCAGGATGCCAGCAAGTACACGTGGACCAAGGTGCTTCACATGTGGCGTACAAAACATGACTTCAAGAATGTGTGTGTGTTCTGTGGTCAATGGGCAGTGGATGCCAGTGCTCTCAAACAACATTATGCCAAGCAGCATCAAGCATTAACCAATCCGTGGATCGCAGCATATCGGGCCGAGTGTAAGCAGCTAGCTAAAGTTGCCGTATCTAAGTGCCGCTTCTGTGGTACCACCACCACGGATGCTCGTCAGCATGCCCACAAATGCATCATGTTTTTCAGGCCTACATGCTTACCAGCCACGTCTCAGGTCGAAATGGAGGACATGCCGGACTTCGATGCCGACAGCCAGATCCAGAGCCTCCTCGGGGGCCTCTCCTCAGTCGTGGATCTCAAACCACTTCTGAATCCAACGCCAACACCGGCGCGCAATCAGTCCCATCTGACCAACAAGCGTCCGAGGGCGGAACAGTGGACTCGAGGCACCGGGAGCAAGGGCGGCGGCAAGGGCAAAGGATGGCCTCCAACGGTACTTTATCACAGGAGGATCTTCAACAGCTCCTCAGGCAGATCGTCGTCCTTCTCCTACGCCAAGGCGACCAACTCAATCGGCTACAGACGGATACCGGGTACTATTTGGTCTTTCAAGTCCCGGGCGACGCCACCATGGTACCAGTTCTGATTGCGGGAGCGCTCGAATGGCGCAATCAGAAGAAGGCCGACCCGACCAAGCTCACCATGTCTCTCCGCATAGCCCTCATCGGACTCTTCCTCAAGGAGCTTCAGATGCGTCTGGAAAAGATCCGGGCCAACGACCAACTTCAGGAGAAGCTCAAGGAGCAAGGCCTGATGACGGACGAAGGTGCTTGGACATATCGCCAATGGTGTCCAAAGAACAAATGTTAAACATTCTGCCAGGAACAGTAACACAGCTAGTGCAGTACAGTTAATGTACAGGAACAGCCGTCACGCACACGCGACGTGCAGGCTCGAGACCCCAGGACACACCGTGCCCAGGAACAAAAGTGTCCGACAGTCTTTGTGGGTAGGAACCCTTAGTGAAGCCCGTTCTTTAACATGGTAGCGGAGCTGCCTCCAGGAACCTCCTTGGCAGCGATGATGCTACTCGTAGCCATAGGAACCATGATGCTCGGCGCCATGGCAGTTTGCCTCGTTGCCGGATGGAAGCAGATGCGCGCAAATGAGCAGATCACCAAGAAGACGGAGACAGTGCTCAACATGCCCACGCTCAGGATCGCAGTCCGTTCAGGAACAAAGTACCACCGCAGAGGTTGTGGACACCTTCGCAACCACAACGTGACAGCAGGAAACGCGCGAGACTTTGACGCTTGCAGCGATTGCTACCCCGACCGAGTGTTGGTGGAAGAGAGAGAGAAAAGGAACATGAAGTGCTACGGTTTGGCAGCATGTATGGTGCTGCTGGTTGGTTTCGCACTGGGAAGCCTCGCAACTTTGTGCGGGATGATCTTGGTCCCAGGAGCAGGAAGTATGGCGGTGAGACCGTGGCAGGCCCTTGGCAACAACGTGGAGACCAAGGAAGAACTTGCCCTTGGAGACGCCTTACCCTCCAAGGATGTGAGCCGTGGGAGAAAGGAACTCACTTACGTAGAGAGTGACGAGAGCGAGCTCATGGCAGTGTGGTCGAGCAGAAGGAAGCCCAATACGCACCGGAACCGCTACAGGAACTACGACGTGTACGGCGAGTACTACCAGCAAGGCTACAACGAGTGCAGCGTGAACCCCGACGGCACCAACGTGAACACGATCAGGAACACGAACGCGTACACGATTAAGGACTATGTGGAGATAGGAAAAGTCATGGTACCGTACGCTTTGTTGTGCATGAACCAAGTGATGAACGAGCTCTACAGCGTCGTTAGCGTGACCGGCGAGTACTACACGGAAGAGAACAGGAACGGCAACCAGAACACCGAGAACCAGGAGAGTGAGAGCCTTGAGTCAGGCTACGCCCCTAGGTACCTAGTAAAACAACAGCGAGAAGTACTGAGGAAATTTGTACAGGAACATGTTCACAGTTTCGTAGAAAAGCTAGCAACTGTAGGAAAGAAGTTTCACGACGTCGTGCATGTGATAGTTCAGGAAGTCATTTCCAACAGAGTTGTATTTCAAGGAATTCGCATAGCAGTGTTCTTAGGAACCCCAATGGGACTGATTACTTGGATCACCCTGTCGTACTATTCTAGTGTGTTTTTCGCAAGAGCAAGCAACCGCTCAAAGCACCAAAGGAAGACAAGAGGAGAAAGGAGAGCACAAGCAGTGTGCAGGAAACAGTGCAAGTCGCTACTTTTAGCAGCACTAGTGTACAGCAACCTTGAAACAGCAAAAGGAATGGAGGATGCATTGAAGGCACTTGCCGAGATCAATGCACAGACCTTACAAGGAATACAAACACTAGCAGAGGAGATCAGGAACTCAGCAGCTTCAGGAAGTCAAAGAGAAGCAGGACTTACACAAGCATTCCAGGAAACCCTGACAGCAGTTCAGGAACAGCAGAAGACAGCGCAAACAGCGTTGGCAGACGCCCACACGAATGCAGCAACGACACTTGAGGAGATAGGAGCATCTCTGGAGAAAGCAGTAAAGGAACAAAGAAAGCCTGGAGAAGTGGAGTTGCACAAGCTGATTAAAAGCCCCGAAGCATTTTCCCCAGGAACATGGCAAGAAGAGAAGAGTGGATGGACAGAGTTCAGGAACAGGATGCGGATCTGGCTTGGAGCAGTGGATTCCAACATGGTGAAGATCATGGACATCGCCGAAAGGAACTTAAAAGATGATAAGCAAGTGAAGATGGCTGAGATGTCTGCAGAAGCAAAGGAAACAAGCAGACGCCTGTACAGTGTTCTTTGTTCATACACTAAAGGAAGGCCGTACCGAGTTGTAAAGCATGTAGCTGAGGAGAACGGTATGGAAGCTTACCGTATGCTACTCAAGGAATATCAACCAACGAATCGTGCGAGATCGTTGGAGTTGTTTCACAACATTCTCAACTACAAATTCGCTCACAACAAAGGAATTGCTGAGAATATCCTCGAATATGAGGAACACATCGAGAAGTACGAGAAGGCTACTGGAGAAAAGGTACAGGAGAATTTGAAAGTATCTACTCTTATTCAAGGTATGAAACCTGACGTGAAAAGGCACTTGTTGCTCAACATGGATGAGAAGACACAGTACAATACTCTTCGTCAGTACCTTGTGAACTATGAGTCAACCGAGCGTTGGACTAACTCTTTGGCAGCCCAGCAAGGAACACCTCACCGAACCACAACAGACTTGATCGACAAAGGTGATGACCATGGTGGTCTTGCAGCAATGGATATCAACCAAGCATGGTACAAAGGAAAGAAAGGCTATGGCAAAGGTTATGTTCACCATAAAGGCAAAGGTAAAGGAAAAGGCAAGAAAGGTGGAAAGGACTTTGGAAAAGGTTACGGCTTTGACAGCAAAGGCAAAGGTAAAGGTAAAGGTTTCGGAGGTTTTGGCAAAGGCAGAGGTCGAGGCAACTGGAAAGGCCGAGGTAGAGGTTTCAGAGGTTACAAAGGAAAAGGCAAAGGTCGAGGAAGAGGTTTCTTCAGACACAAAGGAAAAGGTAAAGGCAAAGCCCAAGCAGCTACAGGAGTGTGTCACTACTGTCACAAGTATGGACATTTCGAAGCACAGTGCAGACAGAAAATGCGTGACATGGGTTACCAGGCCAGGAACGTTGACCTTGAAAACCAGAGCGAGCAAGCGAGCACTACAGGTACTTCTACTCAGGCCCCTTCGTCAGCCAACAAGACCTCAACAAGCCAAGCAAGCCAAGGAACCCAAAGACCAGTGATTAGGATGGTCTCCATGTACCACATGGGAGACGAGCCCACAAGCTTTCCGGAGGAATTCGCACTGAGTGAGAACTCTGAAGAGATAGAGATTGAGTACTTCGGAAGAGTTTTGCGGGTTGTTGGTGAAGAAGTTCAGGAAGAGAGGAGTGAGACAGAAGAGTTTTGGATTGGTGATGAAGATGATGAGTTTCAGGACTGTGATGAGGTGAGTGATGATGCATGGTTGCAATGGCATCTAGCAGGAACTCCGATAGGAACTCAGGATCGTGGATACTACTTTGAGTGTCCCAATGGATGTCATGAAACACCGTGGCACCCAAACATGCAGGAATGTGAGAACGGATGTCACCATCCTCCTAGAAGGAACAGAGTAGAGAGAACAGCACCCTCAAGGACCATCACCAGGTTTGCGCGTGCAGCAAGGAACGCGAGAACTCGAGAGATCGAGGTCGTGCTGGATTCAGGAGCCGACATTTCGTTGGCACCGATGTGGATGAAGAAGTATGGAAGAAAGGCACCCAACACTACCAAGGTAGTTTTGCGAGATGCACAAGGATCTCGGATCAAGGTTTCAGACCAAAGGATCATTGAGGTTGAGTTTCGGGATGTTCAAGGAAACATTGTGAAGGTTGAAGAAGTGTTCTTGATTTCATCGGTTGTGCACCCTCTTTTGGCAGTAGGTAAACTGTTGAAGAAAGGCTGGGAGTTCAGAGATGGAACAGCAACAGGCACTTTCCTAACAGAAGGAACAACCAAGATCGCAGTGAACTACAACAACAACTCACTTACAACAAAAGCCTTTGTGAGAGCAGTCAACTGGGAAGCAGAAGCAAAACCTATCCCTATGTACTTGTGCGAGAACTTGAAGGAACTCATTGAAGAACAGCGTGTAGGTTGGACCAACTGGCGAGACCCTTACCAAGTCCACTTCAGCCTAGGAACCTCAGAACACGTTGATACTTACTTGATGTTTCCACCAGGAAAGTTCGCATATCGAGCAGTGCTTATTGAGGATGATGATCAGTGGTATCTGTTGCATCACAGCATCATGTTTGAGGAACTTGAGGAACCGTTTGGAACAATCTTCGATGGCAGCAAAGAGTACCGCACGCTTACGCTAGTATCGCTCAAGGAATTTCCACTGAACCTCATAGGCACCCCCAAGGAAGATGAGGATCGAAAGATGTTTGAAGAGTACACTGAGGATGCATGGTCAATCAGCATGGATGGCACTACACTCACGAGGTACCACAACTCGTTGAGGAAGACTTTGTTCAATCCTCGAGATACCAATGACATTCCAGTAGACATTGGAAACCTCAAACCAGACAGGTACACGTATGGAGAAGAACCGATCAATAAGGATTTCTTTGAGGATGACAAGTTCTGGACTTTGGATGAGCCTCACAGAGACCCAGAACCACTAGGAGGTTTATCCTGGACAGGACGTAGTGTATTCGAACTCATTGAACCAGTGAACCCCAAGGCCAGAAGACCAAAACAGAAGGTTCACCAACTGGACACGATCCCAGAACAGGAAGAAGAACAGGAAGAGACCTCAGAGGCCCAAGCACCAGCACACAGGCATGAACTTGCAGGAGAATTGTCTTTTACATTCAACGGTCATGAGTACAACCAGCAGAACAGCCTCAAGGCCCTGAGAGAGTTGTGCAAGGAACTAGGAGTCTCAAAAGCTGGCTCTAAGCAAGAGATTCTTAGAAGGCTCAGTAGATCCATCATGGAAGCAGAAAGGCACATGGAACTTGTTTCAGGCCAGAAGAAGTACAAAGAGTTTCTAGAAGCTGAACCTCTGAAGGTACCCAAACAGCCAAAGCCGGAGGAAGTTGCAGTGCATAATCTCACACACTTACCTTATGCATCGTGGTGTCCGACGTGTGTAGCATGCAAAGGAAAAGAGTCTCCACACCTTCGTGAGAACCCAGAGAAGGAAAGATCTTCAAGACCAACTTTCTGTATGGATTTCTGTTTTACAGGAACAAGTCATGATGAGGCACCAGCGGCAGTTAGTCTTGTGTGTGTTGATTCTTGGAGTAGGAACATGGTCTGTATCCCGACAGCATCTAAAGGAAAAGATCTTGTAGAGCACCTTTGCGAAGGAGTGACCTACTTGAGTACTCAGCTTGGATATGGAACCATCAACTTGAAGGCAGACAACGAAGGAACAATGATGAAGCTGAAGCAGGTCATCCAGAAGCAGCGAGCAGCTTTAGGTCTAGGAACAGTCTTGCAGGACGCAGTCAGTGGCCAGAAGGAAACCAACGGCATGGCAGAGAGAGCAATTCAAACCATTAGGAGACAAGGAACAACCCTGATTAGGCACCTTGAACACAGAACAGGAACATATATTGCTCATACTCATCCAATCTTCAGTTGGGCTTTCAGGCACTCGGCATGGACCTTGAACAGGTACCATCGCCATTCCTCCACAGGAATGACTCCGTATGAATTCATGGCAGGAAGGCCTTACGAGGGCCAACTCGCCGAATTTGGCGAATCACTTTTGGTTTTGACCAATCGTTCAGGAACACGTGCCAATAGGAAAGGTGACCCTATTTGGTTGAGAGGAGTGTTTTTAGGAAAAACAGACAACAACCTCTTCATTACGTGGCACATGGACGGCATCAAGACAAGCCGTAGCGCAAAACGTTGCGTGGAACACTTCGACGTGAAAGGAATAAGTAGCGTAGGAATTCACACTTGGGAAGTGAAGCACACTACACTGGCAACAAGGAACATTCCCAGGAAGAATATCCCAGGACCAATTGCAGAGGCGCCACCTGTCATGGATGGAGCAACTCAGGAACAGTCGGTCGAGGACTCGGCACCTTCCGCACCTTCAGGACCGATCGCAGGACCGATTGTCATCCAAGGCGGGGACTCTGCAGGGAAGTCAGGACCTACTAGGACAACCTACCTAGAGAGCAAAGCGAAGCAGGCACAGAGCAAGAGAAAAGCAGAAGAAGAACTTGAGCAGGAATACGACCAAAACAAACACGACGAAGCAGCTTCAGACCCAACGTCTTCTAGTAGCAGCAGTAAGGAAATGGACGCAGCCTCAGAAGAAGAACTCATCCCAGACAGCGCAATGGCAAGTGAGCTTCTTTCAGCTAGAGGACCAGCACCTCTTAGGAAAATGGAATTTGACGATGTAGGAACAGGTTCCAAGATCCCGAAGATTGATTCTCCGAAGAAGAAGTACCCTCCGTTCAACGTAGGAAGAGTATTTGAGCACAATGATGAAGAACTACCTGAAGCAGAACCAGGTACAGAGGACATTTTCTGGGAAGATTCATATTCGGACATTGGCGATTCCGATGAGGAACAAGACATCTTCAAGAGCGAAGATTCTGGACCTCCAGAAGTTGCAGAAGCCCAGTTGCAGGAACTGGATCGTGAGGCAATGCTCACAGAGATCAACAGACTCACCGAGATGAAGGCACTGGCAAGGAAACCCTTGCAAGAACTCGAGAGAGAAGAGGAGAGAGAGACAGAAGAAGAAGAGAGCAACCAAGGAACAAAGTGGTTGACGACGAAATTCGTCTTCGATTGGCGATTCAGGAACGGCCGATGGATGCGGAGAGCTAGGTTAGTAGCGAGAGAGTTCAAAGGAGCAGAAGTAAGGAACGACACGTTTAGCCCAGCTACGAGCGCATCGTTGGTGAGACTTATCCCGATCTTGGGATTACAACAGGAACATTCCCTGTACTCCATTGATGTCAAGGACGCATTCTTGCAGGTCCCACAAAGGACTCGATGTGCATGTCAATTCCCGAAGGAATATGTGGATCTGTTTGGCGACCAGGACCCTAGTTGTAGGAACGAAGGTTTGTTACTGCTGAGAGTACTTCCAGGACAGCGAGATGCAGCACTACTATGGAGTGATCATTTTGCAGGAACCCTCAAAGAGCAGAACTTTGATAGGAGCAAAGCTTGCCCTACTTTGTTTCGTGACGACAGGAACAGCATACTTGTTGTGCATGTAGATGACATTCAGGCAGCAGGGAAAACAAGGCACCTAGAGCCCAAGCTAGGAAAGCTAGGAGAAACCTACGAGCTAAAGGTTGAAGGCCCCTTCTTGACAGAGCAGGAACTTGAGGTAGGAGAGTCACACCAGACAATCCGATTCCTTAAAAGGAAATTCAGCTACCACAATCACGAGCTCCACATCACGAGTGACCCGAAGTATCTTGTGAAGCTTAAGGAAGAACTGAAGCTTACCAGCAAAGCCTCGAAGCCAACTCCGTGCACCCAAGAGTCGCAGGAACAGGACAACACTCAGACCTTGAACCAGGAACAAGCGGCATCGTTCAGGAAAAGCGTTGGCATACTCTTGTATGTCAGTCAGGACCGCCCTGACGTGCAGTTTGCCGTGAGAGGTTTGGCCTCCAAGATGTCGGAACCAACACATGGTTCTTGGAAACACTTAGTCCACCTAGTGCAGTACATGTCGAGAACTGAAGGATACCATTTAGTGTACAGGAAAACGCCTAGAGGACTCAGTAATCTCCATGAATCCATCAGGAATGGTAACTACGACTTTACAGGAATAAGGCCCAAGGAACACCACCTTTTGGAAGTCTTCAGCGATTCAGATTGGGCAGGAAAGAAGGACACAAGGCGCTCAACATCTTCAGGAATTGTTTGCCTAGACGGTCAGTGCATTTACTCCTTTTCTAGGAACCAGAAGTCGGTTAGCTTGAGCAGTGGTGAAGCAGAGTACTACGCAGGAGCGTCAGCAGCGTCAGATTCTATATTGTTGAAGGAAGCAGTAGAATTCTTGACCAGGAAACAATGCAAGGTACACTTGTACATGGATTCTTCTGCAGCTAGAGGAATTATTACAAGGCAAGGTGTAGGAAGAGTCAAGCATTTGCAGATCAGGACCCTTTTTCTTCAAGACCTCCACAAAGAAGGAACAATTAGTGTTCACCCAGTAGGAACCAAGGAGAACACAGCCGACATAGGTACCAAGCCCCTTTCAGCGAAACGTATCAGACTGTTGTTGCACTGGCTAGGTTTTCAAACCAGCGAGAACGAACCAGTAGGCAGAGAAGAGCTCAAGGAACACAAGGCCCAAACACAAGCTAAAGCAGTTGTAAGAATGATCAAGAGCCCAGGAACTTTGTCTTTTGCAGCTTTGTTGTTTGCAGGAATTTCAGGTATTTCAGACAGTCTTCAGATTCAGAGTTTCAAGGAACAGTGTTTTGAGAGTTGTGTTCAGGAAGAAGAGTTTCAGCCAGACTTTCAGGAACATGTTTTCTGTTGTGCAAGTGCATGTGAGCAGGACGGCATGTGCAGTGACACGAGTGCATGTGAGCTAGGAACGTCTGCAGGAACAGCGCATGGAACAACATGTTGTGAGATGCTTTCGCAGCTCAAGGAACTCTGCGGAACACTCGCGGAACGCTCAGGTATCCAGGAACTAGTTCGCCCGGTAGCAGAAGGTCAAGGAAACCTTCCAGGAACCTTAGCAGCCATGGAAGCAAGCGCGAGTTCGAGCAAAAGCACCGAAGAAGTGTTCAAGGAACTTTCTACCTTGAGAGAGGCGGCAACCGCCTTAAGGAACGCTTCAGAAGAAAGGAACTTGATCGCGGAGTCGATCAGGAAGAACACAGAGGAAGCTGCGCGTTTGCGCAAAAGCCAGGAACACGTGGCTGGTTGTGTGGAGTCCTTGACAGGACAAATCTACGACGTCAAGCACCAGGTTCAGGAAATGGCCGAACAGAACGACAGAGACCGGCAACAGGTCAAGGAACACATGGCCTTCGTCCTAGGTACATGTGACGCCGTAAAGGAACAGCTGAACCAGATGATGCAGGACTTCTACGAGCAGCAGCAAGAGGAACAAGAAGAAGAGGAAGAAGACGAAGAAGAACAAAGGAAAAGAGAAGCCAAGGACCGAGAACTAGAAGGTGAACTACGTCGTGAAGGACACGGACAAGGAACAGCACCGTCGAGAGCTACGTCACCTACGTCCCAGGAAAGGAAGGAATATTCGGACCGAGGCTACTTCGAGGGCATCCAGGAACGAGAGCAGGACAACGAGAACGAGAACGAGGCCTACGTCAGCAGCTACGTTGGAGGAGAAGATCCCGGGGAGTACCCCGATGAAGGAACAGCAGCAGCAGCAGAGGAAGAAGAAAGTGAGGAAGCAAAGGAAGAGAGAAGAAAGAAGAAGATCGCGGAGATCAACGCCAAAAGCAAGCAAAGGCTCAAGGAAAAGGAAGAGGAGAAGAAGCTCTTTCCGTACCCCTACGACTACGCCAGCGAATGGAAGGAATACTCCGAGAACGGCGAGATCTACAGGCAACACAGAGTTACAGGAGAAAAGCAGTGGGTCGACAAGGACTACACGTACAAGCACGAGAAGGGAACAAAAGGAAAGAAGGAAGGAAAAGGAAAAGGAAAGCCAAAGGCAAGAGCAGAAAGCACAGGATTTCGACCTCGAGATGAAGATGATCGCAAGTACTGGGCAGAACAGGACAGGATCTCAAAGGAACAAAGAGAAGCAAAAGCAAAAGCAGAAGAGGAGAAGAAGGCAAAAGAGGAGCAGATTGCCAAAGCAAGGTTGATTCTGGAAGCGGCAGCAGACGAGCAGGAGAAGAGAGACAAGGAAGCAGCAAGGCAGGAAGCAGCCGCAGCCGCCGAGAGAAGGCGAGAGGTAGAAGCAGCAGCCAAAGCCAAAGCAGAGAGAGAAGCAAAGGAAAAGGAGGAGACCGAAGCAACAACAGCAACAGGATCAGGTGAAGGAGACAGGATCCAGAAGCTTGAAGAAATGATGAAGGAGATGATGAAGGAACGCAAAGAGGATAAAGAAAGGATTGCAAGCCTTACACAGGAGCTTGAGAGCAGAGGATCAGCAGCCGGGTCGCAGGCACCCACAGAACCTGACACAACACCAGCAAAGGAAGAGGAGAAGCCAGAAGCAAAAGGAACAGGAAAAGCAACAGGAAAGGAGCCACCGAACGTCACACAGCACAAGCAGAAGGAAGAAGACAAGGACGACCCAGAACTGTCCGCCAAAGGACCAGTGAACGAAGCATCGTTCATGAAAGGAAAAGGAAAAGGAGAGTTTGAAGGAAACTGGTTTGCAGTCTACAGTTTCCAGAACAGGAAATACCAGTGGAAGTGGAACGAAGCCAAGACACAGTGGTACTGGTATTCAGGATCAAAGGAAACAGGTTGGAAAGCAGCGTCAAAGGACAAGCAAGGAAAGGAAAAGTGCAAAGCGCAAGCAAAGATGAAAGAAGAGTGGCTAAAGGAACAGCTTCACGACCAAGAGGAAGCTAAAGACAGCGAAGAGGAAGGCAAAGTGAACTTCCAGTGAAGCAAAGGAACCGCGAGCAGTACTGAGGCCAGAGAGCCGAGGAAAGAAGCAGCAGGACACAGGAACCGTGGCACAGCCCTTTTTGTTTCTGTGGTGATCTAGGTAAAGTGCAGGAACGTCTTTTGTACAGTCGAGCAACCTTGGAGAGGATTGCGAGTGAACGTGCGCATACGTTTGCAATGAGGAACAGTGTTTGTTTTGCAAGTGAAAAGGAACTGCAGTGTGTTTACTGTTTGTCCAGGAAAAGTCGGAGTCACCTCAGTCGAGGAACTTTCGCTAACTCCGAAGGCGGGGTGTTAAACATTCTGCCAGGAACAGTAACACAGCTAGTGCAGTACAGTTAATGTACAGGAACAGCCGTCACGCACACGCGACGTGCAGGCTCGAGACCCCAGGACACACCGTGCCCAGGAACAAAAGTGTCCGACAGTCTTTGTGGGTAGGAACCCTTAGTGAAGCCCGTTCTTTAACAACAAAGCACTTCAGCTACAGCTCAGCAGGGATCCGATCAAGTGGGACGTCCTGATGACACACATCACGAATGCTCTCCAAGGACTGAACAATCAGGACCACATCACGCGTTTTCAGGCGACCAAAGCCTTGGAAGAAGGACAGATGGGTCCCACCCTTCCATTCCTTCTGGACATCTCGCTCAAGCCGAGTGCGTGCCGTCTACACCAGAGCATGAGGGCATTGGTGGACTGCTCGGCCATGGAAGCAGTCGGCGCACGTATTCGACCCCAGCGAGCCAAGCGATCTCAACTCCAGGATCAGCTCCAGGAGTGGCTGCGAGGCAGGTTCTATCATGTCGGTTGCACAATCCACACAATATCTGTTATGCCAACTCTTTCTTCATTGCCCTTGCATGGCTATTTGGTGAGGTCTCGATCTCTGAACATGCCCAGGCTCTATTTCAGATCTTGTGTTTTATCTGCCAGCACGGTCTCAAATTGCTGTGTCTGCCTGATCACACGGCTTTTCAGGCATTGATTCAGGAATGGCCACATTTTGACCGACAGCAGGATGTGGCAGAGTTTGCGCAACATGTCCTCGATCGTACATGGCCGGTTCAGAATGTGCTTCCAATATGAGTACTTGGCAGTCTCGTGACGAATCAGGATTCTCAACCGATGAAGGTCAGCACCTCATTATGCTTCCGATGCCCTCTCGCGGTTCAAACTCTGAGATTCAGCTGTCAGGGCTGATACAAGCCTGGGCTCAGCAGTCTCCTGCACCAGGGCTGTGGCCACTGCCTCGGTTTGTGTGCCTGCAGCTTCTTCGCTTTTACACGGTTGGTGCCAGAGTTCGCAAAGACCAAAGAGCAGTAACGATTCCGCTTCAGGTACGCTTACCAGTATTTCAAACCGAGATTGGACCGCGACCAGCTTGGCGTATGTACAGACTCCGAGCCCTCATTGGGCATCACGGCTCCACTCCGCGCTCAGGTCACTACAGAACGCTGCTGATTCACTGGGAGTCCACCCAGGAAGATCCCCAGTTGTATTACACAGATGATTCCTGTATGGCGCGTCGCCCCACAAATGCACAACTCCGTGTGTTGATGACTGAAGTCTACTTGATCTTCCTGGAGTGCGTGGGGTATGTCAGCTCACTGTAAATGCGGTAAAACAACCACTCGGGTGCTGCACTGTACATGCTTGCATGCTTTGCATTATATCAGTGCCCTCTTGATTCGCCGCCCTTTTCCGGCTTTTCATGCAAATGCCAGCTTTGAGCGTGTGTGCAGGTCATTATGCTTATCTTTTCTACATGGCGACTCACACTCTGGTGGGAACACCGACGGATTCAGCTGCAGTTCCAAGCCTAGATGCTGCCTGTATGCCCTACAATTTACTACATGACGTGCCTTTCGGTATTTATCAGTCCAGACAGCGTGCCCAGTGGATGGATGCCAGAGGCACCTACAATTCACTTGATGATGTACCACACTGTCTTCAGAACCGATGCACGACATCCAGTTTTCAGGCACGTATGGCATCCAGCAGTGGTTCACATGGCACACCTGCGCAGCTATTGGTCCTGGTTCCGGCAACATCTGATTCTCTGGATGATGTACCACATTGTCTTCGAGACCGAGGAAGTGAACCTATCTCATGTATCACGATGGATATGCTACATACCTGGGCCGATCAGCCTGCATCTCAACTTCTTACTCCCCACCACCTTGCTCAATTTTTGCATCGATGGGGTTTTTCAGCCGTGGATATTGTTGAATGGGGCATTTATTACTACTTTGAGCAGGCTCCATGTACAGATGCAGAGTGGAAACAGGTGCTTCTTCAGCAGCTACACCGCAATGTTTATCAGCTTTCCATGTCTGGTGCCATATGCTATTTCAAACAACTGCTAGTGGGTGCCCATCGGGAGGACTTTTATGAGGAGCTTTACACGGTGGCATGTCGTCGCATACAGCTGGATGATCCTACTACTACTATGACCACTGTTCTTCACTGGCTATACATACTGGCCACGTATGGTACCTTGGTCTGATGCCTCTACAGCTGTTTCTTTGACTGCATGGCCTTTACAGTCTGGTGGGCCATGCTATCTATCAGCTTCCGATCCACTGCTCTTCAATCTTCTGTATGGTGCCTCTGATTTCGATGGTGTTGCTTCATCAACGGTCTTTTTACAGCATGGGACTTCTTTGTACATGTACATACGGTCGAGTAGTCCAGTCCGTCTGGTTAGACCAATGCCATGTGTACAAAGGTCTAGTAGTCCAGTTCGTCTGGTTAGACCACGATGTATATACGATCGAGTAGTCCAGTTCGTCTGGTTAGATCGATGCCATGGGTACAAAGGTCTAGTAGTCCAGTGCGTCTGGTCAGACCGATGTGTATATACGATCGAGTAGTCCAGCACGTCTGGTTAGATCGATGACTTGTGCTCTGTCTCACCTTTGTTAATGCTGACGTTGGTTTTTAAAACCACTCCTGCAGTGTTTGCCCACATGTGGCTAGCCCGGTGGGATTCACTGCTTTTGCTCACTCTGAGCCGATGCCACTGTGCATTGTAGCGTAGTGCGAGACTGCTGGACAGTTTGCGTCATACAAAGTACAAAAAGTACACCGCAAGCAGGAAGCTTCTGGGGCTCAAGCCTGTTTGTAGTGTGAGTGGGGGGGCGTAGCTTGCTCTTCCTGTGCGTTGGAGTGCGGCCGTGCTCCTCGTGCAGACGTGGCTCATCCTCTGAAGGGTGGGTCAGCGTAGTTAGTGGGGCGGCTGGGGCTAGGTGCCATAGAGGCGCTCGGGCAGGCTTTGTTGGCTCGGCGTGCTCTTTTTCGGCTGCTGGTAACGTAGAGTGGTGCAAGCAGGCGTTGCTGCAATCATTCTTTTGACACCGGCGTTGCATATCAGGGCTGTAGCATTGGACTTGCTTCTTGAAGAATTCTGCTCTGACAGCGTCGCTGCCTGGCTAACTACGGACCTTGCTGCTTCAATCTGGTTACAGAGTGACTCCCTGGAGATTCTTATATCGGCGGTGGACGTGCTATCGTACAATTCAGCGCGCCAGTTGGTGCTCTGGACGGCAGTACAATACCCAGCTGTTTTTGAGGAATTTCGACGAAGTGAGCACTCTGCCTTTTTTGCTCTCCGCTTACACAGACAAAGCAGTTGGATCGTGTGATCCGGCGCCAGGTGCCTCCCTGGGTCCCAAGTCCCAGGGCTGCGATACTCAACCTGCCGAAGCGTGAGTGACTTCTGTGTAATGGTCGCAAGCTACAGTATTTCTTTTGGCCTTTTGCTTGGTTGCATACATTTGGTGACTTTTTTACCACAGTTTTACATCATGGAGGCTTGTTTTCAACGTGGTAGTCAAGCTATTTGGGATGACGATGTGCTGGAGCGGGATTTTTTCCTTTCACGTATCGCAGCAGAAGCGAGGGTTGGTGGGCAAGCCGTGAGCCCACCTGGAGTCTCATCATCTCTTCGAGGGCAGAACTCTCTGGAGGCAAAGCATATCGGTGGACATGATCTAGCAATTGCGCGCAGTGAGAGACAGCGTTCTGTCTTGAAGAGAAGCTTACAGCGCGCGCGTAGGCGTGCGCAGGAACATGGGCAAACCATGTACAAGGGTCGTTTGGTCACAAGTCATGACATTGGGCTCCCTGGAGAGGCCCACTCGGTGGGCGTTCGTTGCTTGCGGCAGCGCCAGGTGCCCCGAGAAGGAATCACAAACTCCATCAAAGATTTGCTGCCTGCTTGGCCGCCGCTCCAGGTGGATCTTGAAGCTCGTTGCAGGGTGCAGGTGAGGCGAAATCAGCTGGTCATTCTGACCTTGAATCTGGGGGGTCTGACTAAACCGGGATACGACGAGATTCAGCAGTGGCTTCACTCTCCACAGGTTTGCATGCAAGTGCACATAGTGATGTTGCAAGAAACGTGGAGGCCTTCGGCAGATTTTGTTGCTGGTCAGTGGACGTGGATTCAGTCAGGGCCTGTGAAGTCGTCACACCTAGGAGTTGCTGTGTTAATCAATCGGAGACTTGCCACCTCCAAGGAACTACGCACAGCGGAGCCTATCAAGGGCCGCATCCTGCGTGTGCTCATCCCTGCAGCGGCTTCTCATCCGCTCAGGCGCCGACCCATCACAGTCATAAGCGTTTACCAACAGGCTAGAAGTTCTGAGCAGCACGAAATCTATCAAAAACGCGAGAAGGTTTGGAGCAAACTCAATCAGGTCACAGCCTCGGTTCCCTTGAGACACTGGATGATCATCGGTGGTGATTTCAACACGCCGCTGCAGTCGCATGAATCTTGTACTGGTCAGGGATTGGTATCGTCTGCTGTCACGCCGGCTGATCATGAGCAGTTTGCTTAACTTTTACAGGCCCATCAGTTGTGTGCTCTCAACACTTTCTGCAGTGCTGCGGATGCGGCCACATATGTAGGGCCTGAAATTCGCACCCAGATTGATTTCCTACTGTGTCGGCGATCGCAGGCAGGCCGAACCGGTCGGCAAGCCACTCCAATTCCGCAGATCCGCCTGTCGGCTTGGCGCACTGGGGCTCAGCATCTTGTGGTCGGTGCCATCCTCACTGACACTAGGTCGGAATGGTCCAGGCAAGCCCTCCCTGAACGACTCGTTCAGGCACGACCTGATGTGAACAGGATGACGAGTGAACTTCAGCACTCCTCTGCAGCCAGACAGGCCTATCATGATTGTGTGCGACAGCACATGCCTGCCACTGTCAGCTCCGAGAGCGACCTCATGCTTGTGGACCAGGCACTGCACCGAGCCGCATGTCAGCTATATCCATCCCAGCCCGTTAGTGAACCGCGAGCGTGGGAAACGCCGGAGGTTAGGCTGTGCCTGCGCAATGTCTGGCAAGCGCGCGAGCGTCACCTTGCACTGATGCGCACCGCCAGGTGTCATGTCAGGGATCTTTGGGAATGCTGGAAAAGCCATGTGTCCTACCATCGTCAGGTACGGGAGCTCCGCAGGCAAAGCAATCACAAG
Organism: Symbiodinium sp. CCMP2592; assembly: GCA_905221615.1. Taxonomy (NCBI): domain Eukaryota; class Dinophyceae; order Suessiales; family Symbiodiniaceae; genus Symbiodinium; species Symbiodinium sp. CCMP2592. The sequence continues at coordinate 291,195 of CAJNDT010005813.1, read as the reverse complement.
CGGCGTCAGCTTTGGAGCGAGCAGCTTGAGCGGGCTGAGGCTGCTCTGGACCGGAATGACAGTCATGCTTTCTATAAGGTAGTCAAGCAGTTGGCACCACGACAGCCCAGGGAGCGTGTGCAGCTTCGGGATGATCACGGTGCAGTGTTGTCGGTTGAGGCCGAGCAGGATGCCATGTTGCAGCATTGGACCAAGGTGTTTGATCATCGTAGCATTCCTGTTCAGGACTGGGTTCTTTCTGAAGCCTTGGATGTCAGCTGGGATGAGGCGTGCAAGGCGATGCGAAAGTTGTCGGCACGTAAGGCTGTTGCGCCAGGCTGTGCGCCGGGTGCGGCTTGGAAGTATGCGCCAGATGAGGTGGTAGATTGTCTGCAAGCATACATGCAAGATGTCTGGTCTCAGGGGGTGATAGACTTAGATCCTCGCTTAGCTAGGGCGTGGTTGCACTTTCTGACCAAAGCCGGTCGGTTGTGTCGCAAACCAGGCGACTTGCGGCCCATTGCCCTCCAGCCGTCAGCTGGTAAAGTGCTGAGTATTGTACTGTGTGCCAGACTCCAACCACATGTCGATGCGCTGGCACAGGCATGGCCTCAATTTGCATACCTGCAGAGACGAGGCACCTCTGAAGCAATCACTCGTGTTGTTGCCCATTGCAGTGCCATTCGGGCCCAGCTAAAGGAGCAACAGCGGGACATTCATGCGAGGCATGCTGGAGTCCAAGTTAAACCCTTTGTCGGAGGGGCTCAACTGTCAATCGACATGAGTCAAGCCTTCAATCTCATCCCAAGGGCGGAGATGTGGCGTGCCTTGATCTGGGCTCGTGTTCCGGAACCGCTTGTCCAGGCCATTATGCAGCTCCATGAGTGCAGCAGCTACCAGTTGGGCCGCTCAGGTGATGACGACAAGGTGGCACACATTGCTGTGACCCGAGGGGTGAAGCAGGGTGATGTCATTGCCCCGGCACTATGGGTTGTATACTCCTGCTACGTCTGTTTTCGCACTGATGAACTCTTAGGTGCGTCGTGGTGCGATGAACATGCTACTATCTTTGCTGATGATCATCACTTCAGTTGGACACTTAGATCCTTTCACGATGGGGAGATCATGTGTGATCAGATTCAGGCCATCTTCACTCTGTATGCCTCGCTTGGTCTCTGTATCAACCCTGAAAAGTGTCACATGTTGGTTGCGGTCAAAGGCCTGGAGGCGGCGCGATGGCTTCGCAAGGGTAGGGTCAAGCACAAGACTGATGCAGGTCACTGTGTGCGACACAACATGTACACCAAAGCGTCCCTGCCTCTGCATCAGCAATTCCCGTATCTAGGGGTCGTACTGTCGTACGGCAACTACGAGGACCTTACCCTCAAGCATCGTTTGCAACAGGCCAACCTGCATCGCAACCGTTTGGCGAGAATCTTGCAAGGACGGGGGGGCTTATCGCTTGGTCGCCGACTGCGTATCTGGCATGTGTGCGTCCAGACTGCCCAACTTTACGGGTTGTTGGCCGTTGGTATAACGACTTGGGGGTATCAACAACTGCACATCCAAACGCTGAAACACTTGAGAGCCTTGGCGCGCTCCCCACGTCATCTCACGCAGGAATCGGACAGTGCCTTTATGCAGCGCCTCTCCATCGAGGTGCCTCTCCTCAAGCTTCAGCGTGGGGCACGGCAGTGGTTGGAGCGCCATCAGCAGGATCATCCGTTTCCCTGTTATGCTGTTGCTGCGGTTTGTGCGCGCGCTCAGTGTGTCCTTGCAGAGCTATCTACGCTGCAGCCCAAACGGCACAGGTCTTCGGATCAACCGACTCAGGAGGGCTCGCAAGCCCCTGATGGGACTCAGGCCTCGCATGCAGCTGCCACTTTGGTTGAGCTGCCGTCCATGCAGTCAGTCTATGAATGTCAGGAGTGTGGACAAACCTTTCCCACATTACACTTGCTGAAAACACACGAAGGAAAACGTCACAAGCTGCTGGCGCCAGTTCGTCATTTTGATGCCACGGATCGGGCCTCATACTCCAAGGAGGGGTTGCCCATTTGCCGGTTCTGTGATGCCAAATTCACGAAATGGGGTAGTCTCCAGAGGCACCTGAAGAGAAATGGTTGCCCGGCACTTCGCAGGCAGGTTTCGCCGCCCAAGGAGCCCACTACTGTGACTTCTGCAAATTCTGAGGCTGACCGATCCGATGATGCTCCTTCAGTTACAGCTGCTCTGCCCTCAGTTCCCTCGGTGCCATCGGCTGCCTTATGTGGGGTGCAGGATTCTTCCGAACCTCAGCCGGGTCTGAATGCAGGTGCTCAACCGAAGACCTCGATCTGGCATAGCATGCCGCAGATTGGAACTGAGTCTCCGGATCGGCCTGTGATACAGTGGGCCAATGTGCTGGCTTTGCCTGCTCCTAGGCGATGGACCGATCTTGTAGCTGTGCCTGGTGTTGTGCAGAAATTGAAGCATCATTGCTCGATTTGCGGTCAGTGGCTAGCCACCTCAAACCAGATCAAACGGCACATTCGTCAGCAACATCCTGACATCATGCAAAGGCATGAGGCCATGCTCGTGCATGCAGGCAAGCAGTGGGCTCGATCGTGTGTTAGCCCGTGTTCCGTTTGTGGAGCGAGTATTGCGGACACGCGCCAACATGCAGGCAAGTGTGTTGTGATGCAACAAGCGTGTCTGATACAGTGCGAGCTCACGCATCGCTCAGGCGGAAGCAGCTCAGGCGTCAGCTCAGGCGTCCGTCCTATTCGGACATCTGCTACCGGCGGCCTCGAAGCTAGCGGAGATAGCGGACATGGATGCGGACCTCCCCAATGCCAAACGGCCCAGGGAGATTGCCAAGCCGGGAGCTCCCGGACCCAGGAAGGGGAATCCTCAGGGCGGCAAAGGCCGCGGTCGCGGTCACCGACAGTGGGGCCGGGGAGGAGGGCAGGGACCCAAGATCTCGGACGGTACTTCCTTGGAGGAATTGGTGCGCCTCATGGCGCAGGTTCTACTTCGGCAAGGAGATCAGTTACAGCGCCTGTCCTTAGACACCGGATTCTTCCTGATTCTTCAGACCCCTCCGCAACCAGGCTCGATCACCAACACGATGTTTCGGGTCACTTCGGCTTGGAAGAAGATGATGAAGGAAACCCCGGAAAAGCTCGACCGGCCTCTCCGCCAGCACATGATCGAATGCCTCTTCCTCGAGCTTGCGGCACGGGCTCAGTTGGTTCGGAAACCGGAGGCGAAAGCAGAGGCACAGCAACTGGGCATCATCAACGACAAAGGCGACTGGAACTACCGGATCTGGAACGCCACGAGCCAGCAGTTGGAAGTCGACCAAAAGCGAATGCCCCTGAAGGCGGACACGTTCCTGGAGCAGATCGACAAAGCCACGGCGATTGTGCGCCGACCGGATGTGATCACCCGCTTTCAGGCCATTGCCCCACTCTCGGAGACGACGGAGAACGCCAGCATTCCATTTCTGTTGGACCTCAGTCTGAGGGAGCAGGAGCTTCACAACATCATGTTGGAGTGGTGCGAGCTGGCGGTCTTCGAACTGCTAGCAGGGCGACTTCGTCGCGCAAGGCTCAAGCGTCCCGCGCAGCTGGAGAAACTTCAGGAGCTGTTGAATGCACTCTGAGTCGTGTGATCCTCAGAAACCCAGGAAATCAATGTTATGCGAATGCGGTTATCCTGGCACTGTCTAGGCTGCTTCAGCCCATCTGCTATGCTGGGCACAGGTTCGCATGCACCCACCTGGGGCAGGTGCTCAGATCTGTGCAAAATGCTAAAGTGTCGAAGGCCCTCACCCTGCGCAACTTGACTGCGTGGTCCAGCTTGGCAGATCAGTGGTCGGAGCCCTATCGGCAGCATGACGCAGCCGAGTTCTTGCAGCATGTTCTGAGTTCGGTCGACTCCGTCCTCGCTCTCAGTCCATGGGAGGCTTTTCCGGATGGGGATGATGGATCACTCACGCGTGATCGGGGCTCTGGCGTTGTCCTCATTCCCATGCGTAGACCAGATCAACAATTGCATCCGGACATCCAGGCCAGTGTGGACGACTGGCACCAGCAAAGGCACCTTCATGCGTTTCGCTCAGATGCCGAGTGGGTTGTACTTCAGCTTGACCGTTTTAAGGGTCGTGGGGTCTTTCAGGTTCGTGACAATGCCGCGCTGCCCATTCCGGGTCGCCTATGCTTGCCAGTGTGCACCTCTCGGCATGCCGTGCATCATCAGATTTATCACACCACAGCTGTGGTGTTGCACTATGGTGCTCAGGTGTCCTCGGGGCACTACCGTGTTTTACTGATGGGGCAGGGGTCGGGGAATGCCGGTGCAAGTGCTGTGCATTACATCACAGATGACGACCGTCAGGCTGTGCGTTGTGGAACATCCGAGCTTGAAAATTTGGCGTCCCGAAGCTACTTGCTCTTCATGCAACGTGCGACGCAGCCTGTCCTGTCGGGTGATGCGCTCCATGCCTGATGCCGCCTCTCTGTCTGTGCTTGCTCCAGGGTCAGTGGGTTTCATTAGTGTTTGCGTTTCTACATGTCGCGAGCGCTTGATGTGACTGGCCATGCATTGTCTTCAGTGTCACATGCGGCGGATGCCGTGATGACATGTGGTGCTGCTGGGCATTTGCACTCTCCTGGGCAAGCGCAGTGTGGTGAGACATGGCAGCGTGTACTTTTGGGCATGCCGGCTTCCTTGATTCTATCAGATGAGACTTTGGCGATGTACTTGGTCATTCGTGGTATACAGATATATATGATTCGTGATGCTGGTATCCGTATCTATTTTGAGCAGTTTCCGGAGGGCTTGGAGCATCGTCATGCCATCACTCGGCAGATACTTGAGGAACTTGAAGGTGCTGATATGTGGCACCAGCTTGCATTCTTTCGTTTGATGCTGGATGGAGATCATAAGGAAGATTTCTTCGAGATGGCATATACACTTATTCTACATCGCATGCGGGAGGACCCTCGGCCGTTCCACTTGCTTGTTCGCGAAAGTGAATACTCATGGGCCTGGGACGTTGCTCTGGCCTCTGATGAGGACAGACTGCTCTCCACTGCTTCGGATGTGGCTTCAGATGTTGCTCCAACTGAGCGGGATGTGGATTCCGATATATCTCATGATTCCTTCGACTCTTTTTCTTTATGACTCTGAGCTGTGAGGGTTGCTTAAGTGTAGGTAGGAGGTAGTGTTGTTGCCGCGGTTTCACATGTGAAGGCGACCACATTGTAGTTCCCACCTTTCCATAAGTGTCACAGCGAGGGTGACCGCTTGTGACCGCTTGTGCATCCCTGATCCCGTGTTCAGTGTCTCGACTTTGCTTTGGGCTGGTGACAGCCTCTTTGCTTTGTACAGCTTCTCTACCATTGCAGCTTGCTTGCAATCTTTTGCAACTTTCACGAATTTTAGCTGCACTGCAGCCGGAACGAAGTTCTGTTCGTGTCACGTAAGATGGATCCAACCTGTCTGCGCTTCAAAGTCAAAAAGTCACCGCAAGCAGGGCCCGTGACATCCAGTTTCCCGGCGCCCCACCTGTCCTCCGCAATGAGAGCCACCCCGAAGGGGTTCCTGATCTTTCGGAGATCCCTGCACTCAGAGTGCAAAAGGCTAACATGCTGTATAAGTTGACTCTTGAGCTAAGTTCTTTCTGTCTTCTGAACGGCAAATATTTTTCCTGTGAAAATCCGAGACGCAGTTACCTTTGGCTGCTTCCTCAGTGCTCGGACGTCTTTCAAACTGTTTTTCATCACTGTGAGTTTGGTGGCATGCGTCGCAAAGAGACGCTCCTGGTGCATAACATCCCCAAATTCCGCGAGCTTCATCGTTTGTGCTCTGGCAAGCATGTGCATCTGGGATGGGGCCGGGTCGGCCGTGCGTGGGCAACAAGCGCTGAGACGGCCTACCCCTGGGGCTTCTGCAAATGCATGGCGAGCTTGCTGAAAGATCACTTTTTGGAACTTGGCTGTCGCCAATCTCCCAAAGCTATTGATGATGGCGCGCCCATCATCCAAGGCGCTCGTGCCTTCACTGGAGCCCAAACTCGCAAGCGCGTGCCTCCGCTGCTTAGCGAATTCGCTTCGGTTCACACTGTCACTGTGCCGTCCAATCTTGCCGCTTCTTTCTTGCGCCCTGGCCAGAAGCTTCCGTCTCCGTGGAAGCCCGGAGATGCTGCTGCTTGTTCTCCGCCAATCGAGTGCTTTCCGGCAGGTAGCCGTGTCCTTCGTGCCCATGTGGTGCGCAAGGGGATTGAGGTTGGCCCTAGTCCCACGGCTGTTTCCCCTGGTTCCGGTTTAGTCCCTGCTGCCCCTCGTGTGTTAGGTGCTGAGGGTTTTGAGCCGGATAGTGTGCTGAATCCTCCTAGCAGAAAGCGTCATTTTGCTAATGTTCTTGGATGTCCTGAGGCGTCTCTCGGACTGAATCCTGACGATACCGAGGTTCGAGAAGCCATGATGTCGGGCTCTGCTGAGCGGGTGGCTTCGCTTATAAACAAGTTGCCTAAGGTACACCGCAAAGACTTGTCCCTGTTGCTTGACTTGCTTCCTTCAGAACCTCTTCGCTGGGATGGCGATGCTGGAGCGAAATCGTTCCAAGGTGGCAGCTTTGTTCACGGCCCGATGTGCGGGGTGCGATCAACGACCAAACAGTTCCCGGAAACTGTGAAAGCAATGTGCTCTTATGTCAAGGGCCTTTTTCCAGGTTTGGAGTTCGGAACTGTTGGGATGTTCAGGGATGTGTCAGCTCAACCACATCGGGACTCGAATAATGAAGTCTCCACAGACAATGCAATTGCTGCGCTATCAGATTTTTCTGATGGCTCCCTGTGGATGGAAGATCCTGCGGGTGACGTCGAGCTTGAAATCAAAGGTCGCACAGTGAGAGGTGTTTGCATCCCCGTCACTCATGAAGGCTTCAGGTTCGATGGCCGTCGCCTTCATTGCACCAGCCCTTGGACAGGCCGGCGTGACGTTATTGTTGCGTACATGCCGAGGGGGCCTAAGAACCTTAAAGCTGAGCACGCCTCTTTCTTGACGAGCCTGGGATTTGTGCTTGATCGAGCGACCTCGGGGTCCCAAGTCTCGCCTGGGGACGTGACTAAGGCTGTCATTGGTGTGTACCGCACACCATCACAGTTTGTTGAACAGGCAATCAAGGTTGGGCACCCCACGCAGCTCTCCGCCCTCATGCCCTCCGAGATCTCCTGTGCCGTCCGGAGAATCCATAAAGAAGGTGAGGCCAATGTGGCCAAGGAGCGCACCGCAACACTTCGCCGGTGGGTTAGCAGAGCAGCCGATTTAGAGCCAGCCGAGCGCGCGCTAAAGGCTGGTCTTCCTCAGTTTCGAAAGGATGTTCTTAGTCCTAAACGCTCGCTCTTTTCGAGGAGCTGTTGCTTGAAGTGGGACATGAGGACGTTGACCTTGTCAAAGACATTGCTCATGGGTTTGACTTGACGGGCAAGCTGCCTAGATCGAATGTTTTCGCTAAACGCTTTCGTCCTGCGGAGCAGAGTGAATCTCAGCTTCGATCCAGCGCTAAGAGACTGCGTGATGGTCTTCTGGCCACGATCAAAGCTTCGGAGGATCCTGTGATTGACCAGGGTGTTCTTAAAGCGACGATGAAAGAACTTGAGCGCGGCTTCGTTGATGGACCTTTGTCTCCAGACCAGATCCCTGAAGATGCGTCCTTGACGCATCGTTTCGGAGTCATTCAAGGGAGCAATGAAGAAGGTCCAAAGGTGAGGCCCATAGATAATTACCTGTCTTCTCAAGTAAATGCTGCAGTCACGCAGGTTGAGCAAGTCAGCGTGCACACCATTGACGTGGTGGCCGGGATGCTGGCCTGCTGGTTGAATGAGTGGTTCATCAGCGGGCGCCCAGAGCACAGCACGCCAGTGTGCAAGGCGTGGGATCTGCGTACCGCCTATAAACAACTCCCCCTTTCGGATTTGGCTTATGCCTTAGATAGTTTCTTTGTGCTCTTCAACATTGAGCGTGGGGCGAGCGAAATCTATCGCCAGCGAGTGCTTCCCTTCGGCTCAACGGCCAGTGTGACCAGCTTCATAAGAACGGCTTACGCCATTTGGAAATTAGGTGCCGTAGGGTTGACTCTTGTCTGGAGTGAATATTTTGACGACTACTTGAACCTTTGCGGCAAAGCCTTTGCTCGGCATAACGACTTTGTAATCTCCATGTTCTTCCAACTGCTGGGGTGGGAGATCTCGAAGGACAAGGAGCTCAACTACGATGCACTTTGCGTCGTCCTAGGAGTGCAAGTGAACCTTCGTGATGCCAAGCTCGGTTTGGCTTACTTGGAGAACACCGTGAAGAGGCGGACTGAGGCGTTGTGTGACATTGAGCGGGCTTTGGCAACGGGGAAGCTTGAACCTAAAGAAAGTGAAAAGCTAAGGGGTCGGTTGCAGTTCGCCTGTTGCCAAATTTTTGGTCGGCGACCAAAGGCGGCTCTGAAGTTGTTGTCGCAGCACTCCAGGCAACGCAGATGGGACGTTAACCAACTCACGCGGCTCGCACTCACTCAGCTGAAAAGTTTCTTTGAAAGTTCCAGGCCACGTCCAGTCAGGGCGCGACGTGAAGACTTTGTCCATGTGTATGTGGATGCTTCTTTCGAGCCAAACGGCCATTGTGGTTTGGGGGGAGTAGTCTTCAACTCTTCTGGTGAGGCGTTGTGCTGGTTTGGTCAAGCTGTTTCGCCAGTACATGTGCAGAAGCTTTTGAAAGCTGGTGACCGCGAAAGAGAGACAGTGATTTTCGAGCTCGAGGCGCTTGTGCTCAGCATTTTTGTTTTGAGGCCTTTCGCCCTTACGTCGAGAGGAAAGGTGTGGTCATTTTCACTGACAATGAGGGCGTGTTCGGAAGCTTCGTCAGAGGCCATAGTGACAATGCTTCTTGTGCTGCCTTGATCGACTTCTTTGCTTGCTGCGAAGAGAGCCTTGAAACGATTTGCTGGCTAGATCTTGTGCCATCCTCTTCCAATCCTGCCGACGACCCCTCGCGTGGCGTCAGTATCCGAGGTGCACCACGTGTCGATCTTGATGTGAATCTCTTGAGTCGCGCGCTTCCTGAAGTCTTTGGGTGAATGGGGTACATGTTCTCAGGGGGAAGCGGGATGTACCGCATTCACTTGGGATGTCCAAGAGTTTTTCCCTAGCTGAGATCATCGACGGATTCCCCATGCCACCTACGAGGAAAAGTCTTGTGCTGTCGAGTGAGTGCGTTGCGATTTCTTGAGATATGCAATTATGATTAACATACAGATTGGAGAAGTTTTGTTTTCCTGATAAACATTTCTCCTTATGATTCGATTGATGCCAGCTGATTGAATTATAGTTTTCCGTATGGCATCCATGCATTGTTCAGGTCCACGCGGTAACTTTACACAAGTGAAAATAAGCCACCATCGCAGCTTGCCTGCGTACGGTATTATTTTCACGTGGAAAGTTTGATTTTGAAATCTTATTTCAAAATCAACGCTTGGAGTTTTCAAATGTCTCTTACATGTTAGTATGCAACTGTTGAGCCATGCGAAGATGCGAAATTCCAGTTGCCGTTGTGCTCTGAGGTAGAGCGCAATTTTTGTTTTCTCCCACCCACCCACCCGGGGGGAAGCGGGATGTACCGCATTCACTTGGGATGTCCAAGAGTTTTTCCCTAGCTGAGATCATCGACGGATTCCCCATGCCACCTACGAGGAAAAGTCTTGTGCTGTCGAGTGAGTGCGTTGCGATTTCTTGAGATATGCAATTATGATTAACATACAGATTGGAGAAGTTTTGTTTTCCTGATAAACATTTCTCCTTATGATTCGATTGATGCCAGCTGATTGAATTATAGTTTTCCGTATGGCATCCATGCATTGTTCAGGTCCACGCGGTAACTTTACACAAGTGAAAATAAAGTCTTCTTCTCATCATGCATGAAAATCTGGTGTTTTAGCATGTCACGACATGTGCCCGGGACTTCATACTCCCAATCACCACTAGCCTTTTTGAATTCGAGCACGGATCGGGGTGCAGATTTGTCAACGACCACAACGGGTGGAACTAGACAACAGCAGTACATGTTACATACACAGCTCTCTAAGTAACATGTTACCTAGGTTTGCCTGCACACTGTTACTTAAGACTAAGTTTCCTCGTGCACTGTTACTTAAAAACATTAGAGACCATGTTGCCTCTTGTCGGGCCAGCAGCAAGCTGCCTATGTTGACAGGAGCATGTTACCTAGTTTTGTATTCAGCACCATAGCTCGAAAGCCGAAGCAAGATTTCACCTAGTTATGGTTTTGAGCACGATATTCCAGATTATTGGAAAACTCTGATGCACAGTTCTCTTTTCCAGGCGAAAGTCCTCGGATCGGTTTCGAAACACCAGAAATCACAGGCCGGAAACCAGACGAATCAAGGGCAGCAGGAAGAAAACAGCACAGAAAAAGCTCCAGGGATAGCAAACTCACACAAAAGTGACACAAAAGTGACACAAAAGTGACACAAAAGTGACACAAAAGTGACACTAAAGTGACACTAAAGTGACACTAAAGTGACACTAAAGTAACACTCCCACAGCAAAAGTAACACTAAAGTAACAATTCCATGGGTTAGTTTTACCAAACTAACATAACAATAGTACATATCGGTTGTGTTACTTTTGTGTTAGTTTTGCCTTTGAACTGTTAGTTTAGTGTCAGTTTAGTGTCAGTTTTGTGTCAGTTTAGTGTCACTTTTGTGTCACTTTTGTGTCAGTTTTGTGTCACTTTTGTGTCGGTTTGGTGTTTTGGGGATGTGATGTCGTCGGTTTTCGTCTGGCACAGGTGAGTCCAACGGCTTGACTCTGCCGTTGGACTCGTCTCATTCACGTGAAACCCAGGGGAGGTGGTACCCGACGACTCCCGACGACTCCCTGTAATGGTGTTATTTTGTTTAATTTTTGTGCTGGTTCGGCTCGTGTTGGGCTTGGGTTTTCCTGCTTTGGTCTGTGCCTGCCGGCGGTTTTCATGCTTTCTGCAAAACGAGAAAACTCCTATCTCGATGGAATGAGTACATCACTTCTTGTTCTGTTTTAGTGCAACAGAGGGATGTTACGTAACCGTTGGGGGGGCTTGGTGTCACTGTTCCTAAGTGGGGGCGGAGTGGGGGGTTTGTGTCAATGTTACTTAGCAGCTCGTGGCCCTAGGGGGGAGGGGGCTTCTGTCAATGATACTTAGCAGCTCGCGGCGCTTTTTTTTGGGGGGGGCGGGGGTGGGGTGGCATATGTGAATGTTACTTAGCAGCTCCTGACCCTACCCGACAATGTCTTTCAATGTTACTTAGCAGCTCGTGACCCTATCTGACAATGTTACTTAGCATCTACTGCTGTGTGCTTATGATTGTAGTCTAGGGTGCAGAGTGCGGTTGCTGGCTTAGGTTTTGGGGGATGGGTTTCAGGGTTTCGCTTTAAAGGCAAGCAGAGCCTGAACACATGTGTCTTCGAATGCGACTGTGAAAGTGGCTTCGTAAGTTAAACAAACAGAAATATTCCAGAAGGCCCAACAGAAACATGTTACGTCGCCGCTTCTGCTGGGGGACTTGGTGTCCATGTTACTTAGCGGCTCTTGCCTTTAGCTGGGGCTTTGTGTCCTCGATACTTAGCAGGTCCGAAAAGAAACATGTTACGTAGCAGCTTGGGGGGGGGTCTATTGCTGTCCATGTTACTTAGCAGCTCCTGGGCCTGTGGAGTGGTTCCTGTTCATGCTACTTCGGCACTGGGACCCTCAAAGAGACAATGTTACTTACGATGTAGGACACACACGGTTTACGCATATTCTGCCCTCTGCTTAGTTTGCAAGCTATATGCATGAACCCACGGAATCATTGTTATTCCCGACTCAAGACTGTGGAAGAAACACTGAAGAACCCACACTCTGCTATCATGTTACCTGGTCCATGTTACTTAGAGACGGAGTCTGGGTTTAGGGTTCAGGGTATTGGGTTCGGTGTTCTCGATTTGGGTTTAGGCTTGAGGCTTCAGGGTTCGGGGTTTAGGGCAAGAGGATTTAGGCTGGAGGCCTTCAGGTTTCAAACCTTTAGAAATTCCCGACTCTGAAAGAACTCGCTGCCGCCTGTTTGCACCGACCGCGATCTCACTGCGGCCGCTTCTCCCCCGGCGGCTGGGGCAAGCTCCTTCGCCGCTTCTCAGAAGGCACCGGCTCCTGAGCTGCGGCATTTTATTGTAGAACCCCGGGGCTGTCTTTATTCTCAAATCAGGCTGGCTTCCTGTCTAAACCTGGGATGTATTGCTGCCTGGAATCCAGAGTGCTTGGCGGAGATCGCCGGCGAGGATCGCGAGGACGAGTGATCCTCGCAGGCGATTAGTACTTGGTCTTCTAGAGGCCGGGAAATCGTGAGGAGTCCCTCAAATCCAAGAGTGCAAAGAGGTTCTTGGGGAGTTTGCTCATGGCCACAACCCAATACCGGCCTGCTGATGGCCTCCACCTCCACGGACGGAGGCCTTTCCTCCTCCTCCTCCTCTTTGGCCGCCCTGGGCCTGGGACGATATTTCGAAAACTCAGCAATGTTACTTAGAGGGGGCAGCAGGGCCCAGCGACAATGCTACTTAGAATGTTACTTAGAAACTGAGCAATGTTACTTAGTGGGGGCAGCAGCTCCTAGCGAATGTTACTTAGAAACTCGGTAATGTTACTTAGAGGGGGCAGCAGGGCCCAGCGACAATGCTACTTAGAATGTTACTTAGAAACGGAGCAATGTTACTTAGAGGGGGCAGCAGGGCACAGCGAGAATGCTACTTAGAATGTGACTTATAGAAACTCAGCAATGTTACTTAGAGGGGGCAACAGGTCTTAGTGACAATGCTACTTGGAATGTTACTTAGAATCTCAGCAATGTTACTTAGACGGGGCAACAGGGCCTAGCGACAATGCTACTTAGAATGTTTCTTGGAAACAGAAACACGGCCTGAGGCTAGGAACCAATGTGACTTAGAATGTTAGTTAGGCAGCTCTATGTGAGGAGCGACATCAATGTTACTCATCCTCGAGGAAGCAGCAAAACCGTAATTCCTGCCATGTGGCTGTGGAGCCGCAGCTGACGAAGATGCCTCCTCCACCTCCTCCAGCCGTGCAGGCGAAACTGGCGAGCTGTGCCTTGGATGCGGGTGTTTTAAGGTTTAAAGTCTCTTCCTTACCAACATCCTCATAAGTACACCAGAACAAAAAAAGATACTTCTTTCTGTCTTGTGTCTCCGGGATGATGGTCTTGTTGTCATCCTCCTCCTCTGTCGTGTCCCCAGCAACTGTTGGCGAAGCCGGCGGAGCCGGCGGCTCTGCTGGAGCCTCTGCTCCCGAGGTCTCTGATTTTATTGGTAGGTGTGTTTTAATAACCCAAAAGAAACATCTGTGCCCATGCTTATAGACGGAAAGAAAACCTGCTTTGAGCACAGCGGCTTCCATCTCCAGTTGCCACTGCCCGCCAGACAAACCCAGGAGGCAACTGGATAGGCGGCGGCGCCAAAGGCGGAAAAACAGGTGCTGCTGGCGGAAATGCAGGTGCTGCTGGCGTTGGCGGAAAAGCAGGTGCTGCTGGCATTGGCGGAAAACCAGGAAAGGGCACTCCAAGCCCGGCCGCTCCAGGGCCCATTGTACCAGGCACCAAAGGCACTCCAAGCCCGGCCGCTCCAGGGCCCATTGTACCAGGCACCAAAGGCACTCCAAGCCCGGCAGCTCCAGGGCCCATTGAACCAGGCAAAGGCACTCCAGGCCACATTGTACCAGGCAAAGGCACTCCAGACCCCATTGTACCAGCAAAAAGCCTTCCAGCTCCAACACCCATTGCGGCCGCTCCAGGGCGCAATGGGACGTTCGCACCCGCCACTCTCCACGGTGGCACTGCCTGCGGCATCTTCGGAGTGGAGCCATCATCAAAGCCCGGTTCCTGCTGCTGCCCCCGCTGCTCTGCTGCTGCTGCTGGCGGTTGCTGCTGCGGTTGCTGTGCTGTTGGTGCAGGCACCTGGTGCTGCTGCGGCTGCTCTGCTGTTGCAGGCTGCCGCTGCTCTGCAGCTGCAGGCTGCCGCTGCTGCTGCGGCTGCTCTGCTGCTGCTGCCGGCTGCTGTGCTGCTGCTGCTTTGGGTTGTGGCCGCTGCTGTTTTCGCGACACTCTGTGTCCCTTGTAGCTAAGGGGGGCCAGCTCCAAAGCTGTGTCCCGTGCTGCCGTGGTGTTGTAGTGTAGTACCACGGCAGACAGGGTAGCTTCAGCACCACGTGTCGGCAGCCACTGTACGTTTTGCGGACGAGGAGCCCCAGCCTTGTCTAGCCATTCTAGCAGGCCGGCGGTTGTTGTCCACCATGGCAGCCCGCCCAGCCACAAGCCAGTAGTGCTCATGGCTTTGTTTCTTGTGTTGTCTTGTCTGTGCTGTCTGTGCTGTGTTTGCTCTGTGCTGTGCTTGCTGTGTGCTGTGTGCTCTGTGCTGTGTGCTGTGTGTGTGCACGTGTGTGTTGTGGCTGTGCCTCTAAGCTGTGCCGTCGTGCTGTGTGGCTGCTCACAGAGTGTCTGCTCTCAAGAGTGCTTCTGCTTCTCTACTCTGTGGAGCCGGTCTGCCGGGGACCACAATTTCACTCTCGCACTCTGCTGCATGCTGCATGTCCAGACTGGCATGTTACCTAGTTGCAAGGCGAGCAATGTTACTTAGAGGGGCAAGACATGTAGTCGGCCAATGTTACTTAGAGGGGGTGAAGGACTGCGACGTTGCCAAAATGTTACCTAGAGGGGGAAGAGGCATGTTACCTAGTCTTGCTTTGGCTCTTGGTTTGATGGCGACAACATGTTACCTAGTTGACCAATGTTACTTAGAGGGGGTCAAGGACTGTGGGATTGCCAATGTTACCTAGAGGGGGAAAAGGCATGTTACATAGTCTCTCGTTTCACGGTGAAAAACATGTTACCTTGTTTCCGGTGCTTTTGAAAAACCAAAACACATTCTACCGGTACCTATAACGTCTCAGGCCCTTGTTCTTTCCCCATGCTTTGCCAAGGTTTCTTTTCAGTAGAAAACATCAGTCACTTCTGGGGTTTGGGGTCGCTGGTGAAAACCAAAACACATTCTATCGGTATTTAACGTCTCAGGCCCTAGTTTGTTTGTCCTAAGTTTGGCGGAAGTTTTTTTTTGGAGTAGAAAACATCAATCACTTCTGGGGTTTGGGGTCTTCTTGGACTGGCTTTTTTTCTCGTGCGAGGTCGCGGCCTGGCTATGTGGTCAATATAGAAAGCCCTAGTCCATCTGATCCAAGAACGGAATCGGCTCCCTTGTATCTGGTGCACATTCTTCAGCTGACCCTCCACAGCATTAAAGGCGAAGCCATCAAGCTGGCCAGCCCACAATGGACTACCTGCGACAGGTAGCCCATGGTGGGCTGGCCAGCTTGGTCCTTTCGCCTTTCTCCATTCTTCGCAGCCGCATGCAGAACCAGCCTCAGGCTCCAGCAGCAGCACAACCGGCTGGCAGTAAGTTGCAGAATCAGTGATTCTGCAACTTACTGCCAGCCGTTTGGATCCAGGAGCAGCACAACCGGCTGGCAGTAAGTTGCAGAATCAGTGATTCTGCAACTTACCGCCAGCCGTTTGGAATCAGCACTGGAACAGCCTGCCAGCAAGCCAAGCCAAGAAGCAGCTTGGGCCGCCACAGCTTCATGCCTCCCACCATCTCCTTGTGCCCTTTGAGCCACCAAAGCTTCATGCCTCCTGCGGCACCTGCTGGAATGGATAGAGCTATTCTGGCAACAAGCAGAACAGCAATAGCTAAATGGACCTGTCACCAAGAGCTCGCAACCTGGCCGGGCACAAACTCGGATAGTGGCCATAATCTCTGGATGCGACCTGTTGCATCATTTGGAATGCGATCCGACGAATACCTCGTTGCACTGGCCGCAGCAAAGGCCATGTTTGCCACCGGCCCGCCGATTGCAACCTTTCGTTGCACACAATGCCATAGATGGCTCTCGCTCACCGGTTTGCAGGCAAACTGGAACAATGCTTGTGACTTGAAAAAAAATTATCTGTGGTCGATGGCAAAAACCTTCACTGCAACACTCGTGCTATTTAACCATGCATAGAGCCTCCGTACTACAGGAACAAAAGGCACGGCTGAGCAAAGCTTCCTAGCAGGCCGCCACTCTTCCTGGATGCCATGCAGACATGCAGATGTGACTTAGCCTTCCAAAAAAATCGCTGCCAAACAATGCTACTTAGACAGTCGAGAGCTGCAACAATGCCGACCATATTTTGCTTTCGCTGGAACCTCGTCAGCCTCCGTGCCGCGAAAACTGTGCTGAGATCTAGGAGCCATGCTCAGTGATGATACCGGCATCTATCTTGGATGCAACCTCTGCCATGGCAGCTCTGGCCTTCTTCTTCGCAGTCTGCGGGGAGTCGCCCAACCTGAGCCTCAGTGTGTGCTCCTTATGGTAGACAGCGGAGGTCTTTCGTTTCTTGAAACTGCACTTGTAAGCGCCCTTCGCGCTCGCCTGCTTCATGATGTCCAGATCTCCAGCATCCAAGCCATACGAGGCAGCTTCTGACACCAAAGGCTTCACCAGAGCCTCTGCCTTTGGGGCCACCTTCCTGACCGGCCTGCTAGAGCTGGAGGCAGCAGCTTGTGAAGCACCTTCCTCGCTGGAGCTGCTTCCCAAATCTCCAACCATCAAAGGCCTCCCGAACACCGTGGGGTCCTCAGCCGCCCTCGCAGAAGCTTTCGGACTGCAGATCTTCGCGGCTCCCCTCCAAATCTTGACGGGACTTCCAGGCCCCATCACCAGGCTAGCTTTCTTCAAGGGCCGTGGGCTGCTATCCTGCTTCGCCAAGATTCTTCCAAAAATGCCCTCGCTCCGCATCTCTGGAGGTCTATAAGGAACTATCTCCAGACCAGTCGCTTGGCCGCTGGAGCTTGCCCCAACCGTGTTCTCCTTCTCGGAGAACACATGAGACAACACCATGTCGATCCTTGCCTTTTCCGACTCCGTGGCTGTCCGCACTGCTCTCACGTACTCGTCCTGCTTCTTCAAACACCGGACTTGGCTTAGCAGGATGCGAATTCTGCTGTCGATCTGGTCCACGAAATCATCTGTAGCATAGTTCGTGCGGTTCACTTTCTTGGTTTTCTCCGTACACGCAACCACCAACCGCTTCAAACTCGTGCGAAGCTTCGCCGCAGGCAGAACGCAGTTCGGGGCTACCTGGAGGAAATCTACGAGGAGATAGGCTGCCTGAGCGATCCACGGAATACATACCGCCGTCTTCCAAGAGAAGGGAGCACCGGTGGGATGCTTCAGAATATTCCAAATATCCTTGTCTTGGGCATTGTCCACATGCTTCTTCAAAACCTTTTGCAGATCAATGACGCCTATCGTCGGATCCACTTTCACTCGGGTGGTTTCATACTTTGACTGCGCCATGCTGCAGCAGGGCTCTAGAAAATCTCTACATAGACATGAGTCGCATGAGTTTCAAGCCCACATGTGCCCACACAGTTTTCCTATTGTCTGCTCGCAAGATTCTTCTGGCACCATGCCATACCTGTGCTTCTTGCTATGTTTTCAGCCTGCAATCCGCAACGGAACAACATTCAAGTCTGCCATGCTGCACACAAATCATAAAAACCTGACAGGGGACATGCTACTTAGATGTCGCAAATGTTACTTAGGTCTTGCAAAACATGCCAGCAATCCTGCACATGTTACCTAGGTTCTGGAGAAAAAAAAGAGTTCCGCACAACAAATGCTACTTAGGGTGCCTGCTCCTGCTAACAAAAAAAATATCATAGTTTATTCTTTCAAATAACCTTTGGAACTCATAGTCTATTCTTTCAAATAACCTTTTCTCTTAGGTTATTTAAATAACCTATCTCCTGAGATATAGGTTATTCTATTCTGACTATTAGTCTATTTTTTGGGATATGGATAATAGTCAGGAAATAACCTAACCGAATCTAAGAGGCAGGCTTAGATGCTATGAAGAGAATCAGGCGGTCAACCTACCCTTGCCTGCACCGGTGCAAACATCTCTCGGTGAGCTGTCGCTCGAGCGGGTTGTGGATTTTCTGCACTTTCATGTCTACAGCCAGAGCGCTGCGCTTGAGGATACTGGGCAGGAGAACCGGCGGATGTCGCACCAGGACACCACCCGACGCTTCGCCCAGGCGCTGCCGGTTGTGCTGAAGGTGGAAGACTGTCTCAGCTTTGGCACATACGTGCTTGGCTTATCGTGTCACCGTGTCCCAATGGCTTTACACCAACGGAGACCACTGGCTGGTTCTCGCATCGCCAAAGCGGTAACCGGCCGCCCTCCGAGGGTTGTCTTCTGCGGTTGGAGTTTCGACAAGGGCAACTCCTGGCAGTCTTTGTTGAACTGGTAGTCCCTGACCGGCTCCGTGGAAAAACCCGCGAACAACGCAAGATCGAGCGACGCCAAAACCGCCTTAACCCCACGGCTGCCCTCCTGCTCATCCGCCAGTGGTCTTCTTTTCTTGGGGCCCCCCCGCAGCCTGATCACGTTTGCAGCTGGGATTTTCCCTTCGCAGTTTGTCGTGCATTAAAGTAGGGGGGGCTCTAGATGTATTTCTGCAAGTGCTTAAAATGCCTGAGGCGCGTGTTCCCCTGGCCATTGGCATGCCCATCCGACCATGCACCCAGCCTGCGCCGAGGCCTCGGTGCCATTTCGCTTCTGAGGTGCACCTTGTGTTGTCGTTCCTACAAGCGGTGGAGGCGGCTGCCCGCGCCCCTCACTTTCCAGCTGCCCCAAACTTCAAGCCGGCCGAGTTTGTAGCGCTCAAGAAGCGCATCCTTGCCCTTCATCCAGTGGCTAAACGCAGCAATCCTCGGGATCCTTTCTGCAAGCACTGGCGCTTGCCTGCGACATTGATCCCAGCTGAGTTGCACACCTTGGCCGCCCTAATGGGACAAACATTTTGCCGCCACATCGACGAGTTACTCAACAGTCCGGATGGACTCCTGTGTGGACACATATCGGCCATCCTGGCCGCCCGGGCACAAGGACGCAGCTCGCTTAGCATCTTGGGGTGCGCGGGATCTTCCAAAACTTTCTCCCTGTGGTGCGCCTTGGTCTGCATGGACGCTGTGTTGGAGCAAACTGTGTTTTGGACAGCACAGCAGCATTCAGCGCTCATCGCGGTCGTGCGTATCGCCTCCATGCCGATGCCCCAGAATGGCTGCGCCCGCTCGTTGTTGTGCGGAGGGTCTCTGGCGATGCTGAAATGATCGACCCGTCCTTTGACCATGTGCCCTTCACTGAGGCTGCTGAGCACCAGGCGGCAGGGCTTGGGGACATTGCCACGGCTCAGCCAGGAGTAACGGGGCGCAGTGCACGTCTTGCCTCCCCTTCAGTCAGTATAGTGCTCACATGCTGCTGCTCACGCAGGGGTCGGCCGCGCTGCAGCTGCGATATGCCTCCTACAGTGAGGTTAAGACTTTCCTCAACAACGCGCATGTCATCGTGATTGATGAGGGGCAACACGAAAGACAGCCTGCATCGGCTGCCATCCTTGCTAATGCAGCTGGCCAGCTTGTCATTCGCACAGGCGACCCACGACAACCTGCTGGAGGCGGCAAAGGTGAGGTTCAACTGCGCACGTTGGCCCGACTCATCGCCAAGCCCGTTGGCATCCGTGGAGTCGCCCAGCTGGCCCCGCAGCCAGTGTCTCCGGGGCGACTCGCCGCGGCACTTCGAGGCTTGGTGCAGTCTACCCCGCTGGGACCACTTCACACAGTCAGGTGGACTAGCCTTGGGCATCGCCACAATGGCCATCAGCGCGATGAGCCGCCGCCGGGCACCAGTCTCACCGTATGCCGGGAGTTGTCGGAATGCCTCTTTGGACTTGAGGACGAAGTTGAGGTAAGTCTTGACTTGGATCTTCGGGAGCTCCGTGGATGTCGGGTAACCCGACAAGGGCTGAAATACTTCATCCCTTATTCCGGCATCACCAAAATAGGCGATCGTGTGTGTCCACACCCCGGCCGCCTCACGCCAGCGGCTATTGCGGTGGATTTCCTCCACCAGTCAGCGTCCCATAGTGAAGCGATCCTGTGTTACCTCAACCGTCTGTCGGCCGTCGGCGCAATACTTGCACCGGCCAATACAGCTATGCAAGCTGAAGGCCTAGCCCCTATTAATGGGGTTTGCTTGAACTTGGCCCTGGTTGCCTCCACCAGGCTGCTGGCCGATCTTTATCTGCTTATTACTGCCGTCAGGTACCCACAATCCATTGTCATGCACAAGGCCTCTGACGCCTCTACCATCGGCGAACTGGCAGCGGATACCGCTGCACGGCGACTTCAGCGAGTTGCGGCGGATGGCTCCCATCAGCCGGGAGTGTACTTTATCCGACTACCGAAGCAGACATCCTCGGCCATGCACCAGGGAGGCCTCGTGGAATTGCTCTGTGTCCTTCTGGTCCTCGCTTACAATGTCTGCGGACATCGTTTTGCTGTCCAGGCCGGAAGGAAAATCGTCACACCAACCACTAGGGTTTTTGACTCTCTCAAGCATGGTCTTGGCCTCAGCAATGCGCGCCCCGCCAACGCCGACACAGGTGACGCGCACAGGGTCGTGGCTGAGGGCACCTCCTTTGCGGAGTTCATTTCGGAATGGTTGCCAGAGCTCCCTCCTCCGGGGCAACTAACCACCCAGGAGCAGGCCGCATCCCTCTTTACCTTCTTTTATGACCATCACAACGAACTCGGCGCCTTCGTTGACCTCTTCACCACCACAGTGTGTGCTGGCACCACCGGGGCCGTCGACATTTGTATTGTCGACAGGGCGGGGCGCTTTACCATGTCGGGGGAAGACGCCCACCAACGGCTCACGGCAGGCAGTACACGGCGCACGGGCCCATTGATCATCGCCTCCCCCTCCCATTGGTGGGGCATTGTCGCTGCATTGGAGCTCCATGCCGTCCTCCATCACACCCACGTCCGATGGGAAGATCTGTACCGAACTTATGGGCTCGCCAGGCTTGGACTATCAAGCCCCCCGCGCGCGGATAGGGAGACCGGTCTCCATCGCCTTCGTGAGCACAAAGGCGAGGGTGTGCCTCCCCCCAAAAGGCTATACAGTGCACTCCGCTCCACTCACCACAGGTCTCTCATCGGGACACACATGACTTTCGCGACCCCAGCGACCGTGTGCCGGGGCCAAGCCAGCACATCGGAGTCGATGGTCACCGCCGTTCCGGGGGCGTTTTACCTTTAATTTGCCATTGCCTCCGACACGCTCAATACGACGCTGCTTGGGAGGTTGCAGCGCTTCGTGTCGTCGCAGGTACACCATTCTTGCCCTGAAACGGTCTTGCTGCCGCCGGTTGCTACTACGGGCCTGCCACGCGCCCTTTATGATCCGGCGGGAAAGGTCCGCCCGGACCCGGACACAGGAGTGCCTGCCAAAGAGGATCCGGCGCTGACGCTGACTGCAGAGCTGCGCAGTCAAAGCTGTGCTGTCTCCCTACCCGTTGCACCTAGCGCTACATGGAGCCAACGTGTGGCGGCCCTGTTGGACGCAGTGGAGACCCCGCCTTGTCGCCTTGTGCCGGGAGTTTCTTCAATTGCCAGCCGGTGTGTACCGGCAGAAGACGAGGACGAATTCGACGAGCAGCATGACACCCTTCGGCGCTACCAAGCTCGGGGCCGACTACAGCAGTCTGTCGATGGAATAGAATGTGCCGGGGCACTGCAACAATTGCTGCCCAACCCCACCGATTGCCTGACCCTGCTTTCTCTCCCTTGTCTCTGCCTGCTTGTGAAGTCAAACTCAGCCCTCAGAATTTTGGGGTGAAGGTGGTGGATTTCGCCGACCGGGCCCTTATGTTGCGACGTTGCACTGATAGTGAAGCCTTTCGCGTCTGTCTGACGCCCCTGCTTGCCGTGTCTGTCGCATTGGCTCAGTTCTGTGACCCAGTTCTGCGCCTGCCTGAAGGACAGGTTTTCGACCTTTCCTGGTATGAACTTGCTCGCCCTGAGATTTGGTGGTGGCTGCTCCTTGATGAGCTTGCTGGACTCAAGGGATCGCTTCCCCGTGCTCTGGCGGGACGGAAGTCCCCAGTCCGGGACGGCAGCTTGGTGCAAATGTCCTTGGCTCCTAAGCGAGACCCCGCAGCCAAGCAAGAACCATTGCCGACAAATAGCCGGCGGGGCGTTGGTTCTAGCCAGCGGCGCACTACTGGGGGAGGCAGCACGAGTGTTGAGGCGACACAGGGAACGCCACTGCTGCACTGCGGTGTGTTGCTGCCAGTACAGCTGCTGTTCTATCTCACCCGGGCGCTAGCTGACGACCCTACGGCCGCTCCACTTCTGCAGCTCACCAACGTTACCCCAACCCGTGACGGCCAGCACATTGAGGTGCGAGTCACATGCAAGGTTCCGGCTGCCTTAGTGGGCCGTCCCCAGATTGCCATTGCTGACCGCCTGATGGCGGGCTTTGAGAATGGACTCCTTCCGGCCAGACGCGGCGAGTTTGACCCGCGCATGTTCACGTATCCGGGCTCCTATCGCGGCACCTTTCGACTGCTTTTCCCACTTGCGGACATCTCACTGGGGTTACAAGCTCAACCGTCTCTTTCGATTCAGGCTGCGGGCCTACTTCATAGCGCCCTGTGGCGACTTCGTGCTGCGGCAACCTCCGAAGGCTGGGATCTCCGAGCGGTCGTGGCCTACTGGATACGCGGGCCACAAAAGAAGAAGTTTTACTTTCCGGCCCGCTTATGGCGCTTTGCGCATTTCGACGCTGTTGAGGCCAAAGCGATGGTCCTCCTTCAGCGGTTAGTCGCCCGAGAGGAGAACCAGGCGCAGTCACTGCCGGATGGCGAACGCCCCTGGTTCAGGTTGGGGCACCCTAGGGCGCAGGACCGTTGGAAGGCTGCGGCGGAGGAGTTCCGCAGGGAAGGGGGCCTCGGGCCCGGCCTCCAACTTCCCTGCATATCCACCGAGTTAATGCCACATCTCCATTGCGAAGACCATGACAATCATCAGTATTCATTTTCACGACTGACGGAAATCTACAAGGAGAGGAACTATCAGATGCTCTATCTCCTGAAGGAGAGTCACTTTCCTTCGAGCGGCCGTGACATGCAACGACTGCTCGACAGCTGGCCGCACGATGCAGCGGCTGGCTCCTCCAGGTGACCTCCGCCCTTTGTCGACCGTGGGACTAACGACATACGTCGTTGTGTCGATTCCTTTCCCAGCTGTACGCAAGGGCTACATGACCCTGGTCGAGATCGGGCTCAACTGGGCGGGCTGGCGGGACCTTGCCGCCTTGTCGAATAGACGCCGATAGTGCAGGCTCGGCGGCCAGACCACCTGGCAATGGTCTGGTATAGCTAAGTGGTGACGGACCTCGTGAGGCACGTCGCTTCACCTCTAGAGGAGTCTCCAGGTGATGCTGCGGCAACCGACGACATACGTCGTTGAGGTTCATTCATTATCTTTGCTGCTCTTGTTCTGGCACGACGACCGCCGGAGTCTTGTTTGGGTCGGTGTGCAATTTCGCGATGGCTGCTTTTGGCCGCTGCTTGCCTTTGCAGTGGGGGATGGGGGGGGGCCTTGGCTGCGCTTTTCTGTGGTTGCGGCGCACCACAGTTGTCCCTGAACACAGCTGGTGCAGCTTGATTGCCAATGCACTTGGCTTCGCAATTACGTCGTCTGGTGGTGACGGACCCCCAAAGGTTGGTCGGGTCGTCTCTGACCGGCAAAGCTTTCCTGTGGAAGCCGCTGAAACCGACGACATACGTCGTTGAGGTTCCTCTCCCCCCATGCTACTCCTGAGTGGGAGCTACAACCACTGCTTTGGCCCCTGGGCCCGGTGTGCACGCTCTACTTGGGCGACCCGCTCCCGGGACTTTAGGGCGATCCTTAGCTTGCGCTGCGCTGGGTTTCGACGCACAACAAGTTGTTCCCTCGGTCTTCATCCTGCCCGGCCGTCGCGCTGTGGGCAGCGTTTGGTGGCCGTCGTCTCTTGCATCCAAGACGCCGCTGTTTTGCACACCGAGGATCGTTTGGTTTCGTCCTTCGGAGTGCGTTCGCATCTGGCCGGCTTTGAGTTGCCACGACTCTGGCCACCGCATCATGTCTGGAAGCCGCTCACCTCAGGGAGCATTGGACTTTTGGATTTTGGTGTGCACGATCGTGACGGAACAAAACACAGGGGCTGTCCGTTGTCTGGCGAGACTAGAACGGCTGCCGGAGCTTGGATTTGGCTCCACCTGTTGTTTTGGGCAGCTCAGAGCGACGGCTCTTTGTTGCTCCGGACCGGTCGCTGAGGCTCCGTAGTTAGCGCTGAACGGCCAACACAGGTAAAGCCCGTGCGCCGCAGCCCATTCGTAGAGCTTCGCTTTCTGTTTCACCGCTTTGTTGTAGTTTTGTTAGTTTGTTGTCTGCTTGTTTGTAGGGACCGAGTGCTACAGCCGTAGTCGACGAGGCCCAGTCAAGCCAAAAAGTGTTTTCTTTTCATCTCGTGGCTTTGCCGAGCCAGTAGAAACAAGGTGAGTTTTCTTCCTTCCAAGTGGGCGAGTACCTTCCAGTCTGGAGTGCCCGTAGGTTTTTCGTTTCACCCCGACCCCCCCGTTAAGCACCGCTCCGGAAGGCCTAAATGGGCGCGCGACGCAAGTCCGCTGGGTAAGAAGATATGAGATCCCTGAGGACTCATCTTTGTCTGTCCGAGTGCTTTTGTTCAAGGAAGCAACAACCAAGACCACTTGAAACGACTGTTGAGTCTTTTGTAAACGCTTGGTAGTTTTGCTGCATGTTTCACTGCATGGCATGTTTTTCATGTTTTGACACGTTGTTTTGGCATGGTAGGACCAGTTGTGACTGCTTGAAGCTGCCGTTTACTCACTTCGTGCTTGCCGCCCTCCGTTCGTTCCGGATGGGAGTAGTGATGAGCTCGGAAGAGTGCTTAGAGGCTGTTTGAGACTGCCTCTGTGATGCAAGGGAGCTAAGGAAGCTTAACTCAGTGTTTGAAGGGTCCACACCTGTCAGTGCAAGCTTTTGCAGAGTTCTCCACTGTTTAGCAATGTTGTAGAATGGATTCAGAAGGGAATTAGTCCAGCGTGCTGTACGCAGCCTGCCTTTGAGACCTGAAGCGACTCCGCTTTGGCTCAAGGCTCAAGGGTTTGCGACGACGGTGATGCCCTTGCATTCGCAGGAGAGCTGAACCATAGAAGTCGCTCTGATTCAAGAAGAGAAAAAGAGACCGCTGCGCGAGCTCTGCTTTTCACACAGAGCGAGCTGCGGAGGCACCTTCTTTCTTGGACTTGTCGCAACTCTTCTCAGACAGACTGATAACTGGGAACTGGCGGCCTCCAGTGCGTGGGATGCCACAGCAAATAAAAGCTTTCAGGGAACCACAAACTGATCAGCTTTGGCCGGTAGCTGGACGGGGAGTGCAGCTTGAATATCGTATCCGTCTTGGTGGTTCCAGTGCGGCAGGCGACAGGTTCATGACACCGCCACGCGATATTGGCAGGGTACGAGCCACACCCCAAACTCGCTCTTATCCATGGGTTGTGTGCTCTGGCCACACGGCTATGAGGCTGTTTTTAAAGTTCTGCGCTTTCGGTTGGAGCCCCTGAGAGCCAGGTGCAAAGAGGCCCATCAACTGACGCAAAGCTTCCAAACCGTCTCCAGTTCTCGGTTTGCCGCACAACCATGTAACTTCTGCCAATACAGCTGACGCGACCTGGCTTGCTGTCAATGGTGCTCTGGCCCTTTGCTATCACTGAACTAGGGTTCGCTTCCAAAGCTTCAAGGTCGGGCCCATAGCCCGGATCAAGAGCTGAAAGGTACTGCTGAACTCCAAAACCAACCTGGCCAAGATGTATGCTCCTACTCTAAAGTGGTTGCTGAAAAGATCTGAGGCTTCGGGAACACACGCAACATGTCCTTGCCCGTCAAGGTCGACGGTCCGTCCCGAGTGGACGTTGCCGCCGCTGCCGCTGCTGATGCTGCATCTGATGCTGCACGGGTGCTTCAGCCACAACTGTTCAAACAGCGCATTCAAACTGAGCAGGGCCCAACACTGTCTGACCTTGGGAAGGTAAGGCCCTGGGCTAAGGAAGGATAACCGGGCATCGGCTGAGGAAGCTGTGGGCCTGCAGCCGCTTTGAGCTCTGGCAGATCATCATCTATGTCATCCACAGGCACATGTGCAGCCTGTGCACCTTGCTGAGCCATGGCACTACAGCCGGGCTTGAGAGCCGGCGTCTGCAGGCTACCCGCCGCGCTTAACGCCTAAAGTTGCACAATCAAGTTCCTCAACGGATCTCGCAACGGAAAACCCAGAATCCAAAGACGTGTCGTGATGTTGTTGCTTGTCACTACCTCTCTGTGTTGGATGCCGGAAAAAGATCCTTTGTCGTGTGTGTGTGTGTTTTCATTTTTTTCATTCTTATTTCTTTGCTTTTGCCCCTAAAGCGACATTGTGTGGCTTCTCCTTCCTTCGTGTTGGATTTTTTTGCTTTTTTTTGATGACACGCTTTGATTTCTTTCGTTCGCTTTCAGCCCCTAAAAGCGATTTCGTGGCTTCTTCTTCTTCTTCTTTTCGTGTGTGTGTGTGTGAGAAGTTATAGTATGGTTAAGTTAGTTTTTGTGCAGTTTGCGTTGCAAAATTCATATTGTGGCGCTCTTTGTTGTGTTGATTGATATGTCATGTGTGCGTGCTTCTATCTTTGGCAGAGGTCAGAAAAAAGACATTAGAGGCCCAGAAAAAGATCCACCGGGGGCCGAAAAAAGACACGGGGTCAGTTACGAGGCCGAGAAAAAGACGGCTTAAATCGTTGAGTGGAGGTCGCAAAAAAGATCGTCATCTTTTTCTGGACCTCGTCGCGGGGCTGAAGAGATGGAGGTCGGAAAAAAGACATGCCGGGGTCGAAATCAAGATGGACCAAGCCCGGGGTCTGAAAAAAAGATAAAAAAGCAGCCCCTGCCGAAATTGCCGAACTGAGCTGTCTTCCGGATACTGGCGCTAGATCCTGATCTGCTTCAGAGTGCGGCTACCAAGCAATCAACACAAAACCAGGGCTTATGACGAGCGCCCCTAAAGGCAAAGAGCGACAGGCCGTGCTCAGCTTGGAGGACCTTGACTTGCCTATGCGCGGATTACAAATTGATGAAGGGAGGTTCTGACCCTCTGCCATGGGGATCGGAAGGCTGGCTGAACGGCCGACACATTTGCGGCAGGCAGACTGACAAGGTTGGCTTTCCCAGGGTTACATATTCGCCCCGAGGCAGCAATGCGCTTGCGTCAACCTGCCGAGCCAAGCGCTGCGAGCATTCCCGCAATGTAGAAAATCATTGCACGCCAGCCATCATCAGGGGGAGGGTCGCTTGCAACAGATTGATGCCGCTCTGTTTCTCCAAGATCGCAGCTTGTTGATTCACAGCCTCGATGAAGTCTGGCGCCGTGCACATGACTAAGATGAAAGGATGCTACATAGGTTTTTTTTGGGGGGGTGTTTGAACCCTGAGTTCGCAACTCTATGTTCCGAACTCAGGGGGCCGAGAACTCAGAGTTCGAAGATATATGTTCCCTCAAACTCGGAGTTCGAACTCCGAGTTGGAACTCGGAGTTGAACTAGTTGAACTTGTCTCGGACCTTCCAAAACTCAGAGTTGAACTCGAGTTCAAACTCCAGATCAGAATGTTCAAACTCTAAGTTCGAAGCCTGAACATTGCTGTTCGAACTCTGAGTTCGAACACCGGTGTTCAAACTTTGAGTTCGAACACCAGTGTTCGAACCCAGTTCAAATACCGGTGTTCGAACCTGAGTTCGAACACCAGTGTTCGAGCCCAGGTTCAAACACCGTGGTTTTTGGTATGGTTTTGAAAGATTTCTTTTCTTTTCTTCTCTTCGCTTTTCACCACCCAAAAGCGTTGTATTAATACTATTCCTAGTGTTCGTTATATTAGCAGCAGTATTAGTAGTATTAGGTATTAGGAAGTGTAGTATTAGTAGTATTTGTCGTAAGAAGAAGTAGTAGTAAAAGTAGAAAGTAGTATTCGCAGGATTCGAACACCGGTGTTTGAACCCAGGGTTCAAACACTAGTGTTCAAACACCGGTGTTTGAACCCAGTGTTCGAACTCTGAGTTCGAACACCGGTGTTCGAACCCTGAGTTCGAACACCAGTGTTCGAACCCAGAGTTCAAATAGGGGTTTTCGAATCTGAGTTCAAACACCAGTGTTCGAACCCAGGGTTCAAACACCGTGGTTTGGTATGGTTCTGAGAGATTTCGTTTCTTTTCTTCGCTTTTAACACCCCAAAAGCGTTTTCGTGTGGCTTTCTCCTTCTTCTTTTCAGTGGTATTAGTAGTATTCGTAGTATTAATAGTGTATTAGTAGTATTAGTAGTATTAGTAGTATTAGTAGTATTAGTAGTATTACTAGTATTAATAGTATTAATAGTATTAATAGTATTGATAGTATTGGTAGTATTAATAGTATTAACGGTATGAATAGTATTAGATAGTAGTAACTGTAATATTGGGAAGTGTAGCATTAGTAGTATTAGTCGTAAGTAATAGCAGTAATAGTATTAGTAGTACCAGCAGGGTTCGAACACTGGTGTTTGAACCCTGGGTTCAAACACCGTTTTTTGAACTCTGAGTTCAACTTCCGTTCCAAATGTTTGAACTCAGGGTTCCTCTTTTAGTAGTACTAGTAGTATTTGTAGTATTAGTTGTATTAATAGTATTAATAGTATTAGATAGTCGTAAGTGTAATATTAGGAAGTGTAGCATTAGTAGTATTAGTCGTAAGTAATAGCAGTAATAGTGTTAGTAGTACTAGCAGGGTTCGAACACCGGTGTTTGAACCCTGGGTTCGAAGACTGGTGTTTGAACCCTGGGTTCAAACACCGGTGTTTGATCTCTGAGTTCGACTTCCGTTCCAAATGTTTGCACTCAGGGTTCAACTCGAATTCCAATGTTATGTTCCGAGCCCCCCCCCGGACCCCCCCCCAGGTGTTCGAACCCAGGGTTCGAACACCCTGCAAAAGCCTATGCTCGAAAGGATGCGGCTGTTGAGGGGACTGAATCCAGCCCGTACACCCAGACGGAGGTGGACATAGCCAGCCAGCTCAGCTCCTCCAGCTTCCAGACACACCTTGGACTTTGGTGCACTCGATTCCCTAAGGCACGAGGGACGTCCGTTGATTGACGGAACCTGACCGGCGTCCGGAGCATTGGCCTTTGTTTCCGCTCGTTGCCTTGGGTGGCCGCCGCCGGGTGCCGACACTGTCACAAGTCCGCACGCTTGCGCTGCGCTGGATTTCGCATGTCGCCGACCTTTGGATGCTGGGCTTCGCATGACATGCCATCGTTCACGGTCCGACCCGGCTCCAGCAGCTACCGGCAATTGCCCAGACATGATGATTTGCGCCAAACTTGCGCAGCACCCTATGTGGACTTTGGGCTCGACTCGCAAAAAGCAAGGCAGGAGGGACGTCCGTTGTCCGACGGGACTAGAACGGCATCCGGAGCCTTGGCCTTGGGCTCCACTCGTTGCTTTGGGTGATCTTGGGTGCCGACCTACTGTCACTTGTTGAGTCGCTGACCGTGTCCTCTTTTTGACTCGCTGAACAGCTTTCTGCTGACTAAGCCGCACGCTGCAGCTGATACCCAGCCATGTTCATCTGCCCCGTTTCACCGCTGTTGTGTTTGTGTTTGTTTAATTGTAGCTTTCTGGGACTGAGTGCTACTGTCGTAGCCGACGAGGCCCGCAGACGCCAAAAAAGCCGCCAGCTTCCAGACACAGGTTCAGGACGATGCGAGCACTTTCCGGTCAACGGCAATGCAGTGGAGGAGCATACTTCACGCCGTTGATCTGTGCGCTGCTGTCGAGGGCTCTCCGTCTGCTCACCTGATTGGGTCAACGCGACATGAAGTGCCAAAAAAAGCGGGCTAGTGGCGACCAACAATTTGACCGGGATGCCCGGTGAACGGCAAAAACACGGAATGGAACGCCACCGCCGGTTCGGGGATTCCGTGGAGCCTTTAATTGCCCAGAACCTGAAGTCTGCTGAAGCGCACGGTGGATGACCAGCTCTACATTGACGACGTCGTCGGCGCTGCCACGGGCCTGATCGCGGACGGCGTCTCCGCGCGGGCACACACATTTGTCGTGCCTCCACGACGAAGATGCTATCCGAGTGTGTCGTCGAGCTCGTAGCTGCTAGTCCTAGCTAGGCAACGGCTCGCTTCCTCGAACGGGCTTAGGGCGTTGCGTGGAGGCTGTGAGCTGCGTGAGCAGCCGCGCCAGGGCTGGCTGGCAGCATTTGTTTCCGCCGAATTTTGAACCGGACCAAGACGTGAACAAATGGTGTGTAAGCAAAGCGGTAGGTGATGGTGTGACCCAGCAAGCATAGAAGACAAGAGTGGATTCACAAGATTTCCACTGAAATCAGCCATTGCTAGGACACGCGAAGGCGGAGAGTTTTACAAGCAGGCAACAAGCTAGGACACACGAAGGCGGAGATTTTTACACGCAGGCAAACAAGACAAACGACATCGTGAAGTCTGTGTTACTGTTACTGTTATAAAGGGCTATGGCACATTGCTACTTGAAACTGTTCATGCTAAGAAACATGCTCATGACCTCGCCTTGGGCCTACAAGCCAAGGAAAACAATGAGTACGACGCTTCAACAGTAGGGCTTAGGGTTGCGGTCGTCGCAATCTTGGTCCGGTGCTGGCCAAAGAGCCCAGCCCTGAATAATATATGCCCTGTGAAGGGTACAGGGTGGTCAGATAAAAACAACATATGTCAACCTACATGTTGAATATCTGCCAACCTACATGTCCCATCTTCGGGTTGAGAACCTAGTCTTTGGGGGTCGTCATGCATGTCCGTTTCCTGGTACTCCTAATGTATGACACAGGGGGGGCCTTTCCGTTTTCATGAGAGGCGTGGGTATGCGCAGTAGATTGCGATAGCGCAAGTGCGTAGGCTTCGCTTGCAAGCAGATTGCACCGTCCTCGTCTACTACGAGCGCACCGGCTTTTGCCACATGTTCCGGCCCCATGCCGGCAACAGGCATGCCAAAGCACTTTGGCGCGCCCTCTCAAACCCAAAGGGATGTTCGGCCAGTTGGGCCGGCAACGCGGTACGGTGACAATTTTCAAGAACTAGCTGCCAGCCAAAATGAAGCTTTGGGTGGCTGACGCACCAGGCGTAGTGGAGTGGCAGTTCTTGCAGGTCACGTCGTTTTTGTGTCAGGAGATGTTCGTGAGCCCAGTTTCGCGAGCAGGTTCGACCTTGCTTGATTCTTGATTCGTGTGCGATCGATCCAGGCATCGCAAGGCAACTATTCAAAGTTACACCAAGGTGTTGCAAACTCACGGACAAGACCAGCCGCAATTCAGTGGCGTTTTACCGGTGAAGTTTTCTCCATTTGCCAACGTCCGAGTCCGTCGTGGTGGTTCAAAAGCCATTGGCGTGTAGACTCCATCGGCATCAGAGGCAGAGGTGCAAACTGTCCACCTGTTGTACATTGCCTCGAGACGTAGAAGTTCCAAGCTTTTCAGATTCCCACGTAGTACTCGCTGCCCTGGCTTAGCCTCATGCTGCGAGGGACTCAGGCCATGTCGCGCTTCTGCATCCCGCTGGTTGTCGCCTCAGAAACATAGCGGAAGCCAAAGCCGTGCAAAGTTTGATGCGTGGCAGTGATGAATGCTTGTTAAGGACACGGCATTTGCAGGAACTGTGGATGCAGGAGGGGGTGGAGCGGGGGTTTGACACCCAGAGAACCTTTCAAGAAATATTTTTTCGCGGAGCTTTTGGCTGCTATGCTGTGCTGCAGGCTACTCCGCCCAGCGCTGCTACACCTCCGAACGAGATGGCGGAGGCAGGCATACAGTCTGATGCCCAATGTTTTTTTTGTGTTGCACGGTTCGAGTTGCTTCTGAGGCTGCGTCGCAATGGGCTCGGCATGTGCGGTCGGCTAGTGTTGAGAAGGGCTTGGAAGACCATGAATGACGATCTGCATGGCGTTAGGGCCGTGCGATTTCTCTCTGCATGATGCTGCTGCTTCTACGTTGCCGCCAGGCAGCTTACACAGCATCCAGAGCAGCGCAGGCAGCGCAGTACGCTTCACAACAGGCCCGGGTTCGCCAAGCGTTCGGAGAGATCTTCGCTGCAATTCGTAGGCTCAAATGGCCACGAACTCTGCCCAGAATGTGTTGGCCACAGACACTGCTTCTGTTCCAAAGACAAGCTTTGACAGCTTCCCGAGGCAGTTGCCCAAGTGAGCTACTTGATGAACAACCCGGACTTGAGATCCGCGCCGGCCCAAGAGGCGAAGGGTCGCTGTGGTCCTGTGCCGTGTGGCGTCTTTGATGGCCAAGGCAGGTTTGGAGGGTGTTCTCTCGGATGGCTTCAGCAGCTCTCCGGTGCTGCTCTCCCTGTGCATTTACAAGGCAGGGACACAGCTTGTGCAGACTGCGCTAGCCTGAGTGGCCAGCGGGAAATGTTCCACAGGAGCCGCGCTCCGCCAGTCGAAGGCGGGAGCGTGTCAAGAAGTTTCTACATGGTGGCCTAGTTGCAATTCGACTCGGGACCTGGACAGGAGCAAGCGCTACTGCTTCATTTGACGTCGCCGAGCTTGGCTATCGCCTGGACCCTCTTGCGAGTAGTGGTCGCAGCAGGCGCAGACTTGATAACGCTCACCTGAATCGTGTCGCCTAGAGTGCCAAAGCAGCAGACTCTGGTGTTCGGTCGGTCATGACCCATGCAACTAACCAGTTCGCAGTATCCGGAGCTGCTCCGTTGTCTTCTGGAAGAAATGATCGCCTTGCCGAAACAAAAGGGGGCACAGAAGAGCCAACACCCATGGCCCCTTGAGATGTATTTCATATATCTGCAAAAGATCTCTGCTCAAACATTTGAGAGCCAGGTTGGATCCTACAAAATTTGCCTCTAGGCTCCGGTGAGCAACGTGCAAAAGTCGCAAACCGCAAGCTTAGCGCAGAGCAAGCTAAGAGATCTTGCAATCCTCGAGCGACTCGAGCGCCATTGGGCTCGACTTTGGGCCCGTGGGTCACTTTCCTGCAGATTTGGACATCTTTTTTCACACGTGCCGGCTTGGTGAGCTGAGGACTCATGGGCCAAACCCAGAACGTTGAAGAAGGTGACGGTTCCCTCGCTCCCTCCCTTCCCTCCTTTCGTGTATCTTGTTCGCATGATGGTTCCGTGCAGGTGCTCCACCCATCACTCCGCCTGAAGTGGAGGTGAACCGTCGGCGAAAGGCTGGGAGTGGAGCCTTTCAACTTTTTGCCTCGCGGCGAAATGCGGAGAACCTCAAGTGATGCTAGCGCACTAGGACTATCTGCACCGCTTGGGGATCCAAAAGGATCACGAGTGTGCTCCTCGGAGAGAAGGCCTTCGAAAGCAAAGCCCAAGGGCTCGGGAACTGCCAGGAAGTTTGCTGGCTACCAGCCTCCTGTTCCACCGACTGCCACCGCTGAGGCCAGGCCTCCCTTGCCGTTCTTGTTGACTCTTACCTTAGCGTAACTTGGGAGGCACCGGACAGGCTTCAGCACTCAGAGGAACCGGGGGAGAAGGAGGCCCCCCGTGGTTGCCACGCGACGCTGTCGGGGCTCAAGATGCTTTCTGGCTGCGGGCAAAGGGCGAGGATTTTGAAATGAATGCACTGGACTTGAAGAGTCGGGCGCCCAGTTGCTGCGCCGAGCATGAATTGCGTCCAAGAACGTTTCTGAGGCCAAGACGACTTCAGGGTGAACTTTCTCCGCAAGCTTTCCTACTCGCAGGTGTGGGTGCCACAGGCCCCGCGCCATCCCGCCCCCCCCGCGCCCCGCCCGTCACTTGCTTTTGCTTCGCTTTGCTGAGGCGCAGAAGTCACCGCAACATCAGACGGTGATCATCTTCGACTGGGATGACACGCTTCTTTGCACATCATTTCTCAATCTCCGCCAGGACCCAGACATAGACTTTGCTGCGCATCAGCACATCAGAAGAATAGGAGGGAGGCCAAGGGCCCAGGGCTCAGGCGGCGTCGGCTACAGCCACGAACTCCTGAAAACCAAGCTGCAGATCTTTGCTGCAAGCACCCCGCATATCCGGGCGAGGAAGAGAATAGAAGAGAGAGCGGGGCAAACGGCCATGTTGCGAGAAGAAGGTAATTAGCGCAAAAGCATCGACTCGCAGGAGCATGGGCTCTCCCATGCCGTGGAACGATGCTTGAAGGCCAGGGTGCCAAGTAATCCGTGTAAGCTTGCACCTTCTCCGCTTCGACCCAGCACGTAGCGGAGGAAATCGAGTCGGCTTCGAAGAAGCTTCTGCAACTTGCCCAGCGCATGGTGCGAGCCCCAGCCTGGAGCTCTGCCACGCGACGGGTGCAGCGCGGCTCGCCGTGGCGAGGGCCACACCTTCATCATCACGAACGCCATGAGCGGTTGGGTCGAGTACAGTGCAGCGAAGTGGGCCTGTGCCCTAGGCCCTAGGCCACCTAAGGCCACCTTCTTTCAGCGAAAGAAGGGCCGAACTGCTGTGACTGTGATGCAGGCTCCCGGCATGTTGGACGTGCTTCAGAGAATTCGGGTCATCTCTGCGCGCCCGCTTCACAGTGAGGATTAGTTCTCTTAAGTCTTGAGCTGTGGGGCACATCCTTTTGCACGTTCCTGCACCAGAGGCACCAAGTTCGAGCCAGAATTTCCCGGTGAGGCGTGCACGGATAGCAGTCCAGGAAATAAATTGTTCTTCCTGCGCTGCGTATGTCAGGTCGGAAAGTGGAAAGAAAATGCTTTCCTTGAGGCATGCTGCTTGTCTGTGCTTCTGTACCACTGATTGTCGCGAATTTCCCGAGGTGCAAAAGCAGCTAGATAACGAGATCATCACCAATCTGATTTCCGTAGGCGCTTCCGCAGATCTGGAAAGGATGTACCTGGCTTCTCAGAAACTGCATAGGCGACTCGAACTTCGAGATGGATGCCCTGCACGTCATGGGCAAGCAGTTTGCGCAGGTACGGGATGCAACTAGGCACACATCGATTTGCAAGATCCTTCCTTGCTCAGGCTCTCGTAAAGACCATCAAGTTCAGGGAGAACCCATCGCCAGAAGAACTTCTGAAGCAGTGACTCCGCCGGAGTTTTGAGTTCCGGTCCCTCGGATGTCAGCTGAAATTTAACAGGTTAGAACTTGTGACGCAAAAGTTCGAGAAGATCGTGGAGAATGCCCGCAACCTGAAGGCCTTCAACCATGCTGTCATGCTGTGCTGTTTAGCAAGTGCAGTGCATCAACGCGGCAGATTGGATTGGAGAGAAAGTGGGTTGGGAACCCGCATGCCGTCAGAGACCCTAGACCGTGTCAGCACAGTGTCGCAGATTGAGCTATAGCGAGTCCTTCTGTTTCCCAGCCTTTGGCCTGTCAAAGCTTTCACATTTGCCCTGAGGCCTGAGGCGAGGCGTTCAAACAGTGACTCTCTGCGGAGAGCATCTCGTAAACGTCGTAGGGTCAGCAGTGAAAGGTGGACCTTCTAAGTTTCCTGGGCTGTCAAAATGGCAGCGAAAGGCAACAGATGCCTCGGCGCTGTGGGGCATGCATATTTTCCTGCGGTCCACCCTGGCAAAGTACCTTGACCACTGCATGGCGACCAGAAGGTGCAGCCGAGGAACACGCCGTTGCTACAGAAGTGTGCAGATGCCCAAAAGGCAGCAGTCTTCCATGAGAACATAATTCACATTTTCTATCCATGCCTGAGAGACCTGCTACTTAGCAAGAACTTACCAAGTAACCCTCCTAAGCTAAGAGATTGTTTCTCCGACTGTTGCAAGAGTTGTGTCAGGAGAGACGTCTGCCACAACAGCTGCTGCCATTCAAGATCTTGACCCTGGGTCCTTGGAAACTTGGGTTTTCTTTCGCTCCCTTTTTCTTGCTCTTTGCCACTTTGGCCTCTTCGTCTGCGGATCCCATGACTGCCAGCATGGAGACTCACGGTCGTTTTGGGGCAAGCTTTCACCACCAAGCCATAAAAGGTTCTATGCGACCAACGGTCGTTTAGGGGCAAGCTTTCCATCTAGGAAAGGCTTTTTTTTAGCCAGACGAAAGTCTTGGGGCAGCCGTTCCGCTGACAATCAGCCACAAGCAATCGTTTTGGGGCAAGCTTTCACCACCAAGCCATCCCAAAAAGACTGTCTTCTGCTGACAACCAGCCACAAACGTTCGTGTTGTGGGCAGGCTTTCACTTGTCGCTGCATATCATTAACATGACACTACGCTGGCCCGTCCTTTGCGGAGGAATTTGCTCTCTGCCGTTCGACGTCTTATACGATATACACCACGTGTGCCGAAAGTTCCACGTGTGGCGAAAGTTTGTTATACTAGGAGGCCGCAGAACCCATCCGAATCAACAAGCGCGTTCCTTGTCACAGCACCGCCCATGCCTTCCACTCAACCCCCAACCACCCTGAGTTTTGTTGGTGCATGGTGGCTGCTACTCCTCCTCTGTCCTCTCGTACAGTGAACAGGAGGATTGAAACAACTCGAAGGTCAGATATGCGCATGAAAATGACAGACACAGGAAACCCTATGCAATTGGCCCGTCATGCATGGTTGATGGGTGTGGCTGCTGACTCCCAGAAATGTCCCTGAGCCTTCAAAGCCCGGACACCTGATGCGGCCAAGAGACAAAATCCTGAAGGGGAAGGTCACTCATCGACAAGTAAACTGATTTGGTCAGAGTCAAACTCGAGAGAGCAAGGGTTCATGAGGGATTGACTAGGAGTGAAACCATGTGAAACCAACACAGACAGGATCTGTCTGCTCATCCCCCAGATGATGAAGGGATCTTTGATCAAACCCTGATTTGCCGGGCCGAATTGAATTGTCGTAGCCGCTGGTTTCCGGC
The DNA here is from genome assembly GCA_905221615.1 of Symbiodinium sp. CCMP2592. NCBI lineage: Eukaryota > Dinophyceae > Suessiales > Symbiodiniaceae > Symbiodinium > Symbiodinium sp. CCMP2592. The sequence continues at coordinate 254,281 of CAJNDT010005813.1, read as the reverse complement.
AGCAAGGCAAAACCACCTGCTGTTCGCCTGAGGCAGGAGAGAAAGGCGAATCTGTTGCTGTGTGAGTGATTGCTTCGAGCGGAAATGGCTTCGAATTCTCGCTGTTGCATAGACTTGTTGCTGTCTGCCAATCGTGATGGCGCACCTCGCGATTTCTGGGTCGAGACCGATTCTCTAGCCAACCTAGCCCTCCTGGCAACTCTGCGGCTCCGTGGGCCTGGGCTGAGAATGGTAGCCGTCTCAGTGTTAGAAAAGTGTCTCTCTCTCTCTCTCGCTCTCTGTCTCTTTGTCTCTCTCTATCTGCCCTGAGCCTGCTTGCATCCAGCCGGAGCAATCGGGAGCATGTAGGTGCATGTCCACATGCGGCCTGGCATAAATGCTCTGCAGGCTGACCGACGAGTCGTGGTTGTGAAGGCAAAGCAGCTGCTGCAAACTGTGTTTGGAACCTGGTTGTGCTAGGCTGCGACCGGCAGAAGCATGTGCTCGTGTTGGTAAGTTCGAATATCGCTTGGATGCTGATCCCCATTGCAAACAGAGAGTTGTTTATGCACTGTGCAGTCACACATCCCATGCTCTTGATGTACAGCTGTAGGATAAGAGTTTGGCCGTTAAACGCTGATACAACCAGCTCTACGTCCAGACGCTGTCTTGCGCAAACCAAGCTTGAAGAGCGCGTTTGCAAAGAGACAGCTGCAGCTAACCAGCTCGATTCCCGTGTCTCACAACGCAATAAGTGTCCCTGCCCCATTGCATGTTCTGACAGGATCATCATGCAATGCTGCATGCCAGTCTGCGGCAGGACCCGTTTGCCGCAAACTGTTTCTATGTAACACCAGACGCCATCGCTCTCTGCAGGGTACTTTGTTGACCGTGATTGGCGAGGTTGGTGAATCCTTGCACGTGCGGTGGCCCAGTTGCTACTGCTTTCGCGAGTTCGTGAAACATCCCTGAGCATTATCCCCCAGCCCGGACTTTTTGTGTGGAGGGTGAGGGCCGTTAAGCGCTTCTCCACACTCCAGTGTTCCAGTGTTATTCAGATCGTCCAGTCAGCTGAGCTCCCTAACTCGAACAAGGTGGCGCTTCCAGAGTGCGGAAACCCAGTATATCTTTCGCTGCACAGTTTCAGAATCTTGGTAATTCCTTTGCAACTCAGGTCGCATCTTACTGGGTGGATCAGTTCCGGCTGCTGTCAGGCCCCGGGATGCATTTGGACCTTGTGTTATTTGTTTCACCGTGAAAACATCGAGGGCAGGTCAACAAATCCTGTTAAGGTCTGGACCCTACATCGTCCCCCCAAGCCGTCCCGTACCCGAACTGTTGGCCGTGTGTCGAGGTGGGAGCGGGAGCAGAAGTGGCTGTGTTGGTTTGTGACCGAAAGTCGTGTTGCAATATGCACCGACCCCTCATCAATGAAAACGCCTTTGGAAATGCCAAGGCCTTTTCGTCTTCTGTGCTGTTGCTCACCATCGGAGAGAACCTCTGATGTCATGATAGCGTCATCCGTACTTTCATGATGTCACCTGGTTGTGGGGACTCTTTTCCATCCCTTGGCAGCTGCCGATAGCCAGGGTGAAGTACATGATAAATCGAGTCGTAGTTCATCGGCTCTTGTGATCACATATCCTCACTGTGGTTATGGAACATGTGGACTTCAATGTTGCTGCCAACTCGCGCACATGTTGAACATGAATTCTTCTAGCGGTCGTGAAAGGACAGCTCGAATGAGGCACGCAGTTCCAGAAGTAACATGTGTTGCGTACAGCTACGTTGCAAGCTACATCTAAATGATTATCGTCCGTCGCTGAAACGGGATCCGACGCGGTAGGATTATACTTGCTGAGTTTCCGCAAGGATCTACCTCCGCCTGGCAGCAGCGCTGGCTGGCAGGAGCGTCCTTGGAGTCGGGGGAGGTTTGTGTTCGTTCAGAACGACTGAGCATCACCCTTAAGACAACATCGGACCACGAGCAGTGAGGAGGTTACAAGTCAGCCTAAAAGGGTTTGTGTCCAAGGTTGTGTTTATGCCCGTATGGTTCTTCCATGTGGGATGCCAGGCGCCTCCGCAGCTGCTGCGAGCCAATCTTTTAGAGGCAAGGTGACTGCACTCCGATCGGGAATCTGGTGTCAGCTACGCGACTGCAGGCGAAGATGGCCGGGTGCTCTCATGCTTTGCCAGCACCCCAATGTGGCTCTGCTGCCAAGCTGGGCCAACTATCTGCGCAAAGTGCTCAGTGTCCAGGTTGCGATCAATCGTTGACGCATCTTATGCAGAGGATCAAGGAGCATCGCCCTGCACTTTGGATCTGAACGTGTCAGTCTATTGGCAGACGCACATGAAGACCTTGCATCGTCAAGGTCCAGTCTCATCATGAGCGAACTTCTTCTAGGACTCCAGGCGTGTCTGTGCTGCGGAACAATAAAGCTGTATCCATGTTCGGACTTCGCAGGTGCGGGATCCTGTGCAGATGGAGAACGCGCTGGCGCTGTGGTTGGAGCTGCTAAGCAGCGGCTCGGAATGGCTCATTCACGAGTTGCGCATGGCCAAGCACAAGGCGAAGCATTCCGTCGCAATTGGACTTGCGAACAGGTGAGGCCTGATATGCTTGTTGCGGTGCCATCAGGTGCAGGCGGTCTTCGGTAGCAACTTCTACGATGAAAGAGGTCACCTGCTTCTCAAGTCATGTATTGCTGCCGAGATACGACGTGGTTAAAGGACGAGTTACCAGCACCAGACGCAGCAACAACAGGACTAGCACCACCACCAACAACAACAGGCACCACGACGACGACAACAACAACGACAACGACGACGACGACAACAACAACAGCATCATCATTTACTACAACAGCAACAACACCAACAACAACACCAACAACAACACCAACAACAACACCAACAACACCACCACCAACAACAACAACACCAACAACAACACCAACAACAACACCAGCAACAACACCAACAACACCAACACCAACACCACCACCACCGCCACCACCACCAACAACAACAACCAACAACAACACCCCCAACAACAACAACAACAACAGCAGCAACAACAGCAACAACAACAGCAACAACAACAGCAGCAACAACATTTCATTCACACGCAGCGGGAGGATACTGTCTGAGGTGAAACTTGACGTCCACGCTTTGCGAGGGGTCGACCTGCTGCTCTGCTTGCTACTTGCGCGGTCACTTCATGACGAGCCGTGCCTTAACACAGCACTCGCACACGCTCCGCCCCTCAAGGCTGCAAGCAATGAAGTAGGAATCGGACGTGTCGTCAGTGACTCGAGCTGCAGACTCTGGCACTAATGAGCGAGTTAACTGGCTGATTTGCAATGTATCGCTGACTGATTGGCGACTTCCATTTTGCACACTGCTGTCTCGCAAGAATGTCTAGCCTCGCTGTGAAGGCTCGGTACGAACCACTAGCTCTATGTTATAGTAGAGGCGGTGAGGCAATGAAACACTCAGTAAAGGCAGGCCAGGCGCCGCTTCCAGCCCGTTGTTGACATTTGTAGATGGCGGAGCAACTCCTGCCAGACCTGTGCTGGTGACATGAAGCTCTCCTGTCCCTGGATGGGAGATCGTTGAGGTCACAGCCTTTGGCGGTGGTCCCAGGGGAGAAACTCCTCCCGGGACTCCACCTTTCGCTGGCACTCCTGGTGCCTTACCTGGTCCCGGTGTCCGATCTGTGCTAGATCCACTTCCTGACAGGTTAACAGGCATCGGAGGCGGAGGGCCCTTAGGCCCTGCTGCTTTGGGGGCTGCTGTGGGGGCTGCTGTGTCTTCAGAGTCAGACTCCCGAATGGAGTCACTAGCTGGCGGCGACCTGGATATATGGGGACGACGACGCACTGGTGGAGGGGTTCGAGAGGTCGCTCTGTTGCCACTCTTCTTCGGTGTTTCAGGCATGGCTTCTACACTCAAGACAGCTGGCGAGTTGAGCCTGTACGAGAAGGCAAGTGGAGCTTCCAGAAAACTTTTGGCTGACAACTCACTTGCAGATCCGGGCCCACGACTTCGCACGGAGCTTCTCATGCGACCTCGGGGTGTACTTGCTGTCTGGTGATGAAATTGAAGTGACCGTCAGCCTCATAACACAGATTTTTGCATGAGCAGCTGCATTATCATGTGGGGAGGGACTCCACCGTTAGGTGAGGGTCCTCACGATCAGAGCGGCCTGTTGTCGCCTCCGTACTTAGTACCTGATTTCAGGCTCTGGTAGTACTCTATGACAGAAGGGGGTACTTCAGAGGGGGTGAGAATGACGCCGTTCTTGCTACGGAAAAATTGCACCCCTACCTGCATGGCTCTGCGTGGATCGACCGCCACCAGCATCGACGAGCTATCTCTGATTCCAGAAACACCAGGTCTACCATAGTCCTGATCCGAGACGAAGTGAACATGCTGTCGTCCCTCTCTGCCACGTCCACCTTTGCCGCGACCCTTGGAAATCTTGTTCTGAGGCAAAAGGCCTCGTTGGCGTATGGAGTCATACAAGGACCAGAATGTGCCATGATACAGCATTCTGGGGAGCATCTCCTCCGTGAGTTCCTCCAACACTTCGTTGGAGTCCACATCAGAGCGAGAATGTCCTTGCAGAGCCCTGATGTACTTCTGGCCTTGGCAATCGCCCAGCTCGTACCTGCCTTTTGCGTTACTCCGAACGACCTCCAGGAGGTCGCCTGCCGTGGCGTGCTGGGCCTGCACTCTTGGCCATCTCAGGACGTCCTCTAATTTGGCCCAGCCAGCTGAAGTGACGCTGAGGTAGGGTTTATGTCCGTGCCGGAGCGAAGCTGCGAGAGCCTTCGAGACTTCGAACGAGAAGTTGCTCTCCGGCTTCGTAGAGGCAGTGCGATATTCCCCTAGATCGCCTGGTTGGCCTTCCCAGGCCACTATAGTGGAGCTGCGTGGCGTTGTTGAGCTGTGATCAATCTCTGGCGCCATGGTCGGGGGAGAAACTCCACCCTGTGAGCTGGATGCCTGCTCGCGAACCGGAAGGGGAGCAACTCCTCCTTCCTTGACTCCACTTGACGAGGCTTCGCCAGGCAGCTCGTATCCCAGCGCCGAAAAGGATTCCCGAGCTTGTCTCAGTGGTATCTCCAACAAGCCACTCCACTCTCGGAGGTACTCACCTAAGGTGAGTGTCTCCTTGGTTGATATTTGCAGTAGCAGCGCTCGGATTTTGACTGCATCATAGGAGTATATCAGTTGGTTTGTTTTCTTACCCTTTTTTTGCGATCCAGAGTGCGCAGCCTCCACCTCAAACATGGGCCGCACGAATATGTGCCGAGGTCCTATCCTCACCAGACAACTGTAGCCGGCAGCAAGATGCCTGTTTGACATCCTGTGAAGATACACGCCTGGTCGTGCCTCGAAGCTTCGCGTGCCGGAGAGGTCAGGTGTCGAAGGAAGTAGCCTGCCTGTGGCCAGTATCCCATGCAAACATTCCAGGTGTGTCCGTGGAATGCAACCTCGCTGTCCCCTGCAGGAAGAATGTTCGGTGAAGAATACTCGAAACGAAACCACCCATTCTCTTCAGCTGTGGGATATCCAAGCTTAGGATGCAAAGGCTCATTGGCAAGTCCCCGGCGGGAGGCCAGGAAGGTCTCCAGGAGAGCATTGGCTACCTCCGGGGAGGGTCGTTCCACCTGATTGAGACCATCTCGCAGCTGCTGAGTGACTGTCACCATAATTCGGTGATTGTTCAGCTCAGTGATGTTCCCATCACAGTCTGACATCAGACTGGGAAAGGGGGTATAACCAGCTGACTGAAGAACTTTGATCGCAGCTTCCGTGATGGGGTCCCCAGAGGGAGGATCTCCGCTCTTGGCCTTTGCTGCTGGGGGAGTATCTCCACCCTCGCCTTGCCCTGTACTTCTTTTCTTGGAAGGAGGAGGAGGGGGAGTGACTCCACCCTTTCCGCTTCCCAGCTCTTCCTGTCCACCAGTACCTTTAGAGGCTCCTTTATATGCAGGATAGCTTTCGCCGTGAGCACGAGCGGAGCGCCTCCACTGGCGCAGGAAATTGCGATACGTGACATGCGGAAGTTGTTCACGTATCCGTCGCTGACAGAATTCCTCGTACTCCGCTTGAAACGAGGGATCCTGTGTTGACTCAGGTCTGGACATGGTGCTGAGTCTTGAGAGAAAGCTGCGGTTGTTGGCTCAAGCTGGCTGAAGCTGGCTCAAGCTGGCTTCTAAGCAGGCAGCTAGGCCTAGGCCACTGAGCTCCAGGCCACCACGAGGAGACCTGCATCACGGATGGTGGATTGCTGTTGGCTCAGTGTGTCTCAGTGCAGGCAGAATTATTGCAGGCAGCGACTCAAAGCTTTTAAAAACCCCTAGGGAGAGACTCCGCCAGCTGTACACCCCTCGTTGGGGGAGAAGCTCCACCAAATAGGGGAGAAGCTCCACCTATGACTCTTTGGTTCAAAAACCCCTGGGGAGTAGCTCCACCAGCTCTACGCCAATCGAGGGAGAAACTCCTCTCTTTGTTACAGGAGCTCCTGCTTAGGGAGCATCTCCTCTTCTCACTTGGCTCAGGAAGTGGCGGCGTTGAGGTGATTGTAAGTTACCTCCCACGTCGCCGAGGCCAGGTTGAGTCTGCCGTCCTCAGCAAAAAACTGAGACCTCAACGTCTGCACATCAGCTTGATATGCCTCTTGGTACTCAGCAGGGAGATATTTGGCGATGTATCCCGTGATATGGGATTCGCGTTCCATTGTCTCCAAGTCGTACCGGTGGTAACCGAGGCTTGTTGGGGAAAGCAGGTCTCCAGCATGGATGCGAACCAAAGAAAGGTACTGCATCCCCTGTTCAACCAGGGCTCTTCGTCTTCTATGTCGGATTTGTCCCCATTCATCGATTCCCGATATGGAGTGGAGGTGTGTGAGCACCTTTCGGATCCAATTTTCCGGGAGTATCTCCACGGCAAGGTTCAGGATCTCATCCTTAGTGATGAGCCCAAGCCCCTTCACTCTCTCTAGCAGCTCTGTGAGCACGGCCCAGGGGAGTATCTCCACACCTTGGGACTTCTGGTGCAGAAAGTGCACCGCTGCGATCGTCGGGAGCAGCATCATGGCCAGTCGAGTTGGCGTCTGATCATACATGGTCGAGGAGGAGAACCACAGTCTGATTGATTAGCTTTTTGAGCCTGAGAGCTTCATCATGAAGGAACATGTGCGGCAATTCAAGCGGTGCCAACATGAGTGCAGTGCTCCGCGGGAGGGCCTCCTCGCCATTCGTCGAAGACGCTTCAGTCTCCTCACGGGCACGAGCATGCTAGGGGAAGGGGCTAAGTGGGAGCAACTCCTCTTCGTAAGATTTGCTTCGCTTCTACTGAGCTCTAGGTTCCAGTCCCGCCCACTCATGGGGCAGAGCTGAAAAGATCTTGTCCTCTGGAGAAGATCAGGAGAGCAAGTCGCGAATCTGGCGAACCAGCGGCGATGGCTGAGTTCCCATTCGCTGGAAATCCGCGTTTATGAGCGAAAATGCAGTGTTGCCAATTAAGGACTGCAAGGTTTCCTGCAGTTCAGATGTGGCCGCCCTGGTTGACAGTTGGATCTGGATTCGGACCGGACCTCCCGTCATGCCTTCGGTCAGTGGCCGCGAGGTTTTGAAGAGCTTGATGTGTTCCGGATCTGAGGATATTCTAGTGATTGCGTCCCCCAGGCCTGACACGACTTGAGCCGTGGTGAGAGGGTCTTCCACCGTCTCGGTCATCTTCTGATCGGTGGGGCTCCACTCCAGGAACGGCCATTCGCCGTCCTGCGTCATCAGCTCATCGTTCTGCAGGCGCTCCTGTATGCTCTTATCACGGCTGGTAGTCACCAATCTCTCCTTGAGTTCACGGAGAAACTTCAGGTCAAAGCTGCCCTGGGAGGAATCCCGATGGGACTGTTCTTGATTCGCTGAGATTCCTCGTAGAGATGAGGTAGGATCGAGTGGTCTTCAGTTCGGACATAAGAGACGAATGTCACATCCGAGGCAATCGCTGTGATTTGTTCATCATGTCGGAGCGCCAGCCTTGCTATTGCGTTGATCAGCTCTTGCGATACATTGCCTTGTGCCTGATGATTGTTTCCACCGTTCCCGTTTTGCGCTCTGGCTACTCCTCTCCCTCGACCTCCGCTTCCTCGTCCCCTGCTTCTGCCCCCTCTTTTTTGTCCTTTGCCGCCCTGCTGGGGAGTAGCTCCACCGCGTTGGCGTTTCAGGGGAGAATCTCCTCCTGAGGGGGCGGCCGCTCCCCTTTTAGAGGAGAAGCTTTCATCCATCGAAGCTCGCTGGAAGAGCTCTTGCAGAGACATTGTTCGGGTGAATGTCTACGGCGTGGAGCTCGTGAGAGACGGCGCTGCGAGATAAGAAGATGACGTAACAATTTTGTTGCAGCAGGGGATCTTCAAGGGTGCAGGGGCTAGGAGGATGAGAGTCATCGCCAATATACCAAGACTCTAGTTTGTGTACTGCTGCTCGATAATGACCACTAGTGGCCTCCATGCCTAGGTGAATTATTACTGCCTCAGTTGTGTAGGTACAGAAGGAGACTCGGGAAGTGTGATCTAGGAAGACAGGAATCTGAACTTGCTGTGGAATGGCAATGCAGGTGTGATCCTTTGCTTCACCTGCAAATCTCGGTAAGGCTAAGCACACCTGTTGTGCAGCTTCTATGAGAGCACATGAGCGCTCCTGAGACGACCATGCCACTAGCATGTCCTGCAGGTTGGGCTTGATCGCCGTGGCGAGATGAATGGGAGAACCCCCTTCTTCATCGACTATCACACCCTCTGGAACTGATGCTCGAGTTTCCCACTGTCCAAATTGTGATGCAGAGAGATTCCGAAACACTTGCTGCAGGAACTCTGCAGAATCATGCTGTCCTCCGTCAAAGAGCCAGCCCGTGGTGAGCTCCGAGAAGACTCTGTGTTCAGGGGTGATTCTCGCGAGTAGACTGATCCGAGATGCCTCGTGAAAAGGCGCCTCTGTGGGATCAGATAGCCAGTGCAGACACTGTAGACCTGAGTTGGCATAGCAGTGGTTGCGAGTGTTGGCTAGCAGGAGAAAGCCTTCCAGTCTAAATTCAGGAAGGGGAATACCTGGCATTGAATCTGTGGGCTTCTTTGTGGCTGTCTTCGCCGAGGTCGTGGGCCTTGCTCGAGTATATTCTCGGGGCTGCTTACTGAGCTGCTGACGCGCTACCTCCTGCAGTACGTGCACCTGCAGTAGTGGAACGCACTGCTGAGCATGTCTACCCGGGGCATCCACACGGAGTTTGCAATAGCGACAGCTATCTCCTTTGTGAAAGAAGACCTTGAACTGAGCAAGTCTTGGTTGGAGAGTTTTCTCAAGCTTGGCCATCACTTCAGGATGCTGCTTGTTTAAGTGCTGTTTGGCACCTTTCTGACCAACAAGGACCTGACCGCAGAGTGCACAGTGCTCCATCAGGTAATCGTGGAACACCGGGTTTCGAGCTGCTCCTTCCGGATTTTCCTGGGCATCAGACTGTAGACTGGCTGTAAGTGAAATCCGGTTCTGGGCTTCTAAAGGGAGCTCTTCCTGTTGTCGAAGCAAGAGCTCCACCCGAGGACATGTAGAAGCTTCTACGTGTTTGCGCAGAGAGAACACTGTTCGGAATGTTGCTCTACAGGCGATGCAGGTTGCTGACCCTGGCATTGAGTGCAAAATGGGATCAAATCTGGGTCCTTTCAGGCTTTGCTGCGAATCTGGGTGGGCCTTCTTCAGGTGGCGACGGAGTGCCCCGGTACCGGAGAGACACGCTCCACACTCGCCGCAGGTCAGGATCTTATCCTCTACTGATTGAGAGGAAAAGTCAATGGCAAGGCCTTCCAGAGCCTGGCTGATTGCCTCAGCGCGCAGCTTGTAGTGTGGGAGAAGCTGAGGATCTGAGTGTTGCTGTCTCTTAATGAACTGTGTAAGCCTCTTTTGCAGCTGCTCCTTCACGTGAGGGATCCGTATTCTCCGGAGTAACTCCTGGTTGGATTCCTTCGTTTCCTGGGAGTAACTCCGCAGGACAAACCTAAGTTGGTACATCATGTGTGAGTGGAGCTTCTGCAATCCCTGCTGTGTCAGTCCTACCACGTGAAGGGCATACAGAGCAGAGGCCCACGCAGTTATTGTCCAAATTGACAGACGACGTCTGTCTGAAAGGACTCGATGGTTCCTAACTGCATGGGCGACCTCTGACATTGCTAACTTACTAGATGACAGCCGATGTTTAAGGGTCTTCATTTCATAGTCATGATAAGAAAGAATGACCCCCAGGTATGGGACCTGGTACCGCAGCGATATCAGCCTGCCCGATGGGAGTTCAACAAACTTCTCTCCATCTACCTGGCGAAATAGCTTTTTCCTAGTTGTCGAGGCTGAACCGCCTTGTAGCTGCAGCAGTATTGCTGACTTGGACGGATTGACCTTGAACCCAAGTTCAACCAATTGATCCAGAAGAAGGTCGCAGTATCCTAGTGCTGTAATGAGGCCAGACTCAGACTCGAAGTGCGACTGAATCAAGCTGTCATCCGCATACATGGTGAGTAGTTTAACTAGTTCGGGGGGGCTGATTTTTCCAGAGAGCTTCCTAAAGAGAAGCCCGGATGCAAAGGCGAATAGGGAAGGTGCAAGCTTGCATCCCTGCTTGATTCCCCTGCGTGTGGCTATCTCAAAGCTCTGATCGCTGGCTGTCATCTTGTACAGGGCTTTGATGTGGAGATGGCCCACCACCTCTATAAGAAGAGGGTCTGCTTGTTCAGCTTCCAGGGCTTCTCGTAATCGTAGCCTGTCCACAGTGTCAAAAGCTTTGCTCATGTCAACGCTCATCGTGAGACTGCCCCTGAGCTTAAGCCCCTGTTGTCCCTTACCAGCTGCTCTAGTTGTAAGGGCCTGCCTGAACCTGGCCTGGTCCACATGTGTGAGTGCCTTACAGATCGCCTCCTCTGTGCCCCTACCTGGTACGAAGCCAAACTGAGAGACTCCTTGCATTGCTTGATGGAGGGTGGACTTGAGTCTCTGCCTCACAAGTCCTGCCAGGACCTTGCCCTCAGGTGCTATCACCCCGATCGGACGGAGTGATGTTGGCTTATCTGGCTTCTTGGGGGGCTTTGGAAGCCAAGAGATCTGTGACGAGGTGACGCTGTCCGAAAGCCTTCCTGCAGTGACCTCCTTATTGAGAGTGTCCGAAATAAGCCGAATAGCGTTGGGGCCTAGGGAGCGCCAAGCTACTATGGGAGGACTTTCTTTAGGAACTGCTTTGCCAAGCTTTATCGTGCCTAGCTGTTCTTGAACTTCTTGCTCGGTGATGTGCAGGCTGCCTTGTATCCCTGTGAGCGGGAAGTCGTCCCCTGCTCCAAACAGTTCAATGGAGTATTCCTCTAATTGTCTACGTTCTTCCTTGGCTGTTAGGAAGCGACCCTCTGAGTCACGTAGCTGAACTCTTTCCTGAGGCCTCCCCGACCGGAAGCGCTTGATCACCTTGTAGAGGGAATGACTCCCGTCTTGCTTGGATTTAAGCTCTGCCTGCTCGAGTTGTTCATCTATTTCCTGTCTCCGCCTTTCCTGCTTCTGACGCTTTGCTACCTTCGCCTGTGCACTTTGCTGAGACATCGACAGCCAACAGCGAAATACCATTCGGACCTGCAACTCCGGCAAGAACTCTGCTAAGACCTTGACTGACATTGGGAGTGAGCGCAACACTGTGCGCTCTGCCCAAATGCTGAGATCTGTTCTTTGCGCTGCTCCCTTTCTCTTGGGAAAGTGAGTCGTGAGGGCTGAGTTCATTGCTTGATGGAGACTCTGCCAGGTTTGGGGATGATCCTGAAGGAGGGAGTCTACCTCCCTGGCAAATGCCTGTATTTTCGGGGAACGGTGTCTGTAGCAGTCCTCCATTGCCTGCTGGTCATAGGGTTTTGAGGCTTGGGCGGAGTATCTCCTGCTGTGCCTCAGTTTACCGAGAAGGGGGAAATGCCTACTGCCATCCCTCCAGGATGCCACTGGAAAGGTCCTTAGTGGCCGGCAAAACCTGGCAGGGCCTTGGGACTGTGCAATCCTGACAAACGAGAAGTCAATCTGTGAGACTGAGTTGCCTTGTTCGTGGGTGGCTGGTCTATGCACTCCCCAAGTGTTGGTTGCGACTAGCTGGTGCTCCGACAGTAATGTCTGGAGATCCTTAGATCCGCGATGCCCTAGTCTGCAAGCCTGGATCGTGCATGGCCCTACGTGTTTGTTGTCGGTCTTGAGCGAGGAGTTAAAATCTCCTAGCACAAGGAGAGTGTTGCGATTGGGAACAGCTCGGATGGACTTACTTAGGGCATGAAGGGTCTGCTTCCGGGTTTCCTTATTCTGAGCGACAGTCTCCTTAGAGCGCCAAACGTATTGATAGCAGCTGAAGACATCCAGTGAGATGCCGTTGCTCGGCACCCGGACCTGGAGAACTCTTCCTGGAACAACCTCGTTGTAGCGAAGATCCTGTGACTTGCACAGCGTGGAGTGCACCATTATGAGAACCCCGGCTCCCTTCTCCCCTGTGGAACCAGAGCTGATCACATGCCAACCTGACTTGCTGAATTGCCATGAGCCCCTCCAGTGTGTTTCCTGAATTGCTACCAGCTTCACTTCCTGAAATGCTGCACTTTGCAGTACGGAGAGTAACTCTTCCCAAACTGCTGTTGTGAGAGATCCTGCGTTCCAGGATAGATAGCTGATATTCTTATCTTCCGTAAATTTTGAAGGCCGAGTCCTTCTGCCGGGATTGGTGGACTTTACATGTGCCGGAGCAACTCCAAGCTCTGTTGACGACATCGTCCTTCCCTTGTAGACCGCACTACCTTCAAGCAGAGCTTTACGTGCTGCCCTTTGATAAGAGCGTTTACCCTTCCCTTTAGGAACGGGCTGATGCTTGGTCGAACCACTAGGCTGTTTCGCAGCACTCATGTTGAGTACGGCTCCTGTCGGCTTCGCAATACCGACAACCCTCACCTCTGGGAGATGTTAGAGAGCTGTAAATCTAGTACTCCCTCCCGGACTTGGGACCGGGACTGCTCAGGCGCTGACATATGCCATGGCAAGAAAGGAAAAAGGCAACTGTACTAGCCTGACCTTTCCTGAGCCGAGAGGCTTTGCAGCAACAACAACAGCAGCAGCAACAACAACAACAACAATTATTACAACAACAACACCAGCAACAACAATAACAACAATAACAACAAGAACAAGACGAATAATAATAATAAGAAGAACATCAAGAACAACAGGAACAACAACAACAGCAACAACAACAACAACAACAGCAACAGCAACAGCAACAACAGCAACAACAGCAACAACAGCAACAACAACAACAGCATCAACGGCAACAGCACCAACAACAACAGCAACAAGAAGAAGACTACGAAGAAGAACGATAATGATAACAATAACAACGCGTGGACGCCCTGTAAACGCGCGCGCGCGGCAATAAGGCAGACGTGTGTTGATTTTTTGTCTTTGTGCAGGTAGGCAAAAAACGTGGCCTGCGTGGGACAAGCAGCACATGCTGACATAGACGTTTGTTTGTGTTCATTCCACGTGCCATGGCTGCATGAACGCGCGCCCCCCCCCTCCTGGCGTCAAAAACGCGCGTTTCGCGCGAGACGTCCTCCACACAGTTTTTTGCAACTTGATGCTTTTTCTTCTTTTTTTTGTATAAGAAGCAAAAAAACGTGGTCTGTGCGGGAAAAACTAGGCACTGGTTGATTTGGATTGGGTGTCGGCGTCTGGTGCTGGTGGGTTGGGTGCGTTGGTGGTCGGCGGTTGAGACGACTGTCTGATAAAGAAACTATACCAAAACCCTTCTCAAACCTAAACCCCGAAACTTAAGAGCCCTGTAACTTAGCAGCCCTGACACATAACAGCCCTGACACGTAACAGTCCTCAAACTGAACAGTACTCAATCCGTCACAGCTCTGAAACTCAACCAGAACAGCCCTTCTCTTCTCAGACGCACTAGACCATGGACGTCATTAGGTTTTGGACATGGATGCTCTTTGTTCTCAAACGCACTAGACCATGGACGTCATTAGGTTTTGGACATGGATGCTGTCTTTTCTCAAACGCACTAGACCATGGACGTCATTAGGCTTTGGACATGTATGCTTTCTCTTCTCAGACGCACTAGACCATGGACGTCATTAGGTTTTGGACATGGATGCTCTTTGTTCTCAAACGCACTAGACCATGGACGTCATTAGGTTTTGGACATGGATGCTGTCTTTTCTCAAACGCACTAGACCATGGACGTCATTAGGCTTTGGACATGTATGCTTTCTCTTCTCAGACGCACTAGACCATGGACGTCATTAGGTGTTGGACATGGATGCTCTTTTTTCTCAAACGCACTAGACCACGGACGTCATTAGGTTTTGGACATGGATGCTCTCTTTTTTCAAACGCACTAGACCATGGACGCCATTAGGTTTTGGACATGGATGCTCCTTTTTCTCAAACGCAGTAGACCATGGACGTCATTAGGTTTTGGACATGGATGCTCTTTTTTCTCAAACGCAGTAGACCATGGACGCCATTAGGTTTTGGACATGGATGCTCTTTGTTCTCAAACGCAGTAGACCATGGACGTCATTAGGCTTTGGACATGGATGCTCTCTTTTCTCAAACGCACTAGACCATGGACGTCATTAGATTTTCGACATGGATGCTCTCTTTTTTCAAACGCACTAGACCATGGACGTCATTAGGTGTTGGACATGGATGCTCTCTTTTCTCAAACGCAGTAGACCATGGACGTCATTAGGTTTTGGACATGGATGCTCTCTTTTCTCAAACGCTCTAATTCCTGAACCCTGACTCCCAAACCATATGCCTCGAAAAGTTGGTTTCATCAGGAATGCTGCCACATGCAAAAGGACCAAGAAGCCGCCTGGATGCCGCTCGAGATGCGGCAGGCTAGTTGCTTTCAGACGGTGATGCAAACAAAATTATTGATCTTTCTTGTGAACTCGTTAGTATTGCTGTTTCTGTTGCTGTCGTTGTCATGGTGGTTGCTGTTGTTGTGGCGGTTGTGGTGGTGGTGGTGGTGGTGGCGGTGGCGGCGGTGGTGGTTTTTGTTCATGATGTAGTAGTAGCAGTAGTAGCAGTAGTAGCAGTAGTAGCAGTAGTAGCAGTAGTAGCAGTAGTAGCAGTAGTAGCAGTAGTAGCAGTAGTAGCAGTAGCAGCAGTAGCAGTAGCAGTAGCAGCTTTTTGAGCTTTGCACGCAGCGAAAGATCCATCCGCCTAGCGTCGGGCTTGAGCGAGCAACCATCGGTCGGCCGGAACTGATGTTCATGACCATTTGGTCATCTCCAATCAAACTATCAGCACGCACCGTTCCGTGGAACAAAATGAGCATGCGTGCCGTCTAGCTGCTAATGCATAGAAGTTCGCAGAGCTTGCTCATGGCAGTAGAACAAAGCGTAGCAGGATTTTCTTTGTTGATTGGTCATAGCAGCTCGTCGACGCGCCGCCCGATTGTCATCACAACTCCAAAATCCATCCTGCACCAAGGTGGCAGTGTAATGTCCCGCCGTCGGTGTGTTGCCATGATGTTCTATAAATGCGCATAAGCAGTAAGTTTCATGCCGAACCTCAAAAGTGGCTCCATGAAGTACTGGAACACGTATGATGTCATCAAGCTGTACCTGCATGTGATTTTTGGTCACACGGCCAGATCTTCTATCGAATCGATGCAGTTGCAAGTTGATAGCAAGGGGCATGGTGTGTAGACCATGTAGGCGATCAATGCCCCGGTGCCATTCATCCACCAGATGCTGAACCCTGAGAATGTTGTGAGCTCTGACTGAAGTCGGTAAATGTAGAGTGATCGGCTGAGTACAGAGCCCGGAATCCAGTAGATGAAAGTTCCCCGCCATGACAGGTGTTCGCGCCCGCCATGTGCCTGCAAAGATACGACAGTCTGATTTACCCATCAAGTAGGAGAAGAACTCGCACACATCATGTTGTTGATGCACCTCACCCCAATCTCGCACCACAGATTGCCACCTAGGGTGGCTCATAAGCATCAGTGGTGATTGAACCGAGTGCAGAAGATTCATGAAGAAAGCCTCCACTTCATTCTCCGAGGACAATGCCGTGATCTGTAGTCTCCCCAGAAGCCACGTAATGACCTGAACCGTGGCATTCATATAACAATGGTTACCAGGATTCCGAAGTACCATCTGAGTGGCTCGCCATTGCATCCCGCAAGTGACGTCATCTACTGGCGCCGTTGGCCGTAGAGGAGGTCGCGGATCTGTTGCTCGACCGGGGTTCGTCCCAATCCCTCCGTTTTGTAAGTCATTCCCACCAATTGGAACACCGCATTGTTCTGGAGGACTTTCATGGTGTCCCAAAGTATGGTGGAGCACTGGCTTCTCATTGAGATGTCCATTACAAATGTCGCCTGGGTCGTCATTGTTTCGGTCATTTTGCGCTTGCATCGGAACCTGTTCACAATTGGATGTTTGAGACACTGCAGTGCTGTGGCCAGAAGGTCCAGAAGTTTGTCGTCTGGGATCGGCTCCTTGTCTTTGTCGGCCTCCAAGAGACGCAATGTTGGGTTCCATCTCTGAAACCGCCAGCCTGCTTCGTTCCGCCATCCTTGATCTGTGACCTGCTTCAGGCGGTCTTGCGAAGCCAAGACCTGATTCAGTCTGGTGACCAATTCCGTGAACAGCGCGACTGTCAGGACCATCCGCAGTGGAAACTGTCCCAGTTTCCACTGTGGATCCGATTCGAGTTTGGATTTGAATCGAACCGCCGTTTGATAGAGATGGCTCATCACCGAGTTTTCGCCTGGTCGAAGGAAAAGCACAAAGGCCGTGTCTTGGCGAAGTACCTGTAATTCTTCTTGCTGTTTGAGTACTGTCTTTGCCAAAGTAAACAGCAATGGGTCCCTGTGTGGTTGTCGTGGTGGAGGAGGTCCTTGATGATAAGCATTTTGGAATGGCGAGGGTGTTGCTCGATAGGGCGCCAGTGGAGCCCCGAACTGATCCCGTCTCCGCTTGTTCTGCATGTGGAACGTGTTGCGAGGGGGTGGTCCCGGGCCTAGATTTTCCGAGAGATCCTCCATCGGTTGATAGCTCCCGAAGAAGTCGGCCATGTCCTCTTCCATCCCGTTCAGATGCATCCTTGCCAATAGCACGCAGGAATGCACATTGCCAAAGCACCGTGCACTTGTGCAAATGAGCTCTCCAGTCCTTCGTCTTCCGTTTACAGAAATGGCAAGCAATGCTAGGGGTGGCTTTATGTGTAATCAGTTGTTGTGCAGCTCCTTGAAGACGTAGAAAAATGTCCTTGTGTGTGTTGCGATAGTGTAGCTTCATGACTTTCTGTGATGCAATCCATTGTCCGCATACTGCACAGTGTTGTAGAAGATGTTGTGTAATGGCTTGTTGATGGATGAAGTGATTGAGTCCTTGTCGGGCTGTGTCCTGTACAAGAGCCTGATCGATCAGGGGTGAGGTCAAATCAAGCTGGTCATTTGATGCAACATGAAGGGAAGGTGGTGGAGGAGGTGATGCCGCACTCGCTGTAGTCGAGACTATATTGATCTCAGCGTCCTTCATAGTCTTTTGTGGTTCGCAACCAGCTCGATGTTTTACATCCGAAGATCGCACATCAGAAACTCGTGCCGGACACGAATTGTTGTTTACATGCTGCTCGAGGGTCTGCCATCTACTAAATTTCCTGTGGCAACCGGCACATTGTGGAAGTCCATTAAGCGCGTGCTTTGTGCGATCGAAGATGCGATTGCAAGGATCAATAAGTTTGTGGGCTTTGCGAGCGTGCATTTTGAGTGCTGCAGTGGTGTTGAATTGCTCATCACAAACAGGGCAGGCCCATACAGCCATTTCTTCATCAGACGCCGGCATGGTCTGTTGAGCTGTTGAGGCCAGGCTGTCACTGATGGCCTGATTCCATACAGCATCAATCATCCAGTCTCCATGCTGTTGTAGTGTGAGCTCTCGACCATGAGCTTGTTCAAGAAGCGATTGAGCCGAGCGGATATCGTACCTCTGCATGATGTCTTCGTGCGTGACTCCAGTCAAGAAAGCTTGATTTGAGACGATGGCTCTTGCATGTTTCATGATGGTCTTCTGCAGGATATGGGTGTGACCTGATGTGAGGCACATACAATGAAGTCCGTACATAAGCGTAGAGATCACGCAGCTACGCCACAGTTGCAACTTGTAGGCAATGGACACTCTCCGGGTATGGAGAATAGATGCCAATGCCCATCTGCGATGGTTTGCCTTGGCCACCCTATGCTTCACTGACTGCTTTTCGAAGCTCGTGTATGAGATGATGAGCCCCAAATACTCCGCCTGGTCAACAAGTTGCAGCCATTGGGAAGGATCTCCAGGGTATAGGAGAAGATGTCGGTCTTTTCCTGTTTTCCGAACATACAGTTTTTGAAGTTTGTGTTTAATAGGTCCCGTGACTGAGAGGATGGCTTTGGTCTTCTCGTTGTTGACTTTCATCCCAAGTCGCCTGAATATGGCAAACGTACATCGTAGTTCATTCATCGCCTGATCAAACTCTGCAACTGTTCGGAATGTCCACCTCAGGTGTGTATCATCTGCATATAGTGTTGCATGTTCTCGGCACCAGTGTGCATGAAGTCGCAGGTCGATCGCCTGATTCAGGAGTGCTGTAAAAACAGCCCACAATACTGGCGACCCCACACAGCCTTGTCTGAGTCCCCAGGAGGGCCAAATGTCCTTTTCATGCTCTTTGTGCCGGAAGATATAACGAACTTGACTGAGCCACAGAAGTAGTATTTCTTGGACAGAAGGATCCACTTGTGCTAACTCCAGTGCTTGCTTGATCGAACTCCAGGAGACTAAATCAAAAGCTGATGATAGATCCATGCTGATCTGTAATCCGCCACTGCTTGTGACTTTGCTTGTGCCTTCTTGTTGTTGATGTGGTGTTAATCTGTGCATGTCTGCTTGTTGCCTCACATAGGAGCAGTGCGAGTAAACTCGCTTTAGTGCAGTGTAGGTGTTGCGATGTGGTACGTGTAGCAGTAGCAGTAGCAGTAGCAGTAGTAGTAGTAGTAGCAGTAGCAGTAGTAGTAGCAGTAGTAGTAGTAGTAGTTGTTGATGTAGCCGCCACGGCTCAGACGTTTTGGAAGTTTCGCGCTGGCTTTCGAACAGGCTCCGGACTCCAACCTTGCGTTGCTAGAGGTCTCAAACAGGCCTCTCTCCGAACGACTAAGGGTTGGTTTCCTCCCGCTGAGCCATGTGCCATGTGCCAACAGTTTGCGTCTGAGCCGCCAGGTCCCAATTCCTGGACCCAGTACCCTGTCTCAACACGGGCCCACTGGGCAGGCGGTAGGGTTTCCACCGCGTGGTGGAGGGAGTCACTCGGCTTGCCTTGTGACGAAATAGCGGATGGCGCTGCTCCCAGTGCACTCACAAAATTATTCTCAGATCAGGAAGAATTCTTTCAAGCATGTTTGCCGAAAGGTGGTTGCAAACCAGCAGCCCGTTTCCTACCGAGGTCAGGTTCTGACCCCAGCTCTTCTAAGGCGCATGGGCAATTGCCCACCGCGGCCAGGTTCCACACGGTCTTTTGCACCACGATCTAGAGCAGGACAGGCCACCAGGCCTCTCCGAGTACTGTCTTGGAATGCAGGCCATTTAGGCCAGCAACAATGGTCGGAAGTCAAATCATGGCTCTCCACTGAGGCACGTCACACCTGTGATGTTTTTGTGCTGCAGGAGACCCACTGGCAGGCTACGGCCGAATTTAGTGTTGCAGGCTGGTACTGCATTTCGTCTGCCTCCGCTGCAGATCCGAAGGCCTCTAGACGAAAGCAACGCGGGGGCAAGGCCCACAAACAGCCACCTGCAGAGGCAATGCCTAATGACGTCAAAACCAATCCGCCCCGAAAGGAGCCCTCAACGACTCGCGCGGACGGGGTTATGGTCTTCCTGTCCCCACACATTCTCCCTAAAGGTGTGCGCTGGCAGGAGCACGTCATAGGCAGAGCCCTGGAAGTCAGGTTCGACTGGCACGGGGCCCGCATCCACCTGATTGCCGTGTATCAACACGTATGGTCACCGGCCAAGCAGGTGCAGGCCAATCGTCAGGACAGGGCACAGGTCCTGAAAGCTCTTGGCAGATGTGTGCAACGCGTGCCCCACAGAGACACGCTCATCATAGCAGGTGATTTCAACAGCTCCTTGCAAAAGCAGCCCAGGCTGGTTGGTCCCGGGCTCATCAGTCCACAGGAACCGCGACCCGATGAACCAGAGCTAACCAACTTTTTGCTAAATCACCGCTTGGTGGCTCTCAACACGTGGCGACCTCAGCCGACATTTACGTTTCAACAAGGGGACACGCGCACTCAAATAGATTTTGTGCTTACGAGAGAGGTGTCAGCTGGAGGCACTGCCAAGGCCTCCACACCACTGGCGGATTTTCCGCTGGGCAGCTGGAAGAAAAGTGGGCACCTGCCCATCAGTGCGAATGTCAAGCCAGTAAGGCACTGGAATCTGCCACCTCCTCAGATACAGACACATCAGTTCGACGCCGCTGCCCTGCAAGCGGCTGTTAGGGACAACACGCTGCCAGCTCAGCAAATGCTCGCGTGGGTCAAAACACGTCTAACCCCGGACATGCAGCCGGCGTCTTGGGATCGCCTCCTTGGCGAAGCCACATCTAGGTTCTTCCCTAAGACCCCGGTGGCAATGCCACCCATAGTCCGGAGACGCGTTGTGCCAGAAGAATGTGGCGATCTGCGCGAGGGAGCAATGCTCATTCCGGTGCTGAATCCGCTACAGCCGCTGATGCCTGCCGGTTGCTGCATGACCAGCATAAACTGGCGGTAAAGCAGTCACGCAAAGACCAAACCAAGCGATTCCTTGCTGAGGTGGACCAGGCTCTCCAACAGGGAGATCAACACCTGGCCTATCAAACTCTCAAGCACCTTAGACCGTGGAAACCGGCTCTGAAGGCTCAGCTCAAGGATTCGAATGGCTTCCTGCTCAGCCCGGCAAATGAACTTGCGGAGCTGGGAAAGTGCGCCACCCAGGTATTTGCAGCACACCCACCGCTTCCTTCAGACTCGGGGCTTCTGCCCCTTCTGCCACAGACCAAGTTGGCAAAACATATTGCTTCAATTAAACCTGGCAAGGCAGTTCCGAAAGGGGCAGCGCCGGCCGCAGCCTGGAAGCTCTGCGCTCAGCCGGTATCTGAGGCGCTTTCACAATACTGTTCAGGCCTGGCGCAAGACCAGTCACTCGACGACGATCTGACTCGCGCGGATCTATGCTTGATCCCCAAACCGGGCAAGCCGGCTGACAAGCCTTCTCAGCTAAGGCCGCTGGGCATACTCCGGCCGGACGCTAAAGGACTGGCGGGCACGGCAAAGGAACTCCTGGAACCTCTCACGCTGCCGTACATGAAGCCTCTTCCTCAGTTTGCGTACCTCCCAGGGCGCGGCCTTTCTGATGCTCAGAGCAGAGTGGTACAGCACCTGAGGGAAGCTAGGCAGCTGTGTCGCAATGCGAACCTCACCAGAGCGGATCAGCAGCGGGGACAATGTCCTGTCGGTCTCGTCGGAGGCATCACCTTGCACTTGACCTGTCACAGGCATTCGATACTGTCTCCCGTAGCGAAATCTTGTCTCTGCTAGATGAACTAGGCGTGGATCCACCCCTACAAAAACTGATACACGGCCTACATCATCGATCCAAGTACAGGCTCCACTCTCAAGGGGCATACAAGGATGTGGAAACTACCACGGGCATCAAACAAGGCTGTAAGCTGGCCCCCACGTTGTTTTCAGTGCTAACAGGCCGCCTCCTGCACAGGCTGATAGGCACATTTGGCTGGGACAATGTCCGCAAATACTTCACAGGGTACGCAGATGACTTCACCATGCATCGCACCATCCGCAACAAAGCGGATGTGGACGCAGCTCACAAGATGATCCTTGAGCTTTTGTCGGAGGTAGCGAAACTAGGCCTGCGAGTCAACCCGACCAAATGTGCCATTCTCGTCAAGCTCAGCGGCAGAGAGGCCGAGGCCACGCTCCAGAAGCACACCTGCTGGCTCCCTGACCAGGACGGAAAACTCCAGAGGCACTGGAGACTGGGCAAACACAAGTCCTTCCCCGCCTACAAGCTTGAGACGCAACTCAAGTACTTGGGCATTCAAATTTCCTATGGGAATTTTGAAATGCAGACGTTGCGATTCCGTATAGCGGAGGCTGCCAAAAAGCAACCGCAGAACCGCGGGGCCAATGGCCAGACTGAAGGTCTGGTTCACTACTGTATGGGCTACCTTGGTCACGGGCCTTCCCGAAGTCGGCCTCACGGAGGAGACAGCCAGGCATCTCAGAGGTTGGTACGCGCACAAGCTACGATCCGTGCTTAATCAGCCTGTCCACGTCAGCCACATCTCAACAGCTGACCTGTACCAGCTGTATTCGATTCAGGACCCGGTAGCTAAAATCCAAGCTCGGATGGCTTCCAGACTCAGACGGCTGTGCAAACGAACCGACATCCCAACCCCCGAGGCCGCCACTTCCGCCCAGCCGGAGAGCAGTCCCAGTGCACCTACGGTGCAGCATGGCCCATGGGCCAGGCTGCGCTCCTCAGCGTCGGACTCGGCTACAGGCCCACACCTTTCTGAAACAGCTGTGCAGGGTGATGTCACGCGCCTAAGCCATGTCATACAGGACTTACAAGACATGCTACAAGAGGTGGCAAACCTTTCGGCGAGCACCGAGGCCTCGCAGCAGCGGCTACACACCTGCCCTCACTGCGAATCTGGCTTCGTCTCTGCCCATGGCTTACATATGCACATTACAAGGATGCATCGCGAACACGTACAGAGGTACATTCCTCCCTCCTTTGATCGAAGTCGGCACTCTAAGGACGGATTACCAGTATGTTCCGCATGCAACAAGGCTTTCCATCAATGGAAGGGCTTGCGTGACCATCTGTTATCGGGAGCCTGTACGCAACCCGATCGACTGCGTCAGCTATCTCTCACCACTGAGGAACAGCTGCAAGGTCAAGCCCTCAGAAGCCTGGCGGCCCTTCGGGCCACGGTGCAAAGCTCGCGAAGAGATCAACTTAGAATCATCGCTGCCCGGCCGGAAGCTCAAGAACTCAAGCACAGGTGCATTCTGTGCGGTTTCTGGACCCCAGACCATACGAAGATGAAGAATCATCAACGACAGGCTCATGCACAGGACTGGCAGCGAGACGGTCCGGCGGCACTCCAGCTCTGCCAGGCGTATACAGTGCAGATGATCAAAGGGCACCCCTGCCCCTTCTGCAAGCTGCCGGTTTATGACAAACGTAAGCACCCAGAACAGTGCATAGTTCTGTTTCAAGTCCTGCTTGGGTGGCACAAGGTGCAGGGAACGGACTCGATGCGGGAACAATGTTCCAGGCCTCAACCAAAGACCGCGGTGACAATGTCCCTCAGTGGTTTTTTCGGGACTGCGGACCGGTCTGTTCCCTCCGCTGCGTCTACCCCGGTCGCCACGGCGACAACGAGCGCCGCCAGCGGAACTCTCCCACCAGGCCTGTACTCTCGCATGAGGCACATGGTAAACTCAGGCAACACCTGCTATGTCAATGCGACCATACAAGCCCTACTAGCCGCAAGCAATTATGTGTCCAATGTAGCAGAACTGGGACCACTGGTCGAACATTGCATCAGTTCGGAGGCGGATCCAATGGACACAAGGCCCATAAACCCTCCGAGCCTTTTTGCCCTTCGGTCGCTAGTGCCTAGATGGCGATTCGATGGCCGCCAACATGATGCCTCTGAATTTATCACAAGCCTGCTAGAGCATCACACAGGGACCCTACAACCCGTGCGTTGGGAGGGTCGCACAAATGGACTCCCAGAAAGCGAGGATGACGGCCTTACGCCGTTGCTGCTGCCTCTTTCCTCGGACTGTCGTACACTGCAGCAGGCCTGCACGGCATGGTACAACTACATGTTCCAACGCGCCCTGGCATGGGCCCCAGACATCTTACCAGTCACAGTTGCCCGATGGATGGATGGCACTAAACGACGCACCCCGCTAGACCTGCGCAGGCAAATCTCATTGCCGTCTTGGACGGAGGGACAGGACCGCCAATGGCACCAATACTCCGTCATTTCGGGAGTTTTTCATGTAGGAGCAGAAATACACTCCGGTCACTACCGGTCTTTCTGGATCCATCCGCATGGAGGCGCGCTATACGTCGGTGATGATGCCACCCGCCCACACCCATCCTCGGCCTCAGATCGCAAACATGTTCTGGAAGATTGCTACCTCCTTTTCTTGAGAAAACAGGAGTGACTCTGACTCACCCTCAAGGGGTGAGTGCTGGCCCTCCAAACCTAGGAATGCGTGCACCAATAGGGTGCCTGTGCGTGGGAAGGCCGGACCCCACAATAGGTGGGCATGGCCCCCCCCACGTCAAGGCCAAGCATGCTTTAAGCATGCGCAGGCTTACCCGCAGCTTTTCAGGCTGACCCAGCATGGCTGACAAGATTCACAGCCCAGACCACAAACGTGGTCGAACCGCATCACCCCTAGCTTCAGATTCACTCATGGGAGAGCCGTCTGAGCCATTTGGGGTCGACACTCGACGCCAGACAGCCGGTGGTGGCAAGCAGAGGCCAGGCAGAGCCCTGCATGCCCGCTCCAACGCCTAACTTACTCAAGGCTTTCTGCTGCATGAAGGACAGCTTGCTCTACTACAACTTCAAGCCTCGCTGGTGTACAAGCTCCCCACGGATGCCCCCCTTGCACAGGCCCTATCCAAGGCCGTGGCTGCGTGGCAGAAAGGCCACACGCCGGGGAAAGCGTATGCACTGGGTTCATGTGCACACTTTACAGCGGGAGCAATGCTCGTCCAGCTAGCCCAGTCTCAACAGAAGCCACCAGGCATTGACACCGCTCATTTCAAGGCCTTCATCAAGCTCGTTGAGGACTTTGGCGAAGCGCCGCATGAAGCCGTGGTGCATCTGGTCGCGCACTGCTCAGCTCGACAGAACGCACTCAAGACACACCTCATTCTTGACTTCCGACCGGTTCTACATTCCCCGCTTGCGCAATACACCTCGCTGATCGCAGCCCTCCTGGACTCTTATGAGGGGGAGCGCCTCGGCAAGAAGGCGCCTGGTGGCCTGGCTCGGAAGGCGAGGGGTAAAGCGGGCTGAGGGAGTGGTGCCAATGGCAGCTGCTGGCGAAGGCCTGGCTCACTTAGGATCATTTCTAACTGTCACAGGAGCAATGCTCGAAATCGCCTTGCTCCCGGAGTGTGCTGTCAGCCAAATGCTGTACAACTCCAGTGCACAATAGTAAACACCCAGGCAAACACGTCTGTGGAAAAAGATCTGACCTACCGCCGTGCCTACATCATCACAACAGCCTGCCATCCTGTATGGTATCGCTTAGCAATGCCAAATTTACTGTCATGCAGCCTTTCAACTTACCAGGTTTGCCTCCTGAATCCCTCCCAGCCTCACTGCCGCACAACATGCAAGGGCTGCAGTGCCAAATCGATCTCGACTACTACGCTGCTCAATGGGATATCATCAGAGAGCTGGGCCTGGACAAGCCTGCAACGACCACTGCGACCTCGGCAACTTCGACTGACAAGGAGCGGACCGCGACAACTAAGGAGCCAACCGCTACATCATTACCGTCTGGTCGTCAACGACCTCCGACGCCGACGCCACCCCGCTCACCGAAGAAGCGCCAAAACACAGTGAATAAGATTCCCAGTTAGCAACAATGCCATTTCTGAGTCTCGGGTGCGCACAATGAGCGGCCCTAACACTGAAGGAGGTCAATGACCTCCTGCACCACGCTGCCAGGATTTGAAAAAGCTCCGGAACCTAAAGGCCCTCTGCTAGCTCATGTCATCCTGCAGGTTGACCGGCTGTCAGGCCCTCTACACTGTGCCTGCGCTTTCCATGCGGTTGGACACAGAAGGATCAAGCCAAGGCCCAGCCTTTCCTCGCTCTGGGTCGGACATGGCGGCTAGTTCCGACACCGCGGCCCTGGACAGCCTTCACATCCGATTGGGACTAGACCAGGACCCACATCGCATGACAACGGCGATTGTGGCAGCAATGACGGACCATGCACAAACCGTGCAGCGAGTCCCCACTCCCTGCACCCTGGCGGGGCCCACATCGACAGCATGCCTTAGCCTCTTGAAAGGCACGGTCGGCAAGACCGTTGGGCGAGGCTACACGAGCACGGTCTACCTGTCCCACGACGACCCAAACTTTGTCATCAAACAGGTCAAGGCGGAGCACGAGGCGGACTTTCGCAAGGAATTGCATCGTGTCACACGACTCCCGCCTCTCTCCGTAATCAACACCATCTACGTGGCTGATGGCCCTCGTGCACTCATGCCGCGCCTGTGGTCAGCTCCCCGCTCTCTCACCGGGGACACAGTCCAGCGGCTCAAATTCGACATCGCGGCTGCACTGCAGATGCTGCACTCTGCCCAGATAGTACATGGGGACGGGCATGCAGGCAACATCATGGTTCGGCACCAGCCGGCCAGTTTCGTGCTGATTGACTATGGCGGCTGTTCTGGTGAGGCGAGCCATGGCTACGGTGCCATGGGCTATGGCGGTGACCTGCATCGGCCACCGAACCTGGAATCTCCTCCCAAGCCGGTCAGGACGGCGAATGGAGATTTCTACCGGCTGAGCCAAACGATCCTCAAGCAAATCATGTCGGACGAAGAGCCCGCCAAGCGCCGCAAAGGCAGCGGCGTCAATGACGGAGTCAGCCGGGGCATTCCTAGTCACATGAAGCGCGAATTGCAGCTATGGCTGGAGCGGGACCAATGGCCGCAGCCCATCTACCCCAGCCCCCCCTCCCCTGCTGTTCCTGGACAGATACTGCCTTCAACCCCACCGTCACCGTGCACGCTGGTTTATGGCGAGCCAATGGCGAGCTCCGGACGGATACAGCCATCTATGCCCGCTCAGATGACAAGTTTGGAAATAACAATGGCTCCCTGGTCCCAGAAAAGGCAGACCCATCGGATCCCTTCCCTGGCCTTGGGTCCTGGGAAAAGTCTGCTGTGTGGGCCAAGTTCTACCTTTCTACCGAATTGAGGACATGCGGCCGCCATCTCAGGTATGTCTACCAGGAAATCTTCCCCTGGGAATCCTACTCCAACCAGGACGGCTACTTGGTGCTCGACAAGCCCCCTCCTCCACCTCCGATTAAGACTACTTTTCCGCAGGAGGAGGCAGTGTCAATGACAACTCCAGCATCCCAGCATGGGAGCAAGGCTCACTCTGCCCCGGAACCGGTGCCACCTTCATCTCCTACATCACCTACGGCCAGATCCGCTGTGGAAGCCACGCAAGCTACCCAAGCTGCCATGGGGTCAGGAACTCCACAGCAGGAGACACAAGGAGCATCCGCCAAGCTTCCAGGCATCTGGGGTGACCCACCAGCCAGCCCGGTGAAGGACCAGGACCAACCGCCGGCGATTCCCGCTAAACGCCAGCCCCAGCCTCAGCCCATGCTGACTCCGGCTGAACCGCCAGAATCAATCAGCCCTCCTACCAGTGGCCAACGAGAAGGCCAGGAATACGACCCGAACGCCAGATTCAGAGCGATGGCAGCTTCAGGAGGCAGCGACGTCCCCTTCGACACCAAGGGCCACATGCTTCAGTCGGGGGATGCCTTTGTGGCTCGCGATTTGGCACGGACTCCCAAACCAGGATCTCGAAAAACCACCATCGAAGATTGGACCCGCAGCCTTCACACTGCCGCGGATTTGCTGCGCGGGGTTGCGGGGGATATGCAGGCCTTTCCAGAGCGCTTTCTTGAAGAATGCCCGTTCCCGAGGCCCCCGCCGCCTTAAAGCAGCTGGGACAATGTCCGCCACTGCCATCACGATGAGGACAATGTCGTCCTGGCGCTGTATCGGCCGGTACTCCACACATTTTAATTTCTCCATGTGCCTGTAGGCTGGTACGCCGTTGTTCTATAACACGGCCTTTTCTCTTCGGACGACGCTGCCATGCAGATTGCAGTCAAGGTACGAAATAACCGGCCCGTTGGCAAGTGCTACACTAGTCGCCTGTGCAACTAGGCGAGACCTGGAACCCAGACACCCAGCTCCTACCTTTATCTGCTACCACAAAACATGACTGTGCTTGTCGGCTCCCAGACCCAGATAGCCGGTCTGGACGTCCCAGACCCAGCCTCGCCAAGAAGCGAGCACAAGCAATGTGGCGGCTCCGTAGCAGCTCGGGATGCATTCCCATGGACCTTGACGGGTCAGATGAGGAGGCCCCGGAGCCGGCGCAGAAGTGTCGCCGCCCGACACTAACGACACCAACAGTTCAGAGAACTCTTCAGTCGGCCTTCCTGACGGCTCAAGAGGAAGCGGCACAAGAAGAGGAGCGACAAGGCTCTGTCTGCTCAGCGCTGTGTTTGTACGCCCCACAGGCTCAGGCGCCAGAAATCGGAATTGGAGGCAAAATGCACTTAAAGCCTCAGGGATTCGGACTCCAAATCGTAGGCGCCTCGGCTCTGGCTTCCTCCATCTCCCTCCTGACATGGACGAAATGGAGCACAAGTTCACTCTGTGTGCCGTGGAACAGGCTGCTGCGGACTACCTACATCGCCGATGGGTCACCTTTGAGCAACTGGATGCCCTGCTGGACATTATGCCCACCACCTCGGCCTGTCGCAATGCATCGGTGGCACTGCCACAGTCTACGGACCAACAAATTGTCACATTAGGAGCATACCAGCAGGGGCCAATGGCCGGCCTGAGGACACAGACTCACCGTTTTCCGATGGCGACGTGTCTCCTCAACACGGTCGTGCACACCATGGCTGGACGCCATCCACGCACGACCCTCTTCCTGGCGCCTAACATGGCCTCTGGATTCCACACAGACAACAACCAAAAAGGGGTGAACAACCTCCTGATCCCACTTTCCAACTTCGAGGGTGGCCACCTCTTTGTGGAGGACGACGCCGGGGACTACTTACTGGACTCCGTTGGACCCAGAGGTCAAGTTCTCCCCGTGACCCTGCCCTACCTCAGCTTCGACGCCTCACGACGACATCTGGTACTGCCGTGGACGGGACGCCGTCTCATACTCGGCACTTATCACATTCGAGATGCGGACAACCTGATAGATCCTTTTCGTGTAATTTTACACGTTCGGAAAATTTACACGCCAAAAGCGGTATAAATGATTTATACGCCAAATTGGGGTGTAAAAAAACTACACTTTTTTTTGTGTAAATTCTGGCGTGTAAATTTTGTCCTATTTTGTTCAATGGGCCAAGCTGTGCCGAAAAGGTGTTTTGAAAACCAGGCACTGGGAAGTGCGAAGTGTCGAAAAAGTAGTGGATTCCGAATGCCGGGCAGGCCGACGTGGCGATAGATTCGTATAGATTCCGAAAGCGAGATTTGCCGACAGAGACAACATGTACAGTTGTGACTCCGAAGGCCGAGCGCAAGCCGAAGTGCCCGCGAGCATGGCTTGTCTTGTTTCGGTGAAAAAACAAAAGAAAAAGAGAAAGAGAGAGCCAGAGAGCGAGAGAGCGAGTTATCGGGCAGGGCTAGGGTTCCCCTTTGTCGTTTGGTGTGACACCGAGTATATATAGGTCTTTCGCACTTGGCAGGATGCATTTTTATGATATATATATATATATATATGTATCCTCTAAACCACAGGAGCTCCTGAAATCCGTTCTTGCTTGTGTGACTTGTGCATGATTGTCCGTGAAACAGTATCACCTACCCCCCGCCATACATCACTGCAGGGCCACTGGCCTGCGGCTTGAGGGCAAGTCCCTGCACCACTCCTCGACCGGCAAGTCTGGATGCAGATCCAGTCGGTAGCACTGGACCTCCTCCCGTAACCGGCTCACGGAGGTCAGCTGCTAGAGGCCAAACAGCCGGATGGCAAGAAACCGGTCGTTTTCAAGGGGGTCATGAAGGAGGAGGAAGCAGACAAGCTTCCGTCCGGGCTTTCGGGGGCGGCAAAACCGGAAGCACACTCCTGTGACCTTGTTGAAGGAAGGTGCACACCCCTCGGGCATGGCGGTTCCACCCTGGCCGAGTGGAGGTGAGACTTACACCGGTGTTTGCAAAGACCGCGGGGGAGGCCATCTAAAGCCGGAAGGCATTGCGAGGGCACTTGTGATTTTCATGATTAGAATTAGGGCTGCCGGGCCGTGTGTCTCTGCTCAAGCCCGCCCCTGTCCCTTTCTTGGTGTTACACCAGGGCAGGGGTGGGTCTCTCGCACTCAGCTCAAGCCCGCCCCTGTCCCTTTCTTGGTGTTACACCGAGTCAGGGCAGGGGTGGGTCTCTCGCACTCAGCAGAGGACTTCCTTTTTTGCACTTATACTACGAACATATAATATGGATGTTTTTTTTTCTGGTTTAGGATATATATATATATGTATATATGTCGGGTTGTCGATACATATATATATATATATATCTATATAGGGTGATTGAGAGACGAGCAGAACAAGTTCACAATCCTGTATCGTTGATAGATGCACAGTGTGCTTTGATGTGACCGCCCTGGATGGCCGGCTATGGTGGTGGCAGGACTTGCTCGAACAGTGAATGTGCTCCCGGTTTTGGTGATCTTTTCATCTTTGTGTGGCAGGACAGGCAAGCCGAAGATCTGCGGAGCTCCTCGTGGTCCTGGCAAACATTCTCGGTCTTTTCGTGGCAGGACCTCCGAGAGAGAGAGAGAGAGAGAGAGAGAGAGAGAGAGAGAGAGAGAGAGAGAGAGAGAGAGAGAGAGAGAGAGAGAGAGAGAGAGAGAGAGAGAGAGAGAGAGAGAGAGAGAGACAGAGTTGCTTGTGTGCTCACAAGACCGGATGCCAAAGCATGTTCACACATGTGCCTGTGTGTGTGGCTTCGCGAAGCAGCGGCAGCTTTTTTTTGGTGTGCAACCGTCGGACGGGTTGCGAAAGCATGTTATGTTATTTTGACAGGTTCACACACATGTGACATGTGGTAGCAAGCAGCTTTACTTTCTTTGTGCCCGCCTGTCCCTTTCTTGGTGTTACACCGAGTTAGGGCAGGCATCTATAAGATGGTTAGCGAATGTATGTTATTGTTATAGTTTAGATGTGTTTTTAATTGTAGATTTTGTTTGTGTGGGCACCTTTTATATATAGATCTAAATTCGTAGCTCCTCGCCATGGAGCCGGCCAGCGGGAGTGTGAAGAAGTTGGACAAGACGGCCCTGGAGGGGCTCGATGCCCGCACCGAGGCACGAAAGTGCCGGAAGATGTTCTGATGGAGGAGCCAGACCCTCCGTCCGACAACGAGACCATGAGCACCGCAAAGCGGTCCAACAGCAAGCCGGAACATGGAAGAGGCCCTCTGCGTGAGGCGAAACAGGCCAAGAAAGCTTTGGTCCACAAGGGGATCATCTCGAAGGAGGAAGCAGACAAGCTGCCCGTCGAGGAGATTTTGAAGATGGTGAAGCAGTACCGCAAGGGCAGCGGCAACCTCACGGAGGCTCTCCTGGAGCAGCTCGCGGAGAACCAGAAGGAGGACCTCTTCAAGAGGCTCTTTGGAGAGTTTCAAGAGAGCCCGGGCATGAAGATGCCGGAGATCTCGGACGAGCAGGTTGAGGAGGCCGACAAGGTCCTCACTTCCTGCTTTTTGTACCAGAAGTGCCCCTTTTGCGACAAGTACGTGGACGAGTGGCACGTACTGAATAAGGACCACAAGAGTTACATGAAGGAGCACCTCAGGTCCTCGTACCTCCTCACGGACCCAAGTGCGATGAGCTCGGAGGCAGTCCGGGAGTCCTTCGCGAGAGTTCGGCGATTCGGCGGGGGATTGCACAGTTTGTCGCTGGCAAACAGTGTGGAGTACTGGGGCGATGTGGAGAAGCTTCCGTCCCTGGTACGGAGCATCCATGCCACCAAGGCCATGAAGGTGAAGTACGGCGAGAGCAAGAATGCGAAAACGTTTGATTTCAAACAGGATCAGGTGGGCTTGTGGGCAAAAAGGAGAACCAATAAAAAATAACGATAAGGTTTATAGAATTTTTATAGAATAGTATAGGAAGAGTGACCACAGAGGGGGTTTGGACACGAGCCCAGGTGGCCAAGTACCATCTTGCCTGGGTGAGTTATGCTCCCAAGTCCGGCAAGTACAAAAATGCCTCGTACTCCAAGGACCACCTGAAGCTCCACACCGAGCTCCAAAGGCCTAAACTTTTTAAACCCTGTAAACCCTCTCTATAACCCCTCTAAAAACCCTATACCCTCTAAACCCTCTAAACCCTCTAAACCCTCTAAACCCTCTAAACCCTGAACCCTAAACCATAAACCCTAAACCCTAAACCGCGGCCCTGAGGAACCCGCAGATTGTCTTCGAGAGCCCCGAGCCCGAGAGTAGCTGGTGGCCTGTGGTCCTGCTCCAGAGGCCTGAGGATCCCGAGTTCGAGAACATGGCGAACATCGCGGGCACCCAGACCATCCTCATCATTTGCTGGTACCAGATCATGGAGGACGGCTTCTGGGTCTGGGTGATGACCATCGAGGCGGTCTGAAGCACTCCCGGACATCCCTGAGAAAACTGATACCTTTGTCATTGCGATTTTGAGTCCCACACAAACTCCCCTGTTCCTTTCTTGGTGTTACACCGAGTCAGGGCAGGGGAGGGAGTGTGGGAGCACCCTGTCCCTTTCTTGGTGTGAGTTGTGTGGATGTTATAAGAGGGGTTGACATATATTTATTACTTATAACTATTTGCCACCAAACACAGAACATGGATAGTCACACCGAGTTATATAAGGCAGGGGAGGCCAGGCACGGCCATCGCACAGGTGTAGCATCTTCTGCACCCCGAAAAAAGCCTCTGTGTGGCTCGGGCTGCCGTCTTGCTTCTCTGTTTCACCTGTGACTCACGGCCTTGTGCCTTCGCAAAAATCTCTATGCAGGGCGGCAGCTACATGTGTGTTTGATGGACGTGGTGTTGCAAATGTGGTGGTACGGCTGATAACATCGATTTGTTCTTTGTGCTTTTGCTGCCGCAGGAAATCCTTCGATGCCTGTGGGACATCATCTGCAAGCAGCAAGCCTCCGCCAAGGCTCGGGCAACTCGACATGTGTTTGATGACATTGTAGTGCCCAATGTGGTGGTACGGCTCATAACATCGATTTGTTCTTTGTGCTTTTGCTGCCGCAGGAAATCCTTCGATGCCTGTGGGACATCATCTGCAAGCAGCAAGCCTCCGCCAAGGCTCGGGCAACTCGACATGTGTTTGATGACATTGTAGTGCCCAGGCTGTCTTCGCACAGTGTCAGGGGAAGAGAGTATCATAGCAGTCCCCTGTCCCTTTCTTGGTGTTACACCGAGTTAGGGCAGGGAAAGCTCTCAAGCCCAAATCTCCACACCTCTGTAAAGCCCTTCAAACCCGTCAGGCTTGGGGTTTTGGGTTCCCCCCCATTGTACTCGAGCTATTAACCCTATGGGCTTCAGCTTGAAAGGTTCAGGGTTAGGGTTTACTCTAGAGCTATATATAGCTTTCAGAGCCATCAAGGGTTCAGGGTTAGGGTTTACTTTAGTGCTATATACAGCTTTTTCAGAGCCATGGCTACTCGTCTGGATCGTTTGATGCAAGTCCAACGGAAACCGAGCAACAAGCGAGTGTGTGCTGACTCGACTGTGTCGGTGTCAGATGTGGAAAAATGCCTCACCAAGCATTTAAGGGACAAGAGCACCACAGACATCTGGTCATGCATCGTTCCGGGCCCGGATGGACCCCGTACATGGAGTTTCAGAAAAAGCGCTGATGCCCGGTGGATGGCGAGATTTGCCGCCCTGGCCTTTGACCTGGTCAGCGATGTTTGTCGAAATTCCAAGGTACTCAGCAGAGTTATGATTCCAGCAATCGAAGCTTGCATGTTGAACAATGTCGTTACCAACAACAGCGGCCAGGACAAGAACAAGTTCACTGCCTCTGTTGATATCACGATCAGAATATTGCTCAGCTGGTTTCGCCGGCTGAAAGTTAACAAGAAGAGACGGGAAGCCGCTTTCAGGCGGCTTTCTGAGGCAGAGAAAGCCAAAGTCACACTGGTCATGGAGAAGATCGAGCTGAATGACGAGGAGGCTGAAGAGGCTGCCAAGGACGAAGATGGCTCTGACTCCGATGTGGACCTGACCTTTATGGTTTCTCTTGATTCCCTGTGTACGACAAACACAGCAGTGGATCATGACTCGAAGTCCTCTGTCGAGATCTTCGCGAGCGAGGAGAGTTCTGGATTGCACCGAATGTTCGACAATGTCCTCAAGTCTCCTTCCACTCCTCCTCTTTCCGGTGGTGCTCCTTCCGGTTCTGCTCCTTGCGGTTCGGATCCTTGCGGTTCGGCTCCTTCCGGTGCTGCTTCTTCCGGTGCTGCTGCGGCAGAGCAGCCGGTGACTCTGAGCAACTTGGATCTGATTGCTTTGGCCAGAAGTCGCAGGCCTGCATTCACGGAGACCAAGACAGCTTCAGGATCGAAGCCGAAGGCCAGCAAGGCCAAGGCCAAGGCCAAGGCCAAGGCCAAGGGTAAAGCCCAGGCGACGGCCGTGGTTAAAAAGAAACTCAAGTCGAAGGCGGTTCAGAAGAAACCGGCGGCTGCGGTTGCAAAGGCCGTGCCTTCCGAACCGGCGGCGGCGGTGGCAAAGGCCGTGCCCGGTCAGGCCGAGCAAATCTTTACTGCTCCGGATGGTGCTGAGTATATGTTCATGATGTACGACAGAGGGGTTCCGACTGAGAGGATTGCCATCTGTGAGTGGCTCGGCACGAAGAGGGGCTGTCAGCTTCTGCAGGTGTCCAGAGTGGGCCTGGCTTCAGAAGCGAGGGCAGCGATTGCTCGGGAGCTCATGGACATGCTGGTTGCTGGCAAATCCCTGCAAGATGTGATAGCCCGGAAGTTGGAGCTACTTTCGGCCGTGTAGTATGATCGCCCTTTTGATGTGTACAGCACTTGGCTGCTAACTCCCCTGTGCCTTTCTTGGTGTTACACCGAGTTAGGTCAGGGGATACAGCACGTGGCTGCTCGCGATTCGCTGTGTGCCCACCCGCAAAATCTCGTGCACCCCTGTGCTGTCTCATTTCTCTGCGGTTGATGCACCGAAATCGTTCGTCTCTCTCTCGCAACGTGTTTGTCAGTGTGTGCATATAGTGCATGGAAGCAAAAGAACGGGGCAGACTCGGTCGCATGTCGGTTGTTATACAATCAAGCCACGAATCCAAAAAAGCATTGCCCCCGGACTCGCACAGGGTCCGGTTTGGACTCGTCTGCTGGAGAAGTGTGGACTCGTCTGGTTGAGAAGTGGAAGGCCGGAGGGTGCTAGGTCGTGGCGCTTTTCGCGGGTTTCGGGCACACACAGCGGTTCCTGTGACTTCGATTTCCTTCTCCGAACCCCATCCTTGGAGGGTCTAGAGGATTCATGACGAAGGTGTGTGTTTTAGGTTCGCGGGGTTAAGAGAGAGTTCTCGGGTTAAGGGCTGGCAGGTTCGTTTCAGGTTTATGGGGTTGGGGTTATATATATAAGGGCAGAGGGGTTCGATTTTTGGGTACATGGGGATAAGAGAGAGCTGTTTTGGGTGCACCAGGCCAAGGGGCCCGGGTTTCTGTGGCTGAAGGGGCTGAGGTTTCAGCTTCTTTCTGGCTTGTGGGACACACAAGAGCTGGTTCGGGGGCTATATAAGAATTCTCGGGTTAGGGTGGAGGGCTTTCGTTTCGGGTTCATCGGGGGGTGGCCATCGCTGCCAGGACCCCATGCTGGTCGGATGCCGTGTGGTCGCAGAGGAAAACATCGCAGAAATAGTGTGCTTCTGTGCAGTGGAGAGATGTGTGGTATAGCTGTGTGGAATTCCTGGTTTTTGCTTCGGCCCGGTCTAGATTGTGGAATTTCGAGCTCCAAAGCAAACTCCCCTGTTCCTTTCTTGGTGTTACACCGAGTTAGGGCAGGGGAGGGCTATGTGAGCACACCAAAAGACAAGACAGCAAAGGGACAGTTTGCTTCGCGGCCCGGTCTAGATATAGTGGAATTTCGAGCTCCAAAGCAAACTCCCCTGTTCCTTTCTTGGTGTTACACCGAGTTAGGGCAGGGGAGGGTTATGTGAGCACACCAAAACACAACAAGGGGACAGCGAAAACCATCATGGGGGGTGGGGTGGGGTATAGGGTGGGGTGAGTGTTCTTATGCTCCCAAAACCGGTTTGTTGTGATTGTTCAGAATGAAGTCAAAATCTTTTCAATGGTTTGAGACGGAAACCGTAGAAGTTGCATATATTTTGTGACGGTTTCACATTGTAAAACAAAAGAGTTTTGTAAATTCCGTAGCATTTCAAGCATTTTCTTTAAAACAAAGAGCCAAATTTCATCCGCGAATTTAGAGTTCTGTAGAAATTCCATTGGAATCTTCATGAAAAATATTTACAACGATTGTAATTTTGATTGGATTATCAGCAACCAGTAATAAAATTCAGTGAATACATATGGATTTTATTGAAAAGTGTTTTTTTACTTGCAAAAAAAAGATTTTTGCAGAACACACATACATTTTAGCCCAATATCTATATACATTTCTACCAAAAATGTATAGATTTTAATCAAAAGTTCCTACATTTCCACCAAAAATGTATCATTTTAGGTGAAAATCTATACATTTCCACCAAAAATGTATAGATTTTAACCAAAAATCTATACATTTCTACCAAAATTGTATAGATTTTAACCAAAAATTTATACATTTCCACCAAAAATGTATAGATTTTAACCAAAAATTTATACATTTCTACCAAAATTGTGTGGATTTTAACCAAAAATCTATACATTTCCACCAGAAGCGTATCATTTTATCCAAAAATCTATACATTTTCTCCAAAAATGTATAGATTTCAACCAAAAGTGCACGCATTTCCACCAAAAGTGCATACACTTTCACCAAAAGTGCATACACTTTCACCAAAAGTGCATACACTTTCGCCAAAAGTGTATACACTTTCGCCAAAAGTGTATACACTTTCCCAAAAGTGTATACACTTTCCCAAAAGTGTATACACTTTCACCAAAAGTGTATACACTTTCGCCGAAAGTGTATACACTTTTGGTGAAAGTGTATACACTTTTGGCCAAAAGTGTATCACTTTCGCCGAAAGTGTATACACTTTTGGACAAAAGTGTATACACTTTTGGCCGAAAGTGCATACACTTTTGCTGGAAAAGTCTTAAATGTGAGCCAAAACAAACAAAATCGGGTTCATTCTATAGCTTTTGAATACACAGAAAACTATAAATGCAGAGAGAAAAGCTTAATTTGAAATTTTTTGTTTTCTCCTTCTGATGAATTTCGGGCCTCCCTCGGTGCTCTCTGTCTCTCTCTCCTTCTCTGTATGTGTGTGTGTGTAGCTTTTTTGAATACAGAAAACTATAAATGCAGAAAGAAAAGCTTAATTGGAATTTTTTTCTCCTTCTGGTGAATTTCGGGCCTCCCTGGGTGCTCTCTCTCTTCTTCTCTGTATGTGTGTATATATATCTATATATAACAGCAGAGGTCGAAGAAATGCTAGGGATTCCGCACATGTATATATATATATATATATATATATATATATATATATATTTCGGTCATGGACACTGAGACGTGGAGCCCATTCTGCCGAAGCGATCTTTTGCACAAGATCTTTTTTTGTGGCCGCACACAGCTATGGCAAAGCCAAAGCGATCGGAGGCAGAGGAGCAAGAGGCTCCAGAGGAGGTTGAGGAAGAAGTGGACCCAGAAGGAGAAGAGGAAGAACAGGAAAACGACGAGGAGGTAGAGGAGGAGGAGGAGCAGGAGGAGGAAGAGGAGACCCCAGCACCCGACCCCAGTAAGCCAAGACGGGGGATCCTGAAGTCGGGAGGAAAGCCAGGGGGGAAGGCTGTTGCAAAGGCGAAAAGCACAGCAAAGGCGAAGGCGAGCCCAGCACCCAGCAAGGCACCCGCAAAGCCAAAAGCCAAGGCCGACCCTGCCAAGCTTAAAGGGCCCAAAGCGAAGGCCAAGCCGAACCCAGCACCCCCAGCACCCACAACGCCCAAGTCGAAGTGCAAACCCAAGCCCGCCGACCCTGTCAACCCTAAAGCGAAGGCCAAGACAGCACCCAAAGCCAAGGCCACGGCCGACCCCAAGGCGAAGGCCGACCCCAAGAAGAAGACCAACCCCAAAGACAACAAGGCCAACCCCAAAGCGAAGGCCGAGCCCAAAGACAACAAGGCCAACCCCAAAGCGAAGGCCGACCCCAAAGCGAAGGCCGACCCCAAGGCAAAGGCCGACCCGAAGGCAAAGGCCTTCACAAGGAAGCGAAGCATGGCAGAGGCCTTGACTGGCGACTGGATCAATGGGCTTGAGCCTGAGGAGTCCGGCGAGACTCCAGCAGAAGACCCGGATGAAGGAAGCCAAGCTGGTGGGGCGGGTCGACGAGACCGCAGCAAGCAGTTCAAGTTCAACGTGCTGCTCGCAGCAGGAGCAGTGCCAGAGAAAATGAAGACGGAGTGGGAGGCTTTGAGTTCCGGCGGCAACGGCTGCAGGAAGAACATGACGAAGTTTATCGAAGACGCAGTGAGTCGTGACCCCGACACAGGGAAGCTTGCCCTCACCTGCGACACCGCAGAAGTGACGGGGGAAAGCAGTCTGGAGAAGAAGCAGGCCACTGGGTGGGGAGACAAAGGATTGCCGAGAGCGCTCTTTAAAGGGCGCTTTGGGTTGTCGGATGAGCAGCTAAGGGCCGCGATCTTGAATGATGAAGTCTCCGTTGTCACCCAAGGAAAGGTGGTGTTCTGTCAATGGCGAACCTTGAAGTCCACTTCGATGGACGAGCGAAAGAACGTGGCAGCGATCAAGTCCGAGGCTGCGAGAGTCTCTGGGTCCCAAGCAGGACAACTCCAAGTCCTGTTCGACAGTGTGTCGATGGAAAGGCCTGAGCCGACAGAGGAGGACCTCAGGAACGCCGCTGCCTCATCGGCTGCTCCGCCGACCGTGGCGGTGCCAGCCATCAAAGCCATCGAGGACAAGAAGGAGGAGCCTGCCGTGCCAGCGGCCTTGTCAGAGGCCGAGTGGTCGAAAGCGGACGGGCTCCTAAAGAAGGCTGAGAGCGCCGTCGAGAAGCTCAAGAAGGTCCTCGCGGGGGTATCATAGCAGTTCCCTGTGTCTTTCTTGGTGTTACACCGAGTTAGGGCAGGGAATTGCACGTCACAGTTCCAGGATGCAAGCAAGCTGAGCGACAAGATCAAGCAGAACAAAGACGACCCCCTCCTCAACAAAATGCATCTTATCGAGAATCTATGTAACAGAGAGTATAGAGAGAGCCCCCATGCTTCATGCCACAGCCCCCACAAGGAAGGCCACCATCCAAGCTCTGACGGACAAGAAAGCTTTGCTGGAGCCTGTGCGATCCTTCCAGGACCAGAGAGATGTGTACAAGTGTGCCTATATATATGCAAATGTGTGCTGCAGGACCTGCCCGATGGCACCCGCATCAACAAGGAGAATCTCCAAACGACCCTGCTCGAAGCAGGCCACACATGCTGTGCTGAATCGGCGACCCTCTTCCCTCGACTCGCGACCCTATATACATCCGAACCCTTCTGCAGGCCAGCTGTGCAGCCAATCTGAGGCCGGCCTCTAGGGCCTCTAGGGGTTTGGGGTCCAGGCTTGAATTTTTAAGGGCTTAAGGCTTTCAAAAGGGTTTATAAAAAGAGTTGATCCTAAACCCTCTCAGAAACAGGGATAATCATGCTAAGTATTGCCCGAAGCCTGGTCCGTCTGGGCCCTAAACCCTCCAAAGTTCGGATAATCATGCTAAGTATTGCCCAAAGCCTGGTCCGTCTTGGACCTAAACCCTCAAAAGTTCGGATAATCATGCTAAGTATTGCCCAAAGCCCTCTGGCCTGTCAGCCTAAACCGATAATCATGCCAAGAAAATGCCCAAAGCCTGGTCCGTCTTGGCCCTAAACCCTCAAACGTTCGGATAATCATGCTAAGTATTGCACAAGGCCTGGTCCGTCTTGGCCCTAAACCCGCAAAAGTTCGGACAATCATGCTAAGAATTGCCCAAAGCCCTCTTCCGTTTCAGTCTAAACCCTTCAAAACAGGGATAATCATGCTAAGTATTGCCCAAAGCCTGGTCCGTCTTTGTCCTCAACCCTCAGAAACAGGGATAATCATGCTAAGTATTGTCCAGAAAGCCCTGCAGCAGCTGTTTGTCTCGAATATCAAGCACACCACCCAGCAGTCCCGTGTCCCTTTCTTGGTGTTACACCGAGTTAGGTCAGGGCACAATATATCAAACCACTCCCCTGTCCCTTTCTTGGTGTTACACCGAGTTAGGTCAGGGCACAATATATCAAAGCACTGCCCTGTCCCTTTCTTGGTGTTACACCGAGTTAGCTCAGGGCACAATATATCAAAGCACTGCCCTGTCCCTTTCTTGGTGTTACACCGAGTTAGGTCAGGGCACAAAATCCAAGAGCTATAACCCTACGGGCTTCAGCTTCAAAGGTTCAGGGGTTCAGGGTTAGAGGGTTTACTTTTTAGATGAAAATATGATCGAATAGGACATTTCCTATCTCTGATGTTCTGATGGCCGGTTTGGGGCCACCACCAAAAAAGAAAAGGGTCACAAGTGCTGGCATCGCAGCAGCCGCCAATGAACTGCCAGGCTCCAGATTGAGAGTTTGGCTCCTGGAACAGTTTGCATGGGGCCTGCTATCACCACAGCAGGTGCAAGCAATATCTGCTGCAGCATTGCATGATGCCAGAGAACGAACTGTGACTGACCTCGAGCCCCTCGCCAAGCTTGGAAGCTCCGGTCAACACAGCAACAATGTCAACAGGGACTTGATGAGATTGGTCGGGCAGGAGCCACTGATGTACAATCCCAGTCGCACCACTTTGCGAAAAGATGCTTCTGACGTGCCCGTGCCCGTCGACGGAGTGCCCAGCGACGAGCATGCCTACACCATCAGCCTGCCACACGAGTTATTTAGCAGCCTCTACCACAATTACAAGGCAGCATGGAAACAAGTGATCATGCCTGGACAGGCGTTTTTGGATCGCTTTTGGCAGTCGGCCAGAGGGCTGCCGCAGTGGCAGGGCCACCCACTGGCATCAGAGCCATCCCTGAGAAAAATGATGCCGTTATCATTGCACGGGGACGAAACACCGGTGCTGGCCAAGGGGAAAATTTGGTCCTCCAGCGCCCTAGTGATGTCATGGGCTTCCCTTTTGGGTAGCGGCTCCACGAAACAAAGCCAGCTCTACATCTGGGCCGCCTGGCACAAGTCATTCTCCAAAGAGACGAATGATGACCTCTGGAGTCTTTTACTCTGGTCTTTCGAATCGTTGTGGTCCGGCGTTTTCCCGAAAAAAGACTGGCGAGGATATGATTTCGATCCCCACAGTCCCGAGGGACAGCGAGCTGGCCAATACCTCGCGGACGGCTATAGAGCTGTCTTGGTGGCAAGCTGTGGAGACCTGGACTATATGGCACAGTTCCAGGGCCTTCCCCGGTGGAATTCCAATTCCCCTTGTTGCTTGTGCCAGTGCCAGAAAAAAGGAGACCGCAGCTGGCACTGCTTTGCGGCCGATGCCGCATGGAGGACAACTCTGTGGACCCCTGCTGCTTGGAAAGCATGGCCGAGCCGAAGCACGAACAAGATGTTCCAGAAGGACCTCTGCTCTGTGCTCGTGGTCCATTTTGACCTGATGCATTGCCGGTACCTTGGCTATCTCCAGCAGCTGTATGGGTCGGTTTTTTGGGTCCTCTGTGAGGAGACGATGCAGGGGAGTCCAAGCGACAATCTGCATGAACTCTGGAACTTTCTGAAGACATACCAATCCACCCACAAGGTGCACAGCCCGTACTCCCAGAGGCTGAACAAGGTCAGCATGTACAAGAAGAAGACCGACTATCCGAAGCTTCGTGGAAAAGCGGCGGAGATCAAGGACATGGCAGCAGCCGTGCGGGCAATGTGGGCTCATTTTGGTGTTCCTGGTCAGGACTTCCAAGAGATTGGGTTACTCCTGGATTTGACATGCAAGTTCGAGGAGATACTGGAGGAATGGCCCATTGCAGACGGTTATTTCTGCCTTCCTGCCGAAGCTGCAGACAGACTGAAGACGAACTTTCGGGACTTCGCGTGCGTGTATGTCATGGTCGGGGATCGCTTTCGCAGCGAAAATCGTCGGGCCTTCAATCCTACAGAAAAGATTCTCTTCTTCCGGAACAATGCATGTTTTTCACATTTGTGGCTTTTATAAATATACAAACACAAATCCTGCAACCCTTTTAAACCCTATATAAACAGCCTTTCTAATGCCCA
Source organism: Symbiodinium sp. CCMP2592 (assembly GCA_905221615.1). Taxonomy (NCBI): domain Eukaryota; class Dinophyceae; order Suessiales; family Symbiodiniaceae; genus Symbiodinium; species Symbiodinium sp. CCMP2592. The sequence continues at coordinate 211,863 of CAJNDT010005813.1, read as the reverse complement.
CAAACCTTCTTCCTGAGACATATAGAAGGATGCATGCCTGCGAGCATATCGTCATGCTCAGTGACTTGATTCATCCTGGCCTCACATCTTGCTGGCGAGGGGAGGACAGAAATGAATGGTCTCCTGCTTTATAAACACGTGCTCGCACAATCCAAAGGGTTTTTTTGTGTAGAGGTTTCATATATGGGTCCTAGGACTTACATAGAGAGGGCTTCAAGTCTAAACGATTTTTTGGGTTTCGGGGCCCTCGAGGACTACATGTCCAAGCTCGGCACTCTGATGGCTTCCTGCTGTCGTGGTGTTCAGCGAGAGGAGGCGAGCCACAAGCTGAACCTGAAGATGAGGCTTGCACTTCACCTGGAGTGGCAGAAGCTGTCGTGACCTCTGTTCTCTGTGCTCGTGGTCCAATTTGACAGATGAGATCTCCCCTGTTCCTTTCTTGGTGTTACACCGAGTCAGTGGGGAGATCCACAAAGCAAACGCCCCTGTCCCTTTCTTGGTGTTACACCGAGTTAGGTCAGGGCGCAATATATCAAACCACGCACTCGTGCCGAGGGACGAGGTACGACAGTGTATGCTAGCGCTAGTATCCCTTTGGGAAACATCGAAGGTGTTTCGCTAGAAAACGTCGAAGGGGTTTCCTCTGAAGCTAAACAGAACGAAGCTTGTCTGTTTGCTAGAGTGACTGCACATGGCCGGTGAAGCAGTGCTACTCCGTGGCCATTGTGCTGAAAGGCCCCCAGCTATTGGGGGGCAAATTTCGAGTGGGAAGCAGACGGAGGCCGCTAAGGAGGACAAACCCTCCAACTGACCCGCTATTGCGGCCGCGCCCTCAGTGCCTGTGACCCCCCCGAGGGGGGATGCTACGCCAGCCCCGACGGCCGCTACGCTTACACAGCCGCTACGGGTGCTTTACCTTTTCTCTGGTACATCGCGCCGGCTAGATGTGGCGCAGTGCTTGCACCAGCTAGCCGGGGAACTCGAGCGAGATGTGCGGGTCGAGTGTGTCGACCTTCTGCGGCACGCTAAATACGACCTTAGCCAGCCCAAGATCCGCCAAAGCTACCTGGACCGCATAGCTAACAAGGAGTTCGATGCGGTCGTGCTCTCTCCACCGTGCGCTAGCTTCTCCAGAGCTCCCTGGGCTAACTTTCAAGGGCCCCGCCCCGTGCGAAGCTATGAATGCCCCCGGGGTCTGGAAACGCTAACACCTGCTGAGAGAGACCGCGCTATACTGGGCAACATCTTTGCGGATTTCAGCTTCGAGGTCGCTAACCTTGTGGCCGACGGTGCAGCTACTTTTCTTGCAATGGAGCAGCCCGAGGACCTTGGTGCCCTCGCTAAGGGTCCGCACCAGCTAGGGCACACGGCCGGCCTCTATGTGGCAGTGGCCACCGCTAGCCGACCTTCTGCAAAAGGGGCTACTCACCGTGGCCTTCCACCAGGCTAGTTTTGGCACGCCATACGCTAAGCCAACACGGCTGCTGCTGAAGTGCTCTTCTGCTATGCCCACGAAGGGCTACGACAAAAAGGGCTGCTACACAGGACCGCTGCCTTCTGCTGCTACTCTGGGACGCATGTTCAAGCGCCCCGCTAAGGGCCCCTTCAAGACCTCAGGTTCCGAAAAGTGGCCCGCTAGAATGTGCCAGTGGCTGGCTACCCTCATTCTGGACTCCTGCCAGCACCCTGCTACCGCTACCCGACACCTTCCCGACCTGTGAGCCGGAGGGTCCGCGAGTGCTAGGGGGTTCAGGACCACCAAGGACCTGCCAACAGCTAGGTGGCAACAAGAGCTACCATGATGGTGGGGGCCTCTGCTCTCCAGGACGCTGGCCCCATGCTACCCGCAGCTACGCCGAGGGTCCCAATTGGGACTGGCTACGGGAGAAGATGATGGAGGTGATCCTCGCTAAGGGTTCGGAGGCGGAACTAGAGAAGGAAGCCTTCCGCATGGCTAAGGGCTGCGCCCTAGCTAGCTCCGAAGAACTCCAGGAGCAGCTACGCTTGGTCTGGAAAGAGTGGCTGGAAGCTAATGACCTGGGAGACCCGGAGCTGCTAAAGGTAGCCCCAGGGCAACCGCTGTACCTCCGCCTCATCCGGGCGCTACTGACTGCGGCCGGCGATCCCGACCGGGACTTCCTCCTCCAGGCCGAGGAGGGGCTACCTGTGGGGGTGAGAGAATCGCTACCACGCACTCCCCACGTCTTTGAGGAACAGCTAAAGTGGCCCTTGGAGAACGCTCCTTGTGAGGCGGCGCTAGCCTGGGTTCCGAACTACTCCTCGGTGGAGGAGTACCGCGAGTTCGCTAGAGAAAAGTTCGAGGAGGACGTGGTGGAGGGCCTCATGGCCAAGATGACGCTAGGCGAGTTCAAAGCCCGCTATGGCGAGCACCGAGCCATCGCCGCGCTAGCCGTCATCGTGGAGGACGAAGCTAGTGGAAAGAAGAGGATGATCCACGACGCTACCCACGGGGTCCGGGTCAACCACCGCATCAAGTGCCGGGATAAGATCCGGGCCCCAGGGGCTAGAGAGAAGAAGCAGCTACTTCGGGAGCACATCGACGCTAACGAGGTAGCTTTCTCCGTGGTGGGCGACATCGCTAAAGCTCACCGTCGCTACAAGCATGCCGAAGGAGAGCATGGCTACCTAGGGTGTCAGATCGACACCGAGGAAGCTATACCGGGGGACCCCGACAGCCAGACGGTTTACGTGAATCTGGTGGGGACCTTCGGGCTATCATGTGCGAGCTACTGGTGGACCCGCATAGCGGCGTGTGGGCTTCGACTCACGTACCACCTGCTAGGGCCATCGTTCCCGCTAGACATGCTACTCTATGCCGACGACCTCGAGTCCTTGGGCCGGGGGGCTAGAGGACGCATGGGGATCCCGCTAAGCTATCTCTTCCTCGCTAGTCTTGGGTACCCCTTCAAATGGGCCAAGACGAGGGGGGGATTTCGGGTGGAGTGGCTAGGCATGGAAACGGAGTACTCCACCTGGAGGCTAGGCCTGTCCCAGAAGAGAACCGGCTGGCTAGTGGAATGGCTACGGAAGCTAGTCCGAGATGGGAAGTGTGAGTCCCGGCCCTTCGCGCAGGGGCTAGGGCGTCTGGGGTTCGCTTCATGGCGCTAGACTGGGAGCGCCCCTTCCTGGGACCGCTACATGCCTGGTCCTCGGCTATCCAGGGGAAGCTGGGGCTCCTCACGCGACCCACGATGATTCGCGTCCTCTGTGGTTGGCTAGCAGATCGCCTGGAAGCAGGAGGCCGTCTCCAGAAGCCGGCCTCGCTATTGGACGGTGCGGCACCGCTCTCCTTTTACACCGATGCTAAAGCAGAGAATGGACGTGCCTGGATTGGGGGCTTCCTCGAGCTAGTGGACGGCTGCCACGGTCCCTGGTTCTCGCTAGAGGTAAAGAAAGAATGGGCCCCCTGGGCCTTCGCTAAAGGGGACCCGAACAAAGTCATAGCCGCGCTGGAGCTACTGGCTACTCTGGTTGGCGTGAAGCTCTGGGTCCCGGAAGGGGACGCTAAGAAGACCTCCAAGGTGGCCATCCGCGGCTACACCGACAACCAGTCCAACGAAGCGCTACTGAAGAAAGCTATGACGACGAAGTTTCCGTCGACCTTGGTGTTGATGGAGCTAGCAGAGGAACTCTCCGCTAAGAACTGTGAGCTTCAGCTACAGTGGATCCGAAGAGATCTGAACCAGCTAGCGGACGACCTCACGAACGAGAACTTTGCTAGTTTCTCTCCGGACTTCAGGGTGAGCCTGGAGGGGGAAAAGCTAGAGTGGCGCGTGCTGGGCCGTCTCCTCGAACACTCGGCTAGCTACTTCCAAGAGCTAGGAGTGAGGAAAAGGACCGGAGAGCCGAAGGCTCCGAGGTTCGCTAAGAAGGCCCGTAAGCTAGGTCCCTGGTAGCCCTACGGCTGCGCAAGGAGATTAGCTAGCCAAAGGCTAGAGTTCTTCTCCGGGCTAACGCGGGACTTCGCCACAACGCTAAAAAGAGAGAAGTTCGTGTTGTCCGTGCTACTGCGTGAAGCCAGTTAGCTTGAGCTAGGCTTGCTACGTACTCCCCGGAGGTGTAGTGGGAGGTGGCGGGAGGATACGCTAGCTAGTGTACGCACTCGTGCCGAGGGACGAGGTACGACAGTGTATGCTAGCGCTAGTATCCCTTTGGGAAACATCGAAGGTGCTTCGCTAGAAAACGTCGAAGGGGTTTTCCTCTGAAGCTAAACAGAACGAAGCTTGTCTGTTTGCTAGAGTGTCTGCACATGGCCGGTGAAGCAGTGCTACTCCGTGGCCATTGTGCTGAAAGGCCCCCAGCTACTGGGGGGCAAATTTCGAGTGCCCACCCAACCCACCCTGGAGATTAGCTAGCCAAAGGCTAGAGTTCTTCTCCGGGCTAACGCGGGACTTCGCCACAACGCTAAAAAGAGAGAAGTTCGTGTTGTCCGTGCTACTGCGTGAAGCCAGTTAGCTTGAGCTAGGCTTGCTACGTACTCCCCGGAGGTGTAGTGGGAGGTGGCGGGAGGATACGCTAGCTAGTGTACTCCCCTGTCCCTTTCTTGGTGTTACACCGAGTTAGGTCAGGGCACAATATATCAAACCACTCCCCTGTCCCTTTCTTGGTGTTACACCGAGTTAGGTCAGGGCACAATATATCAAAGCACTGCCCTGTCCCTTTCTTGGTGTTACACCGAGTTAGCTCAGGGCACAAAATCCAAGAGCTCTCATCGCTCTCGCGGAAAAAAATTCGCAGTGCACAGAGGCCTGCCGCACAACCCTTTTAAACCCTCTCTATAGAAACCTGTAAATCCTGAACCCTATAAACCCTCTATAAGCCACAACAAAAGGAAGACTCTGTTTGCATCTCTCTGGCAGGCTCCATCATATCCTGGACGAGGTTTTGGTGGCCAGCCGTGGAGACTTGACGGTGCTCAGCAAGGGGAAACTAGTGGACTGGGCTTTGGCCCACTTTTGGCAAAGGCCTGCTCCAAGGGTTTACAGAGTGTGCCTTTGCAGTCCCACGAAAGAAGATTCAGAGTGCTCTCTGGCAGGCTGTGGCTGTGGTTTTGAGCTCTCCAAAGCAAACTCCCCTGTTCCTTTCTTGGTGTTACACCGAGTTAGGTCAGGGGAGGGCTATGGAGGTTTTGGCACAAATCACGAAGGCCTGCTCCAAGGGTTTACAGACTGTGTGTTTGCATTCCCACAAAAGAAGATTCAGAGTGTGCTCTCTGGCAGGCTCTGGCCGGTTTTGAGCTCTGGAACTTTCTGAAGACATACTTGTGACGCTACAAAGGTCGTGACCTTTGTTCTCTGTTCGCCTGGTCCATTTTGACAGATGAGATCTCCCCTGTTCCTTTCTTGGTGTTACACCGAGTCAGTGGGGAGATCCACAAAGCAAACGCCCCTGTCCCTGTCTTGGTGTTACACCGAGTTGGGCGAGGTCTCTCGCACTTGGCGGAAGCACTCTCATCGCTCTCGCGAAAAAAAAGATGTCGTCGCAGTGCAGTTTCGAAACCTGTGACACATCGCGACTTCCAATGTGAAGAGCATCGCATGCCTCATTGTGTGAAGCTTTCGCACAGCGAAACTGCGAACAGCTCACATTATAAAGCAGCAGGAAGTTTTGACCGACGAGATGTGAGGGCACACGCGCAGAGAGTGAGAGAGAAACAGGGAAAACACACACGAACCCTAAGCCCTATACAGACCTTTTTGGCCCTAAACCCTCTATAAAACCCTACAGACCTCACCCTAAACCCTAAAATTTAATTCTTGTGGCTCAAGTTTTTGGCTCAAATAGAACAGACGATCTCTCCTCCACAAACAAGATGTGCTGGTGGCTCGAAATTCTGTCACTGAAACCTCCAAAAAAAAGTTCTTCTGGCTCAAATTTGTGGCTCAAAAGAACAGAGAGGACTCTCTCTCCTCCACACAAAAACATGTATATATACATCTCTTGGTTCTGCTTGTTGTTGTGTCGGCCGCATTCTTCAGTGGAGACAACAAAATCTTGTTTTTCGTGTGTCTGTTTCGTCCAAATGTGGCATTGGGAAACACATGGAAACACAAGCACAACGGAATTTTGTGCCAGTAATCTCGGCTGCAAATGTACCGAAACAGAGTGTAATTCGGAGAACATGGGTGTATAATTTACACGTTTTGGCGTGTAATTTACACACCCAAAATTACACGAAAAAGTGTAAATTTCAGAAAAAAATTACACGTCAAAAACGTGTAAAAAATTAAAAAATGTAAAATGTAAAATTACACGAAATAGATCTATCAGGAAGCTCTCCGCACATTCCGCTGTATACCTGCAGTATTTAGGATTTGAGGTGCGTCGCACAGCTACCAGCTCCTCTAGCTCGCAGCGGCAGCACAGCTGATATGTAGCCGCGAGCTGGCATGGGGGGGGGCAATGCCCGATCAATTTTTTAGCTCAAGTTCTGGAGGCAGCTGCCTATCCCTCCAAGCAGGACAAGAGCACGTCCATAGGCTCTCTCAATTTTGACCCACAGCCTCGGCTGACGTCACCTGCCCAGGAATGTTAGGAGATCTGAAATGAATGCGGATGCACACTGCACATGTGCCTGCGAGAGCCACAACGGCTAACACATGTCTATGCTTGCCAATGCTGGCAAACTGTCTCTGAGGTCAGATGCCACTCTCCCGGCTGTCTCCGCTGGTGCCGATCTTTTGGCATGGCCGGACCAGTGCCCCTATCCGCCTGCACAAGCACAGTTTAGTTCCACATTGCAGCTTCAGTGTGACAAAAGCCGAAGCATTTTTTCTGATGCGCAGCCGGGTTCAAGATTACCGACGGCACTAAACATCACTAGGCTGACAATGCAGTTAAGTTAGCCCAGGGCACCAACTTTCCTACTCTTGTACACTTTCTTTCGCCTCTCTCTTTCTCCAAAGACTAGCCACGGACGTGTCGCTCAAAGCGCACCGGCTCTGGGAATGGCAGCCACACCGACTACGCCGAAGCCCTTTTTGGTGCTCAGACAGCACCTTGCAACATTTGCTATGGCATGGGGCCAATGGCCAGTCATACGGCATCATTGACATGGACCAGGGTGCAATGCACGGCTATGTCATCTCCTGCCCGGGTACGACCCTCACAACTGAGTACACGGGTGAGCAGCCACCCAACCCTGCAGTGTTGGAGGTGCTGGCCTGGCAATGCATCCGCGTCCTCGGAGAGACGCGCACATTCCCAGCAGAGAGCCAAGCACTGATCAACTTCCTCCGCGACCACTACTATGACGAGGTCAGTGTGCGCATGATCCCCATTCGCCAGAGTTTATTGCCCCACAAGCAGAAGTCCTATGATTGGATCGCGGAGCTCAGGGACCAATACGGCCTAGGCCGGTACGAGCTCAGCGATGAAACCATCATGAGCCTCCAAGGCCCCCATCCTCTGGTCGATCAAATCTACAACCAGAACAACTGCCACTTTCGGCCGATAGTGGCGGATCGAGTAATAGGCTTGTTGGTGTCCCGCTCAATTTGCACGATGAGACGCTTGAAGCCCAACGCGATCCACGTTCTGGTTGTCTGTTCATGGAACTGCAAGGGGGACAATGTCCACAAGGAGATGAATGCCACTTTCGACCTTTGTAACGCGGAGACACTGTCGGAAGTCGGAGCGGTGGCCGCTCGCCAGACGGGCAAAGCATGGGCCCTTCGGCCATTCCTTGAGCCGAATGCAAGTCGCCGGCCAATGCCCCGCACCTTGTTTCAGACATACATGCATGATGACCACCCCGGTCCCAAGAGCATGTGCCGGGAATTCCTGGCCGATTTCGAGCGCACCTTCTGCAACGATGAGATTTTGCTCGAGACCCTTCAGGTACACGCTGGAGAAAGCGGTGAAAACTTGATCAGAAGCCTGAGGCAGCCTGCTCACAAGGCTGATGTCTTCAGATATGTCTACCACTATTATCATGGTGGCCTGTACCTGGATATCAAGATGGCGCTGCGAATGCCCTTCGATACAATTCTGGGGCTCCTCGCATCAGACTGGGACAATGTCCAAGTTCGCAAAAGCAAAGAGCTGGGGCAATGCCCAAATGGGGTGGAAGGGGTTCTGCCCCGGGAGTACCTGATCATGGGCATTGGGGTCAAAAACGACCACATTTTCCAAGGCATCATCTATGGCCAACCGCGCCATCCATTGATTCTTTGCGCTATCAACCACGCTTTCAGCAGGCAGATCCTCACATCGGTCGCCAATCTTGACTACATGATTTTCTGCAAGGAGCTCTGGAAGCTTCTCTCCAATGACATGGGCCACGCCCCAGTGCCGGGATGGAATCAGACAAAACAATTTGGCCCGGTGTATCTGCTTCGTGAGCGCCATTTGACCCAGCTCACCAGATCCAAGGAGCTCGAGTCCGATGGTCACTACTTTGAGACCAGCAAGCAGGTTCGCGTCGCCTTTACCCGCTGCTGGAGCTGGCGCAAAGGCTTCAAGGGAGACCCCAGGGCAGCTCAGCGAAATGAAAACTCTCTCATGCAGAGTGTACCCCAAATAATTTCGGAGGTCATTGAAACCGGTGGCGCTGCCTCCGCAGCACCCCATTCAGCACAGGCGGGAGCAATGCTCACCAATGCAGGCGTCCGAGTTGTCGGCGAGACCGTGCTCAGCAGCCTCGAGCGAGGTGACTTTGATGCGATCATGGCCGCGGTCGAGAAGGAGCCGCAATACAACGGCATCTCGGCCGAGGCAGTCCTTCGCAACATCCCCCGCGGCCTGTGCCTCCACCCTGAAGACCAAGACTGGCTTTCCTGCCGCTACTGTGAACGCAAGGGCCAGCGCTTGAAATTCCCCAATGAGTTGGGAGTCACACACCACTTCATGCAATCCAAGCATGACCGATCCCCGCCTGAACCACCTGGTCCGCCACCGCGCAACAGCATGTGGTCACAGCGCCCGGCAGAACCTGCAAACCCCCCTTCAGCAGCAGCTTTAGCAGCAGCAGGCCAGGCCCCACCCCCGCCAGAACCCACGGCGGACCGACCGCCCCAGTGGCGACCCACCGCGTCGGTGTCCAAAGCACGCTTTGGGCCAGGACGCCCTCCCATTCCGCCAGGCCCTAGCCCTCCCGAGCAGGGCCACCGGCCTCTTGCCGTGAAAGAAGAACCAGGGGTCAATGACCAGCAGGCAGAAATCAAGGATGAGTCAAAGGCCACTGCTTCCCCCAAGCTGAACTGGACAGAAGACACTGTGGGAACACCGGACTCTCCTATGCCTCCGGCGGGTACACAGTCGGACCCAAAGTCTGCTGGTTCTGGTCAGACCAGCGATGCGCCATTCAATGCTTTTTCGAGCCGTACTACGAGCCCGCCGACTTCCACCACGACACCTGTGACCTCTACCCCAGCAAACCAGGCTCCAGCTAGCCGCCTTTCCACCAAGGAGACCACTCCGCAGACTCCAGCCCCGGGCACCACCACCTCCTTTCCCTTTGTGGATGCACCCTCCACACGCGAGGAGGTCAAATACCAGGGCCCGGTCACTACGACCAAGATGGTGGAGTATAGTGTTAACCCCTCTCCGGAGCAAGAGGCCAGTCAGCTGCCCAAGAGAGATCAGATTGTCCACATATGTCAATCTGACCAGATGCTGGAGTGGGTTCACGCCTTCGCGACCATCTCCATTATGAAGGAGCAGGCCATAGTGGGCGGCCTCACTGCCTCCGAGCAGGTCTACCTGTGGACCAATCGGTTTCGGGCACTAGGCAAAGTGCCATGGATCTTTGCCCCAATCAAGAAGGTCGCCACTGACAAGGATGCCAACTGGCTTGACATCACGCAAGCGCGGCTAATGGTCGGGGCCAATGGCCAATTCACACTATCAATTGGTCAAGATGATCGCTACACCGAGCTTATGTCCACCACGACCTACTATGGCATTGTGCATGCCCTCTTCCAGAAAATGTGGGATCACTCGGACATGAATGCATTGCTCGAAACGGACGACAACTTCGAGATTGTGGCCTCTACCTTCAAATGCATTTACGACCAGTCCTCCAGAAAGAGTGGAGGCCAAAATCGTGCCATCTTCTACCAGCCTCGAGACGGACAAATTGTCCGCAAGCTTCGTATCGAGCATAACAAGGGCGACACGGCCACCTACCAATGGCACCGTCAGCGCGAACTGCGTGAGCAGCGCGAACAGCGAGACAAGCGCTCTGGAGAAGAGACACAGTCTCACACAGACAAGCGCCACAGAGACGGTGACGCCTGGAACCGAGGAGGTTGGTGGAGTCGGGGATCGGACTCCGGAGCCAGTGGCAGCCGCTCCTGGCATCAGTGAGTTCCGCCCACGACCAACGGTGCCAATGGCAGACTACGCAATCCACCGCGGAGGCCATGCCTGCTTTTCCTCTTCGTCTCTTCCGGAACGGACTGACAGCCCTTTTGCCGGATGCCGCAGCTGTCAGTTGGAAAACAAGCCCTCGCCTGCCGCCGGTCGCGTTACTGCCACCCTGCTCTCCGCAATGCAGAATCACTACCCATGTTCAGGTACATGCAACAATCTGAAGCTTGATGATGCTTGGCAGCCTGCAAACTCGCTTTGGCTGATTACTGCCAGTTAGTTCAAAGCCTGTAGGCCGCCACATCCAAAGGTCTTTGACCTGGGCTGATCAGCTATAGGGTCTGAGTCAGTTTCACACCAAGTGAGTGCACCACGGCAATCGCCCGCTATGTGCTGAGCCCGCTCGCACAGCGTTCAATTGAAATAGTTGTTGATGTAGTAGTTGTTGATGTAGGAGTAGTAGTAGTAGTAGTAGTAGTAGTAGTAGTAGTAGTAGTAGTAGTAGTAGTAGTAGTAGTAGTAGTAGTAGTAGTAGTAGTAGTAGTAGTAGTAGTATCGCCCGCCAAGTGCTGAGCCCGCTCGCACAGCGTTCAATTGAAAATCGTAGTAGTAGTAGTAGTAGTAGTAGTAGTAGTAGTAGTAGTAGTAGTAGTAGTAGTAGTAGTAGTAGCAGTAGTAGTAGCAGTTGTTGTTGTTGTTGTTGTTGGTTGTTGTTGTTGCTGTTGCTGCTGTTGACAGGCGATCGTGATTGCAATAATATAATGCGTGTGCTGTCGGCGTAGCACAGGACACCAGCGACGACAGCAGTGAAGCAAGTGCAAGACCCTCAGCATGGCTTTGGAGCTTTTGCGGTGCGCGAAGTGCTAGCGGCAAGGGCTCACAATTTTTAATGCTCAAGTATAAGCCATGCATGCTTCTCCAAGCATTATCAGACCGAGGATGTGTGGATATGGGACTGTTGGGCCTGTCGGTTTTGAGCATGTTGCAAATAGCCATAGTATGTTTGGCTTGCGCTGGAATCAATGTTACCCCGAGCTTGCCTGACGGTGTGTGGGCAGCTACCAGTTAAGAGCATACCCCCCAGTAGCATCATGTGGACAAAATTGCTTCATAGCTGGATGAAGGCAGTGTGTATTGCATGTGCTTGAGCCTCCCTTCCAAAAACGAAAGACTAAATTGCGACCGTACAGAAAACGCACTCGTGCCGAGGCACGAGGTACGACAGTGTATGCTAGCGCTAGTATCCCTGTGGGAAACATCGAAGGTGTTTCGCTAGAAAACGTCGAAGGGGTTTTCCTCTGAAGCTAAACAGAACGAAGCCTGTCTGTTTGCTAGAGTGACTGCACATGGCCGGTGAAGCATGCGCTACTCCGTGGCCATTGTGCTGAAAGGCCCCCAGCTACTGGGGGGCAATTTTCGAGTGCGGGGTAGGAAGGGGAACAGGGCTAATTAGCCCTGCTTCGGGTGCGCTGCCATGTCGGACAGCGACGCTACCCTGGCGCCGACCACGCCAGGTGGTGCAGCTGCTACAGCCGTCGACTGCGCTACTGTGGTTGGGGATTCCCCGCCCCCGCTAAGTTCTTCGTGTCCCACTGAGGTCCTCGCAGAGCTAGGGGGGGACGATACCGCGGGGGCTCCCTCCGGGGAGGTACCCTCGTGGGTCCCGCAGACCCCAGCTAGCGACCCACAGCCCGAAGAGGCGGGAGTACTCTTCGAGGGCTGGGAGGTGGAGGCTGAGCTAGATGCGCAGGCTACGGTCCAGCAGGAACGTAGGCGCACGCTAGACAGGGCCTACCGGCACCTCTCCAGCCAAGGGTTTGGGGTCTTGGAGCTAGCTGTGTTGGACCTGGATGACGCGGAGGACGTCGCCAAAGCAGCTAGCTCGAGAGCTGGGTATTCCTTACCAGCCGTGGCTATGGGCTGCAAGAAGCACGGCAGGAAGCTACAGTCTATCAAAGGGTGCATGGTTACTTCCAGGACGACATCACCTGGAAAGCCCGGATGCCACCGCTACCGGCTCCAAGAGAGGAGGCCGAAGAAGCTATGCACCAGCTTCCGGTGCCGCTAAGACCTCCCCCCGGGGAGCGGAACCGAAAGGTGCTACAGCCCGGCACGATTAGTTGTTGTTAGGGAAGAGCGACTGCTGGAAGTTTGGGCAAGGAAGCTCCGTGAGGAGCTGCTAGAGATACATGCCCCTGTTCTCGCTAAGCTGCATGGGAGTCTGGATCCCGTGCGGGCAGCTATGTTGCTCCCAGGGAAGACACGGGCTTCTACTTTGAAGCGCTACCTGAGCTACTACAGGCAGTGGCGCCAATGGCTCCACGCCGCTAAGCTCAGGCCGCCTCCGGGCACCGCCGCTGACTTGGTGGATTACCTCCTCGCTAGAAACGATGAGCCTTGCGGCCGTTCTTAAGGCTATCTCCTGGATGGAGAAGGTGGCCGACTTCCCGGTCGAGCTACGGACCACCTTTGGTCGCCTGGTCTGGGCCGCTAAGGACAGCATAGTGGAGCAGCTAGCGGAGGGAGCCCCCTTGATCAAGAGGGCTCCACGCTACCCCGTTTACATGCTGGTGCAGCTAGAGCTGGTGGTGATCAACCCCGCCCTGGCGGTGGGCTGGCGCATCTGGGCCTGGGCTAAGTTGGTCAAGGTCTGGGCCACGCTAAGATGGTCGGACCTTCAAGCTATCCTGCCGGCGGAGCTATTGATGGTGGAAGGACGTCTCACCACCATCCTCCGGAAGACAAAGACTGCTACCGGTCGTGGTGTCGGAGCACGCCTTTCTGATCACTAAGGGCTGGCTGGTGACCGGCTTCGATCTCCTGAAGGCCCACGCTAACTACGCCCGGGACTACCTCATGCCGCGGCTGGGCCGGGCGGGGCAGCTGGAGAAGAAGATGGCTACCTATGCGGACGCTATGGTGGCAACTGCGGGGCTGCTGGCTATCATGGGCTACCCCCGGGAGGTCCAGGGCTATTGGACGGAGCACAGTGAGCGCTCGGTGCTACCAACGGGTTTGGCGCTAAAGGAGATCCCACCGCAGGATAAGGATCTGCTAGGGCGTTGGAAACCCGAGGGGTCCGACGTGTACGCTAGGTCCTTTGCGGGTAGGGTGTCCCGTCTCCAAGCTCTCTTCGCTGGGACAGCCAGGGGGGACGACCGCCACGAAGCGCTCGACGAGCGTGAAATTGCCGCGGACCTCGAGCCCTGGCCGGAAGAGAGGGCCAAGCCAACCCACAGCCAGGCCATCGCGGCACGGCTGCGGAAGATCTGGATGGAAGGCCTGCTAGGAGTCCCGACCGAGGCGGAGGAGCTAGAGGTTCCCGAGGAACCGGACGAGCCCGCGGAACCGCTAGTGGCCGGGAGTAGCTCCGAGGCTTCTGCGGAGGTCGTGGAGCGGCCTGCTAAAAGGCAGGCCAGGGTTCCTGACCGCAGCCAGGGCAGCTATGTGATCGTAGAGGTCCCAGGTGCCATTTTCCGCCTGCACAAGGCGGGCGCTACAGGCTGCTGGATGGGGAAGCGCCGTGCTTTCCGCAACGCTAGGATTCTTGATTCGGTTCCGGGGCCGCACGAGTACACACATGTGTGTAAGCTATGCTGGCCGAACCAAGGGGCTATCTCCGAAGGAGATGCTAGCGCAGGATCGCTCGCTAACTCGGAAGATGACGAGGCCCCCGAGGATCCCGCAACAGGGTCCGCTAGCAGTCATCCTTGAGCGCAGGGCGTGCTAAGCCGCCGAACTCGCACTCGCACCAAGGCTAGAAAGACTGCTAGGTCGGAACCGCTTCACCTCACCTCTCTGCCTCCTTCTCTCTCTCTCTCTCTCTCTCTCTCTCTCTCTCTCTCTCTCTCTCTCTCTCTCTCTCTCTCTCTCTCTCTCTCTCTCTCCTCTCGCTCTCTCTCTCTCTCTCTCTCTCTCTCTCTCTCTCTCTCTCTCTCTCTCTCTCTCTCTCTCTCTCTCTCTCTCTCTCTCTCTCTCTCTCTCTCTCTCTCTCTCTCTCTCTCTTCCTGCTTTGCGAAACGCCGCTAAATTTTTGAGGGGGTGTGCTTGGGAGGGGGAGGGTGGGGGCCTTCTTGTGGGCCGGGGGGCGGAGGGGGGGGGGTGGAGAAAGAAGAGAGTGGAGGGAACCACGTTCTTGCTACATGTCACTTGCTGTGTTGCCTGTGTTGTGCTTTCGTGTTCCGCTAGTGTTTTGCAGGAGGAGCAAGGAGCGAAGGCAGGCGCTAGGAAACCGGGGCCGGGGGACCCCTCTTCTGGCCACCCAGGGAACACAGGAGCTAGGAGAGGAGCCAGTGCTTGCGCTAGGTCCGTCCTGCAGGAAGGAGCTAAGGAGCGGAGGAAGGCGCTACGAAACGTGCGGGTTTTGGCCCCGCTAGGCAACAGGGCTGCAAAGGAGCTAGGCGCAGGAGCCAGTGACTGTGCTAAACCTCCTCCCACGGGTAGCCCTCGGCTTCGCGACCTTAAGGTAGCTAGATTTTCTTAGCCGTTTCACCCGATCCGTGCCTTGGGCACCGCTATGGGAGGTAAGGGCAAGGACGCCCGAGCTACATCGCCTAAGGGCAAGGGGCCAGCGGATGGCCCCGCTACGGCCGAAGAGCCCGCTACTGGCGACTACTTGCCAGACCCTCCGCGGCCTGCGGAAGGCGCTACGGTTTCGACCGTCGGAGTGCGCCGACGCGCTGCACCGCTATTTGGACAAGACCCTGCTACAGGAGTTGGTGGCTATGTCTCACGAGGCAATCGAGACGCTAGACAAGGAGCCCCCACCCAGGAAGTGGCTAGGGGCCGGGCTCCGCCAACAGAGCCCCGCTAACATGATGGAGCGGCGCGTTCTGTCAGCTACTAGCTGGGCAGACTTGTCCCAGGAGGACATCGCTAGCCTGGATGCTGCTATGTCTGCGGGCTTGACGCAGAAGTTCGCCGCTACAGAGGCCGTGGCGGCAGCAGCCAAGGCCCAGCTAGACACTCTCGCCGCAGCCAACGCGGCCGCTAGCGCTGCAAAGGCCAAGGCCCGCAAGGAGGCGGAGGCCATAGCCGCTAGGTTGGCGCTAGAGAAGAAGGCCGAGCACGACCAGCGAGTCGCAGCGGCCGCGCTAGAGCAGAAAAAGAAGGAAGCCGCAGAGCGCTCGCTAAGGAGGAAGAGGCTGCCGAGCCGGTAGCCGCTAGCAAAGCCTCCCTGCAGGCCGCAGAGGAGGCCGCTAATAGGGACACAACGGCTAGAGGCAGCGCCGATCCGCCACCTGCTGCCGTTGGCGCAGCCGCTACAGTGGCCCAGGCTGCCACCACTGCAGCCGCTACCGAGGACCCCACGCCGGCCGTAGGAGGTTCATGGAGATGGGACCCAGGGCCCGTCCGTTAGCCCCTCGTTCCCGCGGGCCGCTAGCCCAAGCAGAGGCCGGGGCGAGAAGGGCAAAGGCAAGGGTCCGCCGGGCGGCCGCTATGATCAATGTGTTCGACTATACGTGGAGCACGCTATTCGATGACCCTGACCGCTATTTGGAGCTGCTACGCCGGGAGCTCCAACAGGAGCGCGCTATCGAGCAGGCGGGTGGCATGCCGGCCAACGTCCGTGCCGCTAAGGGGACACCGGTGAGTGTCGCGCTAAAGGGCAGGGCCAGGCCCCCGCCCGGGGCCCACGCTAACAGCCTTCCCAAAGGGAAGAGCTACTGGTACCTTGAGCTATCGTGGTCGAGCATCGACCGCGAGCTATGGCCTTTGGGCTCGTGGGATCGCCGCTACGACTTGGGGAAGGGCAAGGGGCCCAACCCCCGCTATGGCAAAGGCGAGGACAACGTGCTACTGAAGAATGCTATCCACCATGGACAGCATCTCTACACGCTAGGCAGGGAGGACGCCGCACTGATGTCGCTACGTCCACCCGCCCGCTAACACCCCCCAGGGGGAGCGAGCCGCTGAGCTACTGTCCATGCTATTGCCCAGCTGCTAAACCCCCCTGGGCCACTGGGACGCTAACGCCTGTATCTTCAGGTGCGCTACGACCTGCGAGGTCTGTGGGCTAAGAGCCTGTAACAGGCGTATGTGGTTTAAGGTGGACGACCACGCTAGTCACTGTTGTGACGGGTGTAAGAAGGTGAGCCGCGGGGAGGACTGGGGCGGCCGCTAAACGCAGGCCCCGGCCTCGCTACACGCCCCGGCCTCGCTATTTCCACCCGCTACTTTTGAGCACGCGGCTACCTTTGCATCGCCCTCTGCTGCCGACCGCTAGCCGCAGCAAAAGTCAGGGCTGTGCTCCGCTACGGCTGCCTGTGTGCACGCTACAGTCCATGCTACACACATGTCGGCAGCCAGAAAGAAGGGAAGAGCTAGAGCGAGAGAGTGTCGAGAGTACCGGGGGGGCAGGGGCCCGGGAGTCGGTGGGGCCGCTACGGCTGCCTGCTGCTGCAGTACCCCTTTTCAGCGAAAGCTATCGACTGGCACTCCCCACCCACACTCTCACGCTAGGAGCTTTTCCCCCAATGTGCTACCAGGAACATTTTCTTTTTAAACGATTTCCTTAGGGTGGCGTAGGGCCCGTCGTGCCTGCTACCGTGGCAGAGGCTCTGGCAAAGAAGCTAGCCCTCGGAAGCAGCGAGCTTCGGTTCCTGCTAGTGCAGCACAAAGTCTCGGATGCTATCCAATCCGAGCTTTTTTCCAACGGTATTGATACCGTCGCTAAGTTCGCCGCCTCGGCGACAGATGAGGCTGACCTCAAGAAGATGCTAAAGGACAGCTTCGCGATTGAGCCGTCCACCTCGCTCGCTAGCCGTGCTCAGGCCGCGGGGGTCACCATCGCATGGAGGACCGCTAACTCCCGCGCCGAGCGGCAAGCGGAGGCGGAGGCTACAAGCGAGGTCCGGGATTGGGCGAAGCCCATCCCAGCTACCGACTACATGGCCATGCGCCAGGCCTTTACCGCTAAGTTTGGGGATCTCGAGGACAAGCAGACCCCCGCTAAGGAGTACATCGAGAAGAAGCTAGCCGAGCTCGAATCCGGCGAGTTCCGGGCGGAACCGCTAACCGAGGTCATCAGCCGGGACGAGTGGGACCCAGACACGCTACTGCCCGTCTGGAATGGCAACGGCACGCTATCCATGAAGAAGGGGGGAGCTAGGGCGGCCACGCCCTCTGGGCCGGAGCAGCTACGGCTGCGACTCACGGTCCTCCAGAACACGCTAATTATGATGCAGCTAAGGCACCCCAATCGAGAGGAGCTGCAGGATGTCACCATGGCCCTCTTCGAGCGCTACAAGGACTATCTCCTCGGAGACTATTGCTATGGTCTCCGGTCCAGCGCCGACTCGGGGTCGCTAGTGCCCCCGTGGCCCCTGGTGCTCAGCTACGAGCACGCTATCCGGAAGCACGCCTACAAGGTCATGGCCACGGCCGACTATTCCTTCGGCGCCGCGCTAGTCCTTGCCTACAAGGACGCTAGTGTGAAGGAGCGACACTTCACCACGCCGCTAGCCCTCAAGCTAAGCGGCCACAGCCCTGGAACTGGACAGAGGAGCGGCCCGCTAAGACCCCCAAGGGGAAGGGCAAAGGGAAAGACGCCCCCCCCAAGGGTGGCAAGGCTAAGACGCGTTTGGGTGCCGATCGCACCCCGCAGGGGAAGCCTATCTGCTTCCGCTACAACGCTAAGGGCTGCAAGAATGGCAGCAAGTGCCACTTCGAGCACGTCTGCTCGCTATGCTTCGGAAAGCACCCCGCTACGCAGTGCCCCACCAGGAAGCAGACGGAGGCCGCTAAGGAGGACAAGCCCTCCAACTGACCCGCTATTGCGGCTGCGCCCTCAGTGCCTGTGACCCCCCCCGAGGGGGGATGCTACGCCGACCCCGGTGGCCGCTACGCCTGCAAAGCCGCTACGGGTGCTTTACTTTTTCTCTGGTACATCGCGCCGGCTAGATGTGGCGCAGTGTTTGCACCAGCTAGCAGCGGAGCTCGGGCGAGATGTACGGGTCGAGTGTGTCGACCTTCTGCGGCACGCTAAATACGACCTTAGCCAGCCCAAAATCCGGCAAAGCTACCTGGACCGGATAGCTAACAAGGAGTTCGACGCGGTGGTGCTTTCTCCGCCGTGCGCTAGCTTCTCCAGGGCGCCCTGGGCTAATTTTGAAGGGCCCCGCCCCGTACGAAGCTATGAATTTCCCCCACGTCTGGAGACGCTAACACCTGCTGAGAGAGATCGCGCTATACTGGGCAACATTTTTGCGGATTTCAGCTTCGAGGTCGCTAACCTCGTGGCCGAGGGTGCAGCTACTTTTCTGGCGATGGAGCAACCGGAAGACCTTGGGGCGCTCGCTAAGGGTCCGCACCACGGGACACGGCCGGCCTCCATGTGGCAGTGGCCGCCGCTAGCCGACCTTCTGCAAAAGGGGCTAGGGACCGTGGCCTTCCACCAGGCTAGTTTTGTACATACGCTAAGCCGACTCGGCTGCTGCTGAAGTGCTCTTCTGCTATGCCCGACTTTGAAGGCCTGCCGTGCTATGACAAAAAGGGCCGCTACACAGGACCGCTGCCCTCTGCTGCTACTCTGGGATGCATGTTCAAGCGCACCGCTGAGGGCCCCTTCAAGATCTCAGGTTCCGAAAAGTGGCCCGCTAGAATGTGCCAGTGGCTGGCTACCCTGATTCTGGACTCCTGCCAGCACCCTGCTACCGCTGCCTAGGGGGAGGGGGTGGCGCTAGGCCGGAGTGCCCGCTACCCAAAACCTTCCCGACCTGCGAGCCGGAGGGTCCGCGAGTGCTAGGGGGTTCAGGACCACCAAGGACCTGCCAACAGCTAGGTGGCAACAAGAGCTACCACGATGGAGGGGGTCTCTGCTCCAAGGTGGGTTCGGAGGCGGAGCTAGAGAAGGAAGCCTTTCGCATGGCTGCCGGTGGGGCTAAGGGCTGCGCCCTGGCTAGCTCCGAGGAACTTCAGGAGCAGATATGTTTGGTTTGGAAAGAATGGTTGGAGGCTAACGACCTGGGAGACCCGGAGCTGCTAAAGGTGGCCCCGGGGCAACCGCTATACCTTCGCCTTATCAGGGCGCTACTGACCGCGGCCGGAGATCCCGACCGTGACTTCCTCCTCCAGGCCGAGGAAGGGCTACCTGTGGGGGTGAGAGACCCGCTACCTCGCACTCCCCACGTCTTTGAGGAGCAGCTAAAGTGGCCCTTGGAGAACGCTCCTTGGGAGGCTGCGCCAGCCTGGGTACCGAACTACTCCTCGGTGGAGGAGTACCGTGAGTTCGCTAGGGAAAAGTTCGAGGAGGACGTGGCGGAGGGTAACCACCGCATCAAGTGCCGGGACAAGATCCGGGCCCCGGGAGCTAGGGAAAAGAAGCAGCTACTCCGTGAGCACATCGACGCTAACGAGGTGGCCTTCTCCGTGGTGGGCGACATCGCTAAAGGCTAAAGCACACCGACGCTACAAGCATGCCGAAGGAGAGCATGGCTACCTGGGATGTCAGATCGACACCGAGGAAGCTATACCGGGGGACCCCGACAGCCAGACGGTTTACGTGAATCTGGTGGGGACCTTCGGGCTATCATGTGCGAGCTACTGGTGGACCCGTATAGCGGCGTGTGGGCTCCGGCTCACGTACCACCTGCTAGGGCCATCGTTCCCGCTAGACATGCTACTCTATGCCGACGACCTCGAGTCCTTGGGCCGAGGGGCTAGAGGACGCATGGGGATCCCGCTAAGCTACCTCTTCCTCGCTAGTCTTGGGTACCCTTTCAAGTGGGCCAAGACGAGGGGGGGATTTCGGGTGGAGTGGCTAGGCATGGAAACGGAGTACTCCACGTGGAGGCTAGGCTTGTCCCAGAAGAGGACCGACTGGCTAGTGGAATAGTACTATGTTTATTGATACTTACTTATTTATATATATATATATGCATATGCTACCCCCCCTCTAAGACCCCACGTTCAGCAGAAACACAGCATCATACATGGCAGCGATTGCAGATGTACAATCTTGAAACTCAATAATTTTTCTTCGCCACAGCAGCTCTCTGATTGTGTCTTCCTCTTAGAGGATTGAATAGGCTGCCTCTTAGAGGCCCTAACCGAGTCCGAAGTTGAACATGTGTTCTGCTGTCAGAGGCGCCTCATCATTATTCCTTGTTGAGCCCGAATGACTCCGAACAGATGATGAGACTGTAGGCTCGTAGCACTAGAGAAAATCAAAGCAGATAGTTCTTAAATCCCCTCCCCAGATTCGCCGTGATCTTGAAGAAAATGTCACGAACTCGGTAAACAATGGATCCTCGACTGAATCGCTGCATAGCACAGCACACTAGCCCGGATTTGGTTTGGTATCATAATCATAAACTAATATTCCACCAGGGATGAACAAGAACGTATGATAAACTGCGTAGCGCGTCCATCTGGAAGTGTGCCAATACGGCGAGGCCATTCGGTTGGTTTGTTTCTTTTTGTATTTTGGTTTTGGCTGCCTCCTCGGCCCAACCCAAGCACCCCACCCGTCCCATCAGCGGGAGCAACCTGTGCCCCACAAGCCGCGCTAACAACCCAGACAGGCAGTCGTATAAACCACACCAACCCTCATACCAGGATTAATATCCGTACGATTATTTGCGAACGGACGTCGATGCCTAGTCCAATCGTATGTATCGCGACTAAGACTAAGAGCTATGAGAACACTCATCTTTAACAAAGTTTTCCACAGCACAACCCGCGCTCACTTAGTGGACAGGGATGCGCACCTTGGGCTCACTTAGTGGACCAAGGGTGGAAGTACACTGTACATGCATCCGCATACAATGCAACGTTGGCTCAAGAACCAACTAGCTAAGCTAGCAGGTGATCCTTTCTACAAGTAGCTGAGCTATCCCATGCACAGACCGTGCGACCTACTGCTGTCGTGGAGACAAACAAAGGGATCGCGTGTGCCTGCAAGGGAAACTTCTCGAGAGCATATTCGGAACAGTGCGATCTTGGTGGGCAACCACAACAACAACTACAAGCTCGGGTGAGGAGAGCGAATTTAGGGTATCAGGGATATCCGACCCTCACGCAGGTTATCAGCCGTAGGCTCTGCCTACAAGAGCGAAGAGTGCTGTTCTTGCTCTACGGCTACTTCAATGGCATCTGGTTCAAGCAATGACACTTCCTGGACTTTTGGTGCAGCAGCGGCAGCAGCAGCTGGAGAATCCACTGCTGATGACGCAGTAGTGCAGTCAGTTGACAGCTCTACTGAAGAGGAGAAACAAAAGGGATCCTCCTTTGCGACCCCGAAGCCAGCTCCCAAAGCAAGGAATATGTCAAGAGCATCAACGCCTTCTCGGCCGGCATCAGCAGGTCCGAGAGCAATCAGAGACATTGATCGTGGACAACGGGTGCCAAACGTGCCTGTGATGCAAGCGCTACGTCTGGCAGCAAGGGGCAAGGACAAAGGTTCGAGAACACCAGAGAGAATCCCAAAACCAAGTTCTTCAAGGAGTTCCTCAGCAAGAAGGTCCAAGGGCACCACCAAGGTGATGGATAAGGGCCAATCTCCACCCTCGAAGAGGAGCAGTCCCTCCGAGACGGACGGACGATCGAGATTGCGCCATGATGCTTACGCCGTGGAGGATGCAATGGACCATACCCCTGCAATTGAGGATGTTTCAACGATTGGGTTTCCTACACCAGCTGGAGAGGACCGACAAGCTCATGAAGTTCAGGTGGACACTGCACGCTTTGCACAGCAGATGTTCTACCAAAGCGAAATTCAGAAGTTTGAGACGGTTGTCAACCACCTGATGGCGGAAATTCGCAAAATGAAACAAGAGGACGAAGGTTCAGAGATGAGAGTTCAAGAATTGGAGCGACAACGAGATACGGCACTCTTGGGATTGCAACACCAGGAGATGAAGGCCGAATTCGAAGTGTCGATGGCAAAGTTGCAAGACGAGGCTAATGCTCAACTACGTCATGATCGCCAAATCGCCGATGACATGATCAATCGCCTGCACCAGGAAAGAGTCGATCTCGTGAAGAACCTCGTTAAGACGGAGGAAACGGCACAAGGCGAAGGGCACGACATGGCCAGAGAATATGAAAGGCTGTCGTCTGAACTTCACGAAAGAG
This sequence comes from Symbiodinium sp. CCMP2592, assembly GCA_905221615.1. NCBI lineage: Eukaryota > Dinophyceae > Suessiales > Symbiodiniaceae > Symbiodinium > Symbiodinium sp. CCMP2592. The sequence continues at coordinate 189,456 of CAJNDT010005813.1, read as the reverse complement.
CTAGGGAGAATCTGCAACTCAGATCCGATGCGGAAAGTCACAGGCATGCTCTTCACTCCATGAAGGAGCATCTTCAGTTGATCAGGAACGAGGAGACGATCGTTGCGCAGGACGTGGCAAGTCGCCATAACGATGCTGTTCGTGAACATCTTGCACTCCGGCAACGGATAGCTGAAGAAGAAGAAGAGTATCGGGTGGCAGCAGTACAGAGGTTGCAGAACGTCGAACATCAACTCCAACATGCAGAAGACAAAGCAAGACAATCGCTGCCTACTTTGCATGATGAGCTGAACGATTCGAGGAACTCTGAGGCTTCAGGAAGACATCAACGCGAGATCGCGAAGCGAGCTCGAAGCTTACCGTCAAGTTCCTTTCCTTGGATCTCAGCAATCAAGCATACCCATTTCATCGAGAACTACTGAGTCGGGCTGGGAATGCGTAGCTAAGGAGCGTGTCGTATCTTTTCCAGTAGGATCAGAGGTGCGATCCCCCGAAGACGTATCCTCGGTTGTTCAGAGTCCCATGAACCGTGACAAGGTCAGTACGGTTGAAGTCACACATGAGCCAGTCCCATTGGTAGCTGGGGAAATGCCGCCCGCGCGGTTACCGCAGGGCGTGCAGGAACCATTGTCCGGGCGGTCACCGCAGGACAACGGCGCTATTGGGGCAAGGCAAACTTCGTCTCAACAACTAGACGCGCGTGCCGTACGTGATCGGCAACTTCGTGACTTATTGCAAACACTGGGAATGACGGGGAAACCTTCGTCGTCATCTTCCAGCAAGTCTCGCACTGCCGCGATCGACGGTGACTTCGCGTCAAACATTGCTGCGGCGAAGACTGTTGAACCTGAAGCCAAAGGACCTGGTCATTTGGACAACGCCCTTGATGCGAAGCTCGCTGTTATGAGGGAAGAACACGAACAACAGGTCGAGCAATTGCGTGCTGAGATGCACGAAGCTCAAAGGGCGGAACGCCGACTACGGATTGATCGGGATGAATGGCGATAAGTGGCAGAGAACCTTGAGAAGCTCCAAGATCAGGATGATGATCCCGAAGACGAAGAAGAAGGCGATGACGGAGGCGACCATGATGGGCCTCCAGATTCCGGCGATCGCGATGGAGATCCCTCTCCCGACCCTGAAGGTGGTGACGGTAGAAACGACCCGCCGCGCAGAAAGGGTAAGGGCCCAGATCCAGACCCACCTGATGGAGATGATCCTGACGGAGGAGAAGATCCGGAGGTCACCGAGGTGAAAATCTCTCGTCGTGAGGCAGATAAAGTCGTGGTTCCTTCCTTCCCTACGGTGACACATCTTGACAATTGGATGGCTCAATGTATTGCGAATGTCCTGGGTGCATGTGCGGACCCTAATCAAGAGGAGTGGATGGCATGGCTCAGTCCAGCGTTCCGTCCGTTCCCAGACATCGAGGCACTGAATGACTCCGGTCACAAGAAGTTCAAGAGCATTGACGTCAAGTTGGGAATCGCCATGACATCCATGTTGCGCGCAGGAGCTGATAAGTCGGCAGAACTCTACCTCGAGATGAACAGAAAGGCGAACGAGTACGTCAGAGCGTTTGAAGGGAAGATCATCACGCGATGATGTATGAGGGCTTCCGGACTCGTGACAGGTTAGACATGATTGTGTCGCTCGAGTACTTGATCAAAATCCAGTACCAGGGTGACAACAAGCTGGCTGTATCAGTTCAAGCAGACCTGGTTGGAGGTCCTCAATCGCATGCGCCCTGAGGACGTTCCATCCGAGAAAGCATTGCGAGACTGCTTGTACAGCAAGATCAAAGATTCTCCTGCCATGAAATGGGAGCTTGGTCTACATTATGAACACCTGAATTATGATGATCCCAAGCGCAGCTATGCCAATCTCCTGAATATCATCGACCGGACTATTATGCGGAGACGTGAGCAGTCGAATCTTGCTCAGACGCAAGTTGGATTACGCCAAATGCTCGAAGGCAAAGATCTGCTCGCAGCTCCAGCTAAGACGTCTACTACTCCGACACCCAAAACGTCTCCTGGAAAAGGGAATGCAGAACCTGATGATGCGGCACCTGTACTTCCTCAAAGCAAGGCCAAAGCTCACGTGAAGACCAAGGCCAAGCCGAAGAAGGACAATCGGAGCCCGTCTGCTACTCCATCTACCCCGAAGAACATGAAGCATGTCAGGTGCAAGTTTCACTTCACCGATGCAGGGTGCAAGAATGGAGACAAGTGTCCCTTCAGTCATTCGAAGAAGACGCCGGAGACTCCGAACCGTTCAAGAACTCCTAGTCCTGCTGGTCGCAACACCAACAAACAGATATGCTTTTCCTTCAAGAAGAATGGCACGTGCTCGAGGGAGAATTGCCCGTTTAAGCATGAAGCTGCAGCGACTCCAGCTCCGGCTCCCAAGGCGGACGCCAAGGCCAAACCTAAGGCGGAGGCAAAGCCGAAGGCCGAGCCAAGCGCTGCGGCCAAGAAGACTCCAAAAGCGAAGCCGAAGCCAGCCGCACCTGCCGTCCGCATGTGCAGGGCATGGAATCCCGTGGCACCAGCCGTCGGAAGAAGATCATCGTATATGGTGGACGAGGAATCGGATTGTTCATCAGTTGACAGCGACGCTGACTCCGACTGCTCGACCGACGATGAGGTGTCTGGGGCAGCTTCGCCGACCAGAACACCGAAGGATCGTCGAGTTTCTTTCTCCAAAGATGTCAAATTCCAGTCATCCAGACCACGACGATCGTACAAGGAAAGGAAGAGCGAGGTCATTAAGGTTGATGTGGATGCAGTCCTGAATGACGAAAAGAGAGAGATCGAACTGGAGTTCGCAAAGCACAAAGCACGTTTGAAAGCACAGATCATGAAGGACATGGTCGATGACCCAAACGATACCGGTGATCGAATCTCCTACGTTCGATTACCTGGCACCAAGAAAGTGACTGAGGTTGCGTTCTATGCCGGGGATGATCAAATGTTCGAAGGGAGTCTCGACTCTGCAATGAGCAAGAAGATCATCAAGAAGGGTATCTTCAAGTGCATGGTACAACCGGTCGTGCTAAGGAAGCAGATCAAGTTTCTCATGGACACTGGCTGTGGTCATGACTTGATTGCCAAGAAGAAGATCAACAAGCACAATCTGGAGATGTTGGTTACGCCAGAACCAGTATGGTTCCAGACAGCCAATGGCGTCACAGACAGCGACTTGGTGTCCAACTTTCAGACAGAATCGTTCCGAGAACCGATCAATGCTTATGTCCTGGAGGACACACCATCGGTGTTGTCTATCGGGAAGCGTTGCATGAATCTCAACTACGGCTTCATTTGGCCACCGGGACGTGAACCATACATGATCGAGCCAGAAGGGAAAAGAATCTCTCTGTATGTCGACGGTGACATCCCGTATTGCCGCTCCGGAAATGGCAAATGCCTGGCCCACGATGACCCGGAGGCTTCAGCAGTTCACAAGATCCTCCTTGAGTCAGAAAACGTGAGTGCAAAGGCTGTCGCCGTTGCGATGGCGCTACCAAGTGAAGAGTTGGGTGATGACGTCGGCGGGCGAAGAAGAGCATGCTGATGTACCTGACCCTGAACCTCATGAAGTTCCTGTAGATGAAGTACCCGAGGCAGAAGCAGGTAGGCCGCCGGACCCTCCAGGGGGTGGGATCGGCGAAGTCGCACATCATCCCGATGACGATGAGAAAGAGGTTGAGATAGAAGGCGAAGGAGCGCCCGTGAGAAAGGCGAAGGTTGGAACCTTGAAAGCCGAAGTCAACACTCTTGCACACTTGTGCACTCATCGTTATCGCAACCCGTATTGCGAGTCATGCATCAGAGCGAAGATGAAACATTTTCGCACCAAACGAGGAGCATTTCAACGAGAGTTGAAAGTGTGGGGTGACTTGGTTACTTTCGATTTCCTCGACATGCGCAAGGCCGCAGACTTTGGTCTCGGCATCGATGATGGTGCAAGGGAGGTCTTGGTGGTCAGAGACATTGCCACCAGAATGATGGCAGCTATTCCGACAGAGTCCCGAAACACGGATGACGTAGTCAACGCATTGAAGAGACTCATCGGAAGGCGGAAAGTGAAGATGGCCTACAGTGACGTCGCGCCAGAATTCGACGCAGCAATGAAGGAATTGAGGATACCGTTGGACCATTCGCTACCAGGCAAACCCAACAACAACTCGTTGGCTGAGAGGACGAACCAGGAGATCATCAACACCGTTGCAACATCTCTTCTGCATGCTGGTCTTCCGGCTCAGTATTGGCAGTACGCCATGAACTGCGTTGTTCACAACCTCAACATTGAGGACGTCCTTGGTGACGGTGACTCAGCATGGAAGAGAATGGCAGGTGATGACTTCAAAGGGAAAGCCATCCCATTTGGTGCAAAAGTGTTCTTCAAACCTACAGACACTCGTGTGAGAAAACGTACGACCACAAGTTCGACCCTAAAGGCATACCGGGCATCTTTGCAGGTTACGTCATCACCACGGGTCAGAATTGGTCACGAAAGTATCGAGTGTGGGATATGAAGGAGTTTGCCAACGTGAATCTGTCCATGGATGCGGCAGTTCCACGAAAACTCATGCAACCTTATCAAACAGAGGTCGTTCATCTTTCCGACGAGATCATCTTTCCTCTCAAGATCGAGCGCAAGAGAATGAATGAAACGATCGAAGGCCTCAAGGGTTTTGGACATGGATGCTCTTTTTCTCAAACGCAATAGACCATGGACGTCATTAGATTTTGGACATGGATGCTCTCTTTTCTCAAACGCACTAGACAATGGACGCCATTAGGTTTTGGACATGGATGCTCTCTGTTCTCAAACGCACTAGACCATGGACGTCATTTGGTTTTGGACATGGATGCTCTCTTCTCTCAAACGCACTAGACCATGAACGTCATTAGATTTTGGACATAGATGCTCTCTTGTCTCAAACGCACCAGACCATGGACGTCATTAGGTTTTGGACATGGATGCTTTCTGTTCTCAAACGCACTAAACCATGGACGTCATTAGGTTTTGGACATGGGTGCTCTCTTTTCTCAAACGCACGAGACCACGGACGTCATTAGGTTTTGGACATGGATGCTATCTTTTCTCAAACGCACTACACCATGGACGTCATTAGGTTTTGGACATGGATGCTCTCTGTTCTCAAACGCACTACACCATGGACGTCATTAGGTTTTGGACATGGATGCTCTCTTTTCTCAAACGCATTAGACCATGGACGTCATTAGGTTTTGGACATGGATGCTCTTTTTTCTGAAACACACTACACCATGGACGTTATTATAGGCTTTGGACATGGATGCTCTCTTTTCTCAAACTCACTAGACCATGGACGTCATTAGGTTTTGGACATGGATGCTCTCTTTCTCTCAAACGCAGTAGACCATGGACGCCATTAGGTTTTGGACATGGATGCTCTTTGTTCTCAAACGCAGTAGACCATGGACGTCACTAGATTTTGGACATGGATGCTCTCTGTTCTCAGACGCACTAGACCATGGACGTCATTAGATTTTGGACATGGATGCTCTCTTTTCTCAAACGCACTAGACCATGGACGTCATTAGGTTTTGGACATGGATGCTCTTTTTTCTCAAACGCACTAGACCACGGACGTCGTTAGGTTTTGGACATGGATGCTCTCTTTTCTCGAATTGGACCATGGACGTCATTAGGTTTTGGACATGGATGCTCTCTGTTCTCAAACGCACTAGACCATGGACGTCATTAGGTCTTGGACATGGATGCTCTCTGTTCTCAAACGCACCAGACCATGGACGTCATTAGGTTTTGGACATGGATGCTCTTTTTTCTGAAACACACTACACCATGGACGTTATTATAGGCTTTGGACATGGATGCTCTCTTTTCTCAAACGCACTAGACCATGGACGTCATTAGGTTTTGGACATGGATGCTCTCTTTTCTCAAACGCACGAGACCATGGACGTCACCATGGACGTCATTAGGTTTTGGACATGGATGCTTTCTTTTCTCAAACGCACTAGACCACGGACGTCATTAGGTTTTGGACATGAATGCTCTCTTTTCTCAAACGCACTAAACGCACAAGACCACGATGCGCTGTTGTCGACACGCCGGAAACACCGATGGCAGTTGTGTTCTCGGCAGGTGAACCACACAAAACACCGCACATTCCGCGCTTCTAGAAACGTGGAAAGAGGACACGCCGGAACCACCGGTGGCAGTGGTGTTTTCGGCATGTGACCCACGCAAAACACTGCAAATGCCGGTGGAATTGGCACATGCGAAATGCGCGTTTACAGGTGGTCCGAGCCAATAACAACAAAAGCAGCATCATCAGTTACAGCAACCACAACCACAACGACGACAACAACGACAACAACGACAACAACGACAACAACGACAACAACCACAACAACCACAACAACCACAAGAACCACAAGAACCACAACAACCACAACAACCACAACGACAGCAACAGCAAATACCAACAGCACCAACACCAACACCAACACCAACAACACCAACACCAACAACACCACCACCAACAACACCAACACCAACAACCCCAACACCAACAACCCCAACCCCAACCCCAACACCAGCACCAACAACACCAACACCAACAACACCAACACCAACAACACCAACACCAACAACAACACACCAACAATACCAACACCAACAACACCAACACCAACAACCCCAACACCAACAACCCCAACCCCAATACCAACTCCAACACCAACACCAACACCAACAGCAACACCAACACCACCACCACCAGCACCACCACCAGCAACAACAGCAGCAAAAATCAGCAGCAACAGCAACAACAGCAACTGGAACCTCAACTTCAATTTTACTTTCAACAGGACCAATCGCACAAACGCAAGCCCAGAATCATCCCCGCGTGTGAAGCTGATGTTGCTTCTTGCCGATGGCCCCCGTCTCCCGCTCACCGGCTCCCATTCCCGGCACAATCCGGGTATCGTTTTTCTTAGTGGTGGATCCAGTCGTCCTGCGCTCGTCTTCCATATCGTAACCTCCGGTTTCCCTTTACCCTCATTCCTTACCCCTCGCCGCCCCGCCTCTTCCTTCCACCATCATGTCCTTATCTCGCCACCGGTTTGCTCCAACCATAATGGTTTGCCGCGGATAAGGAGTCGCTCCGCCCTTTCCTGTACACCGCACCAAACACGAACCCAATCGACCCCCAGAAGGTTTTCAGACAACAGCGCACGAAGATTCGAAGGTGCGGAAGTGGGACACGAAGTTCGCGTCAAGGCATGGTTCATCAAAGAATGAGATGCGCGACCTCAATGATCAGTCCAATTGAGGCTTTCCGGGTCTTGCAAGCGATCGAATCATATGGCGGGGTGCCTACTCGTGTTGCAGGTTTTCGTGTTGCGAAACGCATCTCCTCTTCAGGGTGTCGTCCAGCTCCGGTTGCAGCGTGCTTGCCGACAGGCAGACATGTATCAGGGTCTTGCGTTGCGCGTGCAGCAATGTGACAGGCAGGCTGGAGCCATCAGTGGAAAGGCACGCGACATGTGCCAAATACAAGTTGACAACACACTGCGCATGCTGTGCTTGGGATGATGGTCACTGGAGGGCCGACGACGAGGATAGCTGGTGCCAGTTCATGTGAGCGAATGATTCGATACTGGCCCGTCGACGAGCAGCAGTCGGTATTTCCAGGTAGGGCAACAGCGATTGGACATCCAAGACCAAATTGTTTAAGATGATGGTATACTGAGTCATGGTCATGCCCCTTGCTGTGTGGGGTGATGGCATTAGTAATATCCTGGAGCCATGCTTCTGGATGGAATTCGAGACGAGGTTCTGCAAAGCGTTAGCTTGGTGTTTACTCGCTTTGGTTGCTCAGCGCCCAAGCAAATATTTGCAGTAAACTGGGTGGCGGGGTATGCGGGACGTTTACGTTGACAAGCTCTAATCTGCCAGATCCCGGAAGGCTTGATGTGAGCTGTCAGCCAAAGCTGTCGCACCAAATTGGGAGATGCCAGCTCTAGGTGGCATCAGAAGCACCTCGCATTTTACACCCGAGCGAGCCTGAGAAGGGGCATCTGTGCCGAATAAAGTGGGATAATTTCGTCATTTCGTTGACATGGCTATGGTTGTGGGATCGTCTTCTGATAGTCAGCATGTTCGAAATCTTTACCCGCAGTTTGTCGTCGAGCACTTAATGGTCGAGCCACTGACAATCTTTGTATGCAAGCAGCATCCATCGTGGCAACAGCTGTACAGCTAAAGGGTCTGTAATTCAGCCGCCCTTTGCGAACATGCCTTTGAGCAAGTGCTAAACTGAAAAACGGGCTTCCGATGGCACCGCCGCATGAAGGACTGAGTTGTAACATGTCGGGCCACTGCATCTGTTTGCGCATTCTCTTGTGGCTTCGAATGCAAGGCCTCAAGATTTTGGGATCTGGGCATTGCAAACAAGGACGGAGTGGAGTAGCGCATGGTGCACTGCATCAGGAGATTTCTGGGGGCTGGTCGTGCAATACGCGCAGGCCAGCAGCACGACTATTTAAGTTGAAATTTTGGAACTATGGAAATACAGCGCTGCGAAGATGCATAATTCCCGAATGCAGGCCGTCTCTGAGTGGGTGGCTCCGCGTGTGGAGGTGCCGTGCGAGAAGCGATTCGCACATGAGGCCAGACGGTAGCTGCAGGTATCGGGTTCGAGGGTGTGAAATGGTTTCGTGTAATGCATTCCCCACTCAGATTTGCATAGGGGCCGAAGCAGATCAGAGGGCTTCGGGTTTGTGGGATTCGGGGTTAGGGGCTGCGTGGCTCTCTGAACGGGCCCCCCGATCAGGTATGCATCACCGCCTGATCCGTTCTAAATGATCCGATTTTTGTGATACTTGAACCCAGGACCTGGAAAGATCATCTGTGCTGGCGGAGCACCATCAGGCAGGCAAAAGAGCACGGTCAGGATGTCTGTTTGACTTCCACCTTGAATCACAGAGCCATTTCACCGCTCCACGAAGCTGTGGCTTGTTGTTGAGGTTGACGACAGTGCGTTGACCTGTCGAGAGCAGTGGGAACTCATTGGTTATGTGGAAAGTCTGTTGCAGATGGTGAAGCACGAGCAGCGCCTTCGAAATGATGCAGAGACACGCTGTGCCAACTTATCTGCTGAGCTTGCGGAATGGAAAGAGCGCGCGTCGAACATGGGACCAGACCAAGAAGCAGATCAAATCAACACCGGCAACACCTTGTTCTCCATACGGCGTCGCGGGGATGAGACTGAATCAGGTAATGTTCCCGAAAGCGATGTTTCTGGGTGCCTGTGATGAAGAATCTTCCTTGTCCTACCTACTGGCTTCAAGCTGTCTTGGGCGTTGGCGGCTCATGTATGTTGCGAGTTAACCGAGGTCCCGTTTGGATCCCAGCGCGCAGACGCGGATGGATTTGGGAGGCGTGTTGCAGGACGGCATAGAGGCAGAATGCATTGCGACGGTTCCTGCTGGGCTCTGTCATGTGCAGTCTGTGAGGTCTCCTACCTCGACTGCATCACGGGGTGGTTCACGGGAATTTTGACTTTCACCTGGACTGCTGAGTATGGGCAGGTCTTGGTCGCAGGCGTAGGAGGGCAAAGTTTTGGTGTTGCGGATGCCGCGATGGAGGCTTCCCACAGCGACTGGCTCTGCGTGTTGGCTTTGCGGCTTGGCAAGTGAGGATGAACTCAAATCTAAGATCGCAAACGGCAAGCAAGGCCCAGCTTGCTGGATTTCCTATGCGTGCCTCAGCTGAGCTTCTCTTGAAAGCTTGAAGATGTCCAAGACCTGCCCCTTTCCATGACAGGCTCCGGAGGTCATCCATCTTCGTGCGAGTTCCCTCCGGAGCATCGACCTGAAGGTAACTGGACACTCTTTTGGGGTTTAGGGTTTAGGACGAGAGCCCTGCCACCTCTCGGCACCGACTTGGAAGTGTGCATCGCTCTTTGGAAAGGCTTTGGCGCGGCATTCCCTGCAGCTCGCTGACTTTTCCAGGCCAATATTAGTGCTGGAATGAGGGTTCTAGAAAGCCCACGGGATTCCACGCATGGAAGCAAGCAGCTTCAGGTCATCGTCTTTGATCGCATACGCGGAAACCTTTTCAAGGCTGTCATATGATCCAGACCGCGCCTATGCTATGTTGAAGAGCGACGTGGAATTTCAGAAGGCGTTCTTTTGCGCCTCGGCGTATCATCAACATTGCACTTCGCGAGCTTGTTCAATCTGCCCTTTGGCACTCTGAGGTCAATGGTACATCAATTTCCACCTCCATGAATGTGAGCTTCAATATGTGATGGACCCATTGTTGGATGCATTGCTGGGCCACTGCCGCATAATCTTACGGGGAGAATCTGGTTCTATGCAAGCCTGCCAAGCAGCACACAAAGTGCTGAGCACATTGAGTCAGGCCTACTCCCCATTCGTGGCACGCCGCATCTCCAGCTTTATGCTGGATGTGCTGGACTTGCTTCTGGCTTCGCCGGTTGGGGCCTGCAGGTCGTGGTATCAGAAAAAATGGGCTTTTGAGCACGTGGTGCATATCTTGGACTCGCTGGGTCCAGAAGAGCGTCAACGCTGGTTTTCAACTTTGACTTGTGTGATGGGCGGAGAAGGAGACATCGAGCGTCAGCGAATGGTCTTCGCTTGCATAGAGCTGCTATGGCGCGCTGACAGCACCCCGTGGGAGAGTTACTGCACCTGCATTAGTATCCTGGAGCAGGTCTGTCAAGATGATGGGCCTTTGAGGGCTCTGCTGCAGGACGCATGATGTTGCTGCGTCACGGCTCGAAAATATTCTCTGAGGACAGCCCGGGAAAGTGCTTTGTGTGGAGCACCCCTGACACACAGTCAGTTGGATTTAACAGTCTTGATAACATACAGTAGATTGGACGAGAATATGGCATGTACATGTATTCTACCAGCCCTGAATCCCTAAACCAGTTTCTCTAGCCAACCTAACCCTGTCAGCAACTCTGCGGCTCCCTGTGCCTGGGCTTAACATCGTACTCGTAGCCGTCGCGACGCACAAGAAGAAAGCAACAACTTTGTGCACACAGCCTGGCATCACGCGCTGGCCAAGAACGTGCGGACCTGCGGAAGGGGGGAGCGTGGGGGAATGTGGGGGAGTACTGAGTAGCTTCAGCCGTGCAAAGCGCGAGCATGTCGTTTAAAGTCGAAACCCAAAACCCCCAAAAAAAGTGCTAAAAAACTGCTAAACTGCTGCCCTAAACCCTGCAGACGGCCCGCAGACGGCGATTCCTTTTCCCTCGGCTCCAGGCCTCCATCGAAGTAGTGCAAGGTACTGCCTCACATTTTACACCCGAGCGAGCCTGAGAAGGGGCATCTGTGCCGAATAAAGTGGGATAATTTCGTCATTTCGTTGACATGGCTATGGTTGTGGGATCGTCTTCTGATAGTCAGCATGTTCGAAATCTCTACCCGCAGTTTGTCGTCGAGCACTTAATGGTCGAGCCACTGACAATCTTTGTATGCAAGCAGCATCCATCGTGGCAACAGCTGTACAGCTAAAGGGTCTGTAATTCAGCCGCCCTTTGCGAACATGCCTTTGAGCAAGTGCTAAACTGACAAACGGGCTTCCGATGGCACCGCCGCATGAAGGACTGAGTTGTAACATGTCGGGCCACTGCATCTGTTTGCGCATTCTCTTGTGGCTTCGAGTGCAAGGCCTCAAGATTTTGGGATCTGGGCATTGCAAACAAGGACGGAGTGGAGTAGCGCATGGTGCACTGCATCAGGAGATTTCTGGGGGCTGGTCGTGCAATACGCGCAGGCCAGCAGCACGACTATTTAAGTTGAAATTTTGGAACTATGGAAATACAGCGCTGCGAAGATGCATAATTCCCGAATGCAGGCCGTCTCTGAGTGGGTGGCTCCGCGTGTGGAGGTGCCGTGCGAGAAGCGATTCGCACATGAGGCCAGACGGTAGCTGCAGGTATCGGGTTCGAGGGTGTGAAATGGTTTCGTGTAATGCATTCCCCACTCAGATTTGCATAGGGGCCGAAGCAGATCAGAGGGCTTCGGGTTTGTGGGATTCGGGGTTAGGGGCTGCGTGGCTCTCTGAACGGGCCCCCCGATCAGGTACGCATCACCGCCTGATCCGTTCTAAATGATCCGATTTTTGTGATACTTGAACCCAGGACCTGGAAAGATCATCTGTGCTGGCGGAGCACCATCAGGCAGGCAAAAGAGCACGGTCAGGATGTCTGTTTGACTTCCACCTTGAATCACAGAGCCATTTCACCGCTCCACGAAGCTGTGGCTTGTTGTTGAGGTTGACGACAGTGCGTTGACCTGTCGAGAGCAGTGGGAACTCATTGGTTATGTGGAAAGTCTGTTGCAGATGGTGAAGCACGAGCAGCGCCTTCGACATGATGCAGAGACACGCTGTGCCAACTTATCTGCTGAGCTTGCGGAATGGAAAGAGCGCGCGTCGAACATGGGACCAGACCAAGAAGCAGATCAAATCAACACCGGCAACACCTTGTTCTCCATACGGCGTCGCGGGGATGAGACTGAATCAGGTAATGTTCCCGAAAGCGATGTTTCTGGGTGCCTGTGATGAAGAATCTTCCTTGTCCTACCTACTGGCTTCAAGCTGTCTTGGGCGTTGACGGCTCATGTATGTTGCGAGTTAACCGAGGTCCCGTTTGGATCCCAGCGCGCAGACGCAGATGGATTTGGGAGGCGTGTTGCAGGACGGCATAGAGGCAGAATGCATTGCGACGGTTCCTGCTGGGCTCTGTCATGTGCAGTCTGTGAGGTCTCCTACCTCGACTGCATCACGGGGTGGTTCACGGGAATTTTGACTTTCACCTGGACTGCTGAGTATGGGCAGGTCTTGGTCGCAGGCGTAGGAGGGCAAAGTTTTGGTGTTGCGGATGCCGCGATGGAGGCTTCCCACAGCGACTGGCTCTGCGTGTTGGCTTTGCGGCTTGGCAAGTGAGGATGAACTCAAATCTAAGATCGCAAACGGCAAGCAAGGCCCAGCTTGCTGGATTTCCTATGCGTGCCTCAGCTGAGCTTCTCTTGAAAGCTTGAAGATGTCCAAGACCTGCCCCTTTCCATGACAGGCTCCGGAGGTCATCCATCTTCGTGCGAGTTCCCTCCGGAGCATCGACCTGAAGGTAACTGGACACTCTTTTGGGGTTTAGGGTTTAGGACGAGAGCCCTGCCACCTCTCGGCACCGACTTGGAAGTGTGCATCGCTCTTTGGAAAGGCTTTGGCGCGGCATTCCCTGCAGCTCGCTGACTTTTCCAGGCCAATATTAGTGCTGGAATGAGGGTTCTAGAAAGCCCACGGGATTCCACGCATGGAAGCAAGCAGCTTCAGGTCATCGTCTTTGATCGCATATGCGGAAACCTTTTCAAGGCTGTCATATGATCCAGACCGCGCCTATGCTATGTTGAAGAGCGACGTGGAATTTCAGAAGGCGTTCTTTTGCGCCTCGGCGTATCATCAACATTGCACTTCGCGAGCTTGTTCAATCTGCCCTTTGGCACTCTGAGGTCAATGGTACATCAGTTTCCACCTCCATGAATGTGAGCTTCAATATGTGATGGACCCATTGTTGGATGCATTGCTGGGCCACTGCCGCATAATCTTACGGGGAGAATCTGGTTCTATGCAAGCCTGCCAAGCAGCACACAAAGTGCTGAGCACATTGAGTCAGGCCTACTCCCCATTCGTGGCACGCCGCATCTCCAGCTTTATGCTGGATGTGCTGGACTTGCTTCTGGCTTCGCCGGTTGGGGCCTGCAGGTCGTGGTATCAGAAAAAATGGGCTTTTGAGCACGTGGTGCATATCTTGGACTCGCTGGGTCCAGAAGAGCGTCAACGCTGGTTTTCAACTTTGACTTGTGTGATGGGCGGAGAAGGAGACATGGAGCGTCAGCGAATGGTCTTCGCTTGCATAGAGCTGCTATGGCGCGCTGACAGCACCCCGTGGGAGAGTTACTGCACCTGCATTAGTATCCTGGAGCAGGTCTGTCAAGATGATGGGCCTTTGAGGGCTCTGCTGCAGGACGCATGATGTTGCTGCGTCACGGCTCGAAAATATTCTCTGAGGACAGCCCGGGAAAGTGCTTTGTGTGGAGCACCCCTGACACACAGTCAGTTGGATTTAACAGTCTTGATAACATACAGTAGATTGGACGAGAATATGGCATGTACATGTATTCTACCAGCCCTGAATCCCTAAACCAGTTTCTCTAGCCAACCTAACCCTGTCAGCAACTCTGCGGCTCCCTGTGCCTGGGCTTAACATCGTACTCGTAGCCGTCGCGACGCACAAGAAGAAAGCAACAACTTTGTGCACACAGCCTGGCATCACGCGCTGGCCAAGAACGTGCGGACCTGCGGAAGGGGGGAGCGTGGGGGAATGTGGGGGAGTACTGAGTAGCTTCAGCCGTGCAAAGCGCGAGCATGTCGTTTAAAGTCGAAACCCAAAACCCCCAAAAAAAGTGCTAAAAAACTGCTAAACTGCTGCCCTAAACCCTGCAGACGGCCCGCAGACGGCGATTCCTTTTCCCTCGGCTCCAGGCCTCCATCGAAGTAGTGCAAGGTACTGCCTCACATTTTACACCCGAGCGAGCCTGAGAAGGGGCATCTGTGCCGAATAAAGTGGGATAATTTCGTCATTTCGTTGACATGGCTATGGTTGTGGGATCGTCTTCTGATAGTCAGCATGTTCGAAATCTCTACCCGCAGTTTGTCGTCGAGCACTTAATGGTCGAGCCACTGACAATCTTTGTATGCAAGCAGCATCCATCGTGGCAACAGCTGTACAGCTAAAGGGTCTGTAATTCAGCCGCCCTTTGCGAACATGCCTTTGAGCAAGTGCTAAACTGACAAACGGGCTTCCGATGGCACCGCCGCATGAAGGACTGAGTTGCAACATGTCGGGCCACTGCATCTGTTTGCGCATTCTCTTGTGGCTTCGAGTGCAAGGCCTCGAGATTTTGGGATCTGGGCATTGTAAACAAGGACGGAGTGGAGTAGCGCATGGTGCACTGCATCAGGAGATTTCTGGGAGCTGGCCGTGCAATACGCGCAGGCCAGCAGCACGACTATTTAAGTTGGAATTTTGGAACTATGGAAATACAGCGCTGCGAAGATGCATAATTCCCGAATGCAGGCCGTCTCTGAGTGGGTGGCTCCGCGTGTGGAGGTGCCGTGCGAGAAGCGATTCGCACATGAGGCCAGACGGTAGCTGCAGGTATCGGGTTCGAGGGTGTGAAATGGTTTCGTGTAATGCATTCCCCACTCAGGTTTGCATAGGGGCCGAAGCAGATCAGAGGGCTTCGGGTTTGTGGGATTCGGGGTTAGGGGCTGCGTGGCTCTCTGAACGGGCCCCCCGATCAGGTATGCATCACCGCCTGATCCGTTCTAAATGATCCGATTTTTGTGATACTTGAACCCAGGACCTGGAAAGATCATCTGTGCTGGCGGAGCACCATCAGGCAGGCAAAAGAGCACGGTCAGGATGTCTGTTTGACTTCCACCTTGAATCACAGAGCCATTTCACCGCTCCACGAAGCTGTGGCTTGTTGTTGAGGTTGACGACAGTGCGTTGACCTGTCGAGAGCAGTGGGAACTCATTGGTTATGTGGAAAGTCTGTTGCAGATGGTGAAGCACGAGCAGCGCCTTCGAAATGATGCAGAGACACGCTGTGCCAACTTATCTGCTGAGCTTGCGGAATGGAAAGAGCGCGCATCGAACATGGGACCAGACCAAGAAGCAGATCAAATCAACACCGGCAACACCTTGTTCTCCATACGGCGTCGCGGGGATGAGACTGAATCAGGTAATGTTCCCGAAAGCGATGTTTCTGGGTGATGAAGAATCTTCCTTGTCCTACCTACTGGCTTCAAGCTGTCTTGGGCGTTGACGGCTCATGTATGTTGCGAGTTAACCGAGGTCCCGTTTGGATCCCAGCGCGCAGACGCAGATGGATTTGGGAGGCGTGTTGCAGGACGGCATAGAGGCAGAATGCATTGCGACGGTTCCTGCTGGGCTCTGTCATGTGCAGTCTGTGAGGTCTCCTACCTCGACTGCATCACGGGGTGGTTCACGGGAATTTTGACTTTCACCTGGACTGCTGAGTATGGGCAGGTCTTGGTCGCAGGCGTAGGAGGGCAAAGTTTTGGTGTTGCGGATGCCGCGATGGAGGCTTCCCACAGCGACTGGCTCTGCGTGTTGGCTTTGCGGCTTGGCAAGTGAGGATGAACTCAAAAATAAGATCGCAAACGGCAAGCAAGGCCCAGCTTGCTGGATTTCCTATGCGTGCCTCAGCTGAGCTTCTCTTGAAAGCTTGAAGATGTCCAAGACCTGCCCCTTTCCATGACAGGCTCCGGAGGTCATCCATCTTCGTGCGAGTTCCCTCCGGAGCATCGACCTGAAGGTAACTGGGAAACATCCGAGGGCTTTGATTGACACTCTTTTGGGGTTTAGGGTTTAGGACGAGAGCCCTGCCACCTCTCGGCACCGACTTGGAAGTGTGCATCGCTCTTTGGAAAGGCTTTGGCGCGGCATTCCCTGCAGCTCGCTGACTTTTCCAGGCCAATATTAGTGCTGGAATGAGGGTTCTAGAAAGCCCACGGGATGCCACGCATGGAAGCAAGCAGCTTCAGGTCATCGTCTTTGATCGCATACGCGGAAACCTTTTCAAGCCTGTCATATGATCCAGACCACGCCTATGCTATGTTGAAGAGCGACGTGGAATTTCAGAAGGCGTTCTTTTGCGCCTCGGCGTATCATCAACATTGCACTTCGCGAGCTTGTTCAATCTGCCCTTTGGCACTCTGAGGTCAATGGTACATCAATTTCCACCTCCATGAATGTGAGCTTCAATATGTGATGGACCCATTGTTGGATGCATTGCTGGGCCACTGCCGCATAATCTTACGGGGAGAATCTGGTTCTATGCAAGCCTGCCAAGCAGCACACAAAGTGCTGAGCACATTGAGTCAGGCCTACTCCCCATTCGTGGCACGCCGCATCTCCAGCTTTATGCTGGATGTGCTGGACTTGCTTCTGGCTTCGCCGGTTGGGGCCTGCAGGTCGTGGTATCAGAAAAAATGGGCTTTTGAGCACGTGGTACCTGCATTAGTATCCTGGAGCAGGTCTGTCAAGATGATGGGCCTTTGAGGGCTCTGCTGCAGGACGCATGATGTTGCTGCGTCACGGCTCGAAAATATTCTCTGAGGACTGTGAAGCTGTTTCTCTGCCTCTGTGGGTTGGTAGAGGCACTGCCAGCTCATCACCATACCTCATTGCATGCTTTGTCGCTTTAGGCTCCTCGAAGTGAAACTCTTGCATTCAAGCCATCCCATCATCAGTAGGGTGAATCTTTGCATTCATGACGATCACCATTCCCAACCTTTTGTTCATTGACCTCCACGGCTGGGTCCGGTTTGAGCATGAACCATGACTGATCGATCCATGCTTTCTGCTTGCACTTGGTTGCCAACCTCTTCTCCGTCCTTCACTTGTGCCATGCTCGGCATGCTTTTTGTCAGTCTACTTGGCAACACCTTCGACAACTCAACAGGAACGTCCTTGAGTCGGTCGGGCGAAAACGAAACGCGCTTCTCGCGCGCTGTGAACCCGGATGAGATACCCATCTCCTTTCTTGATTTCGTACCTCTATGAGTCAGCACTCATGATCATCTCCACAGGCAACCCGGACACCGAGAGCTGATGATTTTTTGATGTGGATGCTGGTTGTGTCTAAGCAACCCGCCAAGATACCTACACGGCAACTGCACTGTCACCGAACACCAGGCTCCATCGAGGTGTTGTCTGAAGTTGGTTCAGGCACTGTAAACACGCGTCCAACTCAACGAGCTTTCAACTAAATTTCCATGCAAGCTTGCTATTGCCTGAACGAACCTATGCAAAACTGCGAGAACGGAGCGAGGCTTGCTCCGTTCTTGACACTGCAGCTGCAAAGATTTCATTCCACTCTCCACACCCGACATAGGTTTGTCTGGTGATACAGGTCATCCAGCATGAAACGAGTTGAAAGCAGCGTACATGTAGTTGCAACCGTCTCCCAATGGAGCCGCGTGCCCTGTGCCACGCACCGAAAATGCGCCCTTCATGAGGCTTGTCTCACTTGGCGTATCCCGTAGCCGTCACCTCAATAGGCTACCGCTGCTACAGCACACAAGCCCCGGGTCGGTAAGATCGGTCTTGCAAAAAGAATGGGAAAGCGCTTTACACAGGGGACTTAGGTCTTCTCGATGAGGAGGTTTGCTTGTTCAAGCTTGCATGGGCGTCGACATAACTTGTATACCCCGCAAAGGTTCCAGACGAAGCGCATGCAATCCGGCCAGCCATGGGCTCAACTTGAGAATCACGAGGTCTCGGAGCATCCGGGATTTCCTCACGTTCATCCTTCTAACTCAGCCTTCAGCCTGAAGCGCAAAGTCTGCAACACAACAGGCTTTATTCTGCACATTGCAAGAGGGCTCTGGCGTGTTCCGGAATCCGCAATTGCGGGATACGTTGTACCAAGTTGCAATGGCCGCTGCCTCAACTTCCTCGCACAACTTTGTCTGTCAAGTACTTACTTGTTGTTTCACGAGAAAGCCTTAAATCCAAAAGTCTACAACCCCTACTTTGGGTGGGCCCTCCGGCCATTGAGGTGCTGGGTCTTGACTGTCTCGACTTCTTTCATCAGCCCAGCCACTTGCACGAGGCTCCGGGGAGATTGTGCTGAATTGCGCTTTGTCGAGTGCAAGACAGGAAAGACGTTGCAAATTCATCTGGTGATTTCGGCACATGCAGGCCGCTGTGCTAGATAGACACAGGCCTGAACAACTTATGTCCGCCAGAATCGTGGAACGGAGCGTTGCGTGCATGCCTGAAAGTTGTTGGCCTTTCGGCCTTTGTCAGATTTTATACCGTATCTGAACTTGGGAAATTTACAGCAGAGACGTCTGCCTGAAATTTGCCATGCGATCCGGCAGCTCTTCGGTGCCCCATGTGTGCAGGAGTACGGAAAAGTACAGAGTAGACACGCCTCCGAAACCTGGGCCCCCACAGCCATACTCTTTGAGCTTGAGATTGCGCTGCAATTGAGTCCAGATGGTCCGATGATGTCTGGAATCCGGCATGGACGTGACTCAGCCCCAGACCTCGTCTAGTTTATCTCCATTTCTGTTTTGTTTGTGTAGACTTGTGCACATGCTTGCCCTCAGAGCCACAGGGACGCATCCGTGGGTGCTGTTACGAAGACTTTTGTGTACTGAGTAGGTTGTGTGATTGGTGAGTGACGGCACTGACTGGAGGGTCAAGCTAGCATGTCCTGATCTTGTGACAGTGCTTTGCAAAGGGAGGGGCTGCAGAGGAGTCAGGTAGTAGATGTAGCTAGGTATGATACCGCCGGTACTGTGCTAGGTGAAGCAGCCGCCCTCCTAGAACAAATCCATTCCGAGCTCGCCCACAATCTCGCAGCCAAGAACAGGGAAAGCTTCTGTAATGAGGGGAATGCTAGGTAGCCCCTTTCGTTGTTGCTCAGCTTCTAGATGCGAGAGTGGCTCCTTCTACCGCGGCTGATCCTGTGGAGAAGTACTTGTGGAAGCTAGTAGTGTTGGTGGTGGAATCTCCGTGGTGTTGGTGGTGGAATCCCCGCAGGAGTAGCAAGCCCAAAAGCCGCGGCCCGCCGGATGCCCGCAACGGAGCTGCCCCTATTTGTGAACTGGGGCTGCCGTTCTCGGTGCCATGTCCCAAGGTCTAGGGGCGAAGCAAAACTGTGCAGCACGAAGGAACGAAGACGTTGGGCAGAATGCCCACCCCTCCAGAGATGCCTGAAGCAGTGGTTCAGCAAGCCACCTCACAGAGATCTTGCAGCTCCAGTTCGCAAGCCTAGCCTTTAGCTTGGCGAAGCTGGCAATGTCCAGCTCTCCTAGCAGCGTCCTAGTAGCGCAGTACCCAGAATCTTCGAGGAAGGGAGGTCCAACAGGGACTGCCCGCCCCACATTGCACGGCTGCCACGTAGTTGTGGCCTCGCCCATCACAGAGATGCTCTGGCAAGCTGGCTTCATAGTGTCTGCACGTGCGAAGAAATTGAATCGTGCTAGTCGGGTCGAATGCCATGTTTGGGCAAGCACGAGGTCAGATATGTAAAGAAGGCAAGGTGGGCGGTCCGCCATTGCGATGGAGTTTCATCGTCCGTGGCCTGATGTCAGTTGCCGTTGCCTGACATTTCTTGGAAAAAGAGCGAGCTTTATGCTTCAGAACAGCTTTGAAAGTAAACTGCATGGTTCCTCGACTGGATGCGGGCTTGATCTCATCCCGCGCATCCACGTTTCCATTCGTGCATCCTAACTCAGTTCCTCTTCGCACTGCACGGTGCCAGCACGTATTCTCAGGTTCTCATTGCACTGGCTGACCGTTGGCCGTTTCGGTTGTATCGGAGGGTGCTTGGTTCTGGTAGCATCCTGGCATCTGCCGGCACAGCCCGCGGCCTCCCTCTCAAGCTTCAGACCATGACCGGGGCGTCAACAAAAAGACAAAAAGGGAGGCCAGCAAGTGCATCGTGATGAGTTCAGCGGTCAGACCTGTGAGGTTTGCATGTTTCATAGAACCGACCTGGACTGCGGCTATCGATGCGTCCACACGACGAGAGCAGATGCCGCGCTCTCCATGCTGTGAAATCTACAAGAGAGTCTCGGCCGACTGAGATTCCTTCCATGAAAATCAGATGTTCTTGAATGCCTGTTCTTGTCCCAGCTCAAATGTTGACACTTCAGAGCACAACATTGGACATGCCGTGCGGCCTACTCCAAATAAGCACGCCGCGGTAGACCTCCAACACTTCACGGCTCACTGCAGTGTGGGACCAAAGTTGGACAACCAACGCAGACATTCAAGATCCTGGCAGTAACATCCCATGATTTGCACCAGAGCATGTCGAAGTGCCCATGAACAGTATATCTTAGACAGCACGATGATTCATGGCACTGGGGCGGTTCGCGCTTGCCCCTGATACACGCCTGTGATGGACTTAGTCGTCGGGCCTCCTGCGAAAGTGGTCTGAGTCTGGGCCTTGGGCC
Organism: Symbiodinium sp. CCMP2592; assembly: GCA_905221615.1. Taxonomy (NCBI): domain Eukaryota; class Dinophyceae; order Suessiales; family Symbiodiniaceae; genus Symbiodinium; species Symbiodinium sp. CCMP2592. The sequence goes on along the minus strand of CAJNDT010005813.1, from coordinate 168,336 downwards.
TGACAGGTGAGGCGGATGGTTGCCGCCAAACATGGCTCGCAGAGTCCGGGTCTTTGGAGCCAGAACTTCAGACACGTGATACGCTGTGCCGGCTGTTGTCTCGGTTGAGGCTAGAAGCAGCTCCGACAGGCGAAGTCGCAGCCGCAGCGGCAGCAGCCGGAGCAGAAAGAGCAAGAGCCGCAGCAGCAGCACAAGCAGCAAAAGCAAGAAGAGCAGGAGCAGGAAGAGCAGGAAAGCCAGCAGCCAAAGTGGGAGCCGAAGGAGGCGGAGCCGCAGCCGAAGTCGGAGCCGGAGGTCCTCGTCCAGTCCCTAAAGTGGCGCGTGAATCCTTGTTGGCAGCCCCTTCAGGAGCCCGAGCCGCAGTCGGCGGAACCGCCGAGCGAGGGCCGGAAAACCCAGAAATCCGGAGATGCCCAAAGCGGCTCCTGGCTCTTTATCGGATCACGCGCCCCTTGTCCTCTTTGTCAGAGGCGCGTGGTGGGAGGCGCCGTGCGGAGCGGAGCCGCAGCCGCTCCAAGCGCCGGAACCGCTCGAGCAAGCGCCGCTCCAAGAGCCCCGGGCCAGGAGCGGAGGGAGAAAGAAAAGGGGAAGAGAGAGAGAGCAAACGAAAGAAAGGGGACAAAGCGAGAGACAAGGAGAGAGAGAGAGAGAGAGAGAGACCTTTCGTGCCGATGGCACCTTTCTTGCAACACAGGCGTCCCGCAACAGTCGGGGGCGCGAACGCGCGCGGTGTAGGGGGTAAAGCCCCTGCACCACAACCCTGGCGAAAGAAAGAGAGAGAGAGAGAGGGATGGGGGGGCCCTAGTGGCCGAGGGGTCTTAACAGCCCCTCATGCCCGGCGGAAGAAGAGAGGGAGGGAGGTGAAACTTCCGGGGTAAACCCTCCTACACCATAGGCCTGGCGAAAAGAAAAGAAAAGAGAAAGTTTTCTCTGAGCTGAGAGCAGGAGCCAAGTCGGCCTCAGCCTCGGCGACCTCCGAGGCGCGCTGCTTTCGGTTGGGGCGCGGGAGAGAGGGTGCGGATGCCCCAAACACGCTTCGCTTGGCTTCGCTTTCGACGCGCATTTCGTTCTCGCGCAATGGAGGCCTACGGTGGCGCCTACTCCTTGTATGGCTGGGGATCAGGCACCTCCAGACCCGGTGCCAGAAGCCACAAACACTTCAGCATCTCAGGTTACAGAAGCTGGAGCGTCTCGCCCCCGGAGTTCAGCTTCGGCTTGAGCTTTCACTGTGTCTTTGGGCTTTGTGAGCTCTGAGGCTTGGCCTGCCAGCCTGACACGTTTGCTTCCGTTTCTAGCGCTTCGCGTAGCTGCTCGGAGCTTCTCCAGGAGAGCTCCTACTACTCGGGCTATTCGGCAAGTCGCCCGGTCAGCTTTGCTCCAAGCGCTTTTTGAGAGGTGCTCGACCAAGGCTTACCAGGGGTACCAATACACGCAGCGCGACTACGCCACGGAGAAGCCGGAGAATTACATGGCGTTCGCATCGCACTCAGATATGCTTGAAGTTTGTACTCTAACCCCCGTCAGATACCGAGCGCACATCAGATACTATCCCCATCAGATACCTAGCTACTGTTTAGAGGTTAGAGGATGTCCGCGGAGCAGATTTTACATTAGATACATACTGGTAGAGGTGGACGTTTCCGCCCGTAAGATACTACCTGTCCCCGTCAGATACTTGCTGCTCAGAGGTCAGAGGTATCCGCCCGTCATATATCCAGTGGTATTCAAGGTTAGAGGATTCCACCCGTCAGATGCTATCTATCTCTTCCCCCCCTTGCAGTCCCCAGCCGCAGAAGATCCGAGGTGCAGCAGCACGTCAGAGAGGGTAAGAACGGCACGGAGGTGACCCTCAGCAACAACATGTGTGGAGAGCCTGGAGGGTTCGAACCCTGCATCGCCCAGTGCTGTTTGGCTGTGGCTGAGCAAGGCCAAGACAAACACGTTGATGATCTGCTGCTTTGCATCGAGCTTTGGGCTCAGAGAAGCTCTCATCCCAAGGCCCTCTCAAGGCCCAAGGGACCCCCCCCCCAAGGGCCTAGCTGGTCCACACGAGGTCGTGGCTTGGACGGCAGTATGGACGAAGCAGCGCCCAGCAGCTTGCCGAGCATGCTCCAGTACTGCAATACGGCGCATGCGTATTGTTTCTTTGTCTCGAAAACTCCTCTGTGGTTGGGTTCTCGTTTAGTGCTCTAACACGACGTGCGCGATATCGGACCCTGTCTGGACGGAAGAGGTTTAGAAGTGGTTTAGATGACTAGACTCGGTGGATGGACGTGGACGCGGGTGGTGAAATAGATGGTGGTATGGCCGGAGGCTGGATCGGCCTGTCTGGGGTTGGTTCTCGAACATGGGTGGAGAGCGCCACATCGGATGCTCGGGCGGTGTGTGGGGGGCGGTGTGCAACAAGCCGGGGAGCGATGGCCAGGCGTGCAAGACAAGGGGTGGAGCCCCATACGGGGTGTGCGGGCGGTGTGCGGGGGTGACGTGTGCAATATCGGGTCATCGGGCGGTGCGCGGACGAGGCGTGCAAAACAAGGGTTGTAGTGCGAGAACGGGTGCGCGGGCAGTGTGCGACTTTCCATTCTTGCATCACTTTCTTCAATGGGGTTTTCGCGCGCCCGGATTGACCTTGTTTTGCGCAGGCCGTGGCAGCTGGGAACTTTGGACCTCTCGTTGTCACCGCCTTGGCTCGACTCACAGCATTTTAAAGATAATTTGAAGAAAGCCTTAGGAACGGGCTGTCCGACGACAGCGTCGCCCGCATTGCAGACCGGCTTCGGCAGCTGCATGTTCGGGTGACCGATCTGCCTGGGGGGCTTCCTCCTGCAAGCGGCCGCTTTGAGGTACGATGCTTGGACTTGACCGGCAACAAAGCCGGGACGAAAGGCCAGACCAGAGCCTGAGATGCGGCAGTGCAGTAGCGTCTTCTTCGTTTCTTTCCTGAGGGCTCGTGGCATTGGAAGCCTATCTTTGGAACTGCTCGGAGCCGTTCCAAGAGATCTCTCTTGCGGACAACGAGATTGTGGTGGAGGCAGCGCCGGCTGTCGGCTCTGTGATTCTTGAGCAACGGTGGTGCTGCACTCGGAATGCAGACCGCAGGCTGGCTGTGGCGAGGACAATCCTGTCTCCTCCTTCCTCCGCTGCCTTTACAACCACCCGAACTATCCACGAAAGACGAGGCGGAGGGTGGCACGTGCTCACCGGCCAAGAGCCCAAGAGCGTGCGCCTCGCCTCGCAGTTCCGACGCCGGGGTCTTGATCCACCCTCTTGTCCTCCGGCTGGGCGAGCACCCGAGAGTTTTGAGACTGGCAGAGATGGAGGGCTCAAAGTTCGGTGGCAGGAAAGAACCGCATCGCGGACCTTCCAGGGCTCCTCCGAGACATCCGGACAAAGGCGGGGCGGCGGCGGGGATCGCTGTTCTCTTGCCTGCGTTGCTTCGTGTCTCTGCTGTTCGAGGTGGGCGGCCGGGCCCGCTTCCGCAGATCCGCGGAGGTCGAGGGCACAGGAAATCTTGGGGGGGGAAGTTCGGTTATACTGGGCGTAAACGACCTGGAGGCCTACAAGGAGCCCGCCGAGTCAGAGGAGTTCCTGCAGGGCGCCTGAAGTCTCTGAGCGGGGGGAGCACCCGCTCGACTCGGCTCTGAGACTCTGCTCAGGTCCGTGCACATCGCGGATCTCCCCGAAGAGGGCGAAGCCCGGGAAGAGGCGGAGCCCGAGGCGGAGGCGGCGGAGGCCTTGGCCCTTGGCTCCGCGGGAACTCCGCGTGCTCCATGTTTCTCTGGGCTGCCTCTTCAGGACTCGGCCTGGAAGCGGCGCCAGCGCCGTCGCAAGGCTAAAGAACTGAGCACCAAGGATGAGCAGGACGCAAAGGAGAGCCCGAAGTCCGAGGAGAGCGAGGACGAGAAGCCTCGCAAGACGGAGGAAGGCAAGGAAGGTAAGAAGAAGAAGGTGAAGAAGGCGAGCTCCTCGGGGCTCCACTGGCCTCCAGCAAGCCTCGCGAGAAGATTTTCTGCCTGAGGAGAACGGCAAGAGCAAGAAAAAGAAGAAGAAGAGAAGCAAGCGGAATGTCTCGCAAGAGGTTACAGAGGTCCAGGCTCAGGTGTGTTTCGAATCCCATCTCTGCTTGTGTCGCCGTCAGGAGAACGGCAAAGAGCAGACGCAGACGCAGACAGGTCCCGGTTCGGATGCGGAAACAGAGGAAGGCGAGGAAGAGAACAGCGACGAGGCCAGGCAAGAAGGAAGAGGGCAGAGTTTCGTCGGCTGAAAGCTCTCTTCTCTCGCTGAGGTCGACGCTGAAGCCCCGGAGCCCGTCGAGCCCGTCGAGCCCGTCGAGGCAGAGGTGCCGGAGCCCGCGGAGCCCGTGGAGCCCGGCTCCTCCAAGCCGGCGTCCCGGAGAGCCTGCAGCACTCCGCAGCTGAGTTTCTGGGAGCTTCAACATCAGTCGATCAGATGCCATGCATGAAGTGGCGTAGCGACTTTGTTTGCTGCCAAGGCCTAGCAAGCCTGCGCGAGCCTTCTCCCCCTCGGCGCTCTCATCGGAGGCAGGATGGTCCAAACTGTCCTAACTTCGTATCATGCGAGGGCGCAGTAGATGCTGTGCAGGATCAATCCCGCCTGAAGAAGGAGACGGCGGAGAGACTCAGGCAGCCGTTTCACGGTGTCGTTCTGCCTTTGCAGGGCCGCGCGACGGCGACAGATCAAAAGGAGAGGTGAGGCCCAGCAAGCAGACGAGGTTGTGCGCTGCGGGTGAGGCTGATGGAGGGTCTGGTGGAGAGCATCGGAGAAAGTGCTCTGGGGAAGCTGGCCGAGCTGACGGTGCGACTCCAACGGTTCGATGTTCATGTCAGACCTTCATCGCATGCAAGGTGCGACTGCTGGTGAGCGGCAAGCGGTCGGAGGACATGATGTCGGAGCTGAAGCCATTTGCTCGAGCCTCAACCATGTTCCGCAAGGTTGCCACTCGGTGTTCCGTGTAGAACACGTGTATAGGCCGGGTCTGTATTTATGCATGTAATTACATACGTATGTGATGTATTGAGTGTGCGTGTGAGTGGGTGAGCAAGTTAGAAAGCAAGACACAGACAAAGAAAGATTCAAGGACAAAGACAGAAATAGATAAAGACAGCACGAGCAGAAGAAGGACGCGAATCAGGAAATAGAGGCATGACTACATAAAGTAAGAAGGTACGAAAGAAAGAAACAACGAACTAAACAACGAAGTACCAGTAAATCAATAAAGAACGACAGGAACAAGGAAGTAGCTACAATACGCAAGAGCGAAATAGCGATAGCACGACCGAGCGCAATAAAGAAACATTGGCTAAGGAAAGAGCGAAGACGCATAGACAAACGTAAAGAACAAGATAAAACAGAAATACACAAAAACCCGGACATCGGGAAATGAAGACGTTGACACCATGTGTCTTGACGTGGTGCGTAGGTACATTTGTCGGTTCGTGTGCATGTGAACGCACGCCGTTCACGCAGGAGGAGTGTAGCCCTTTTCAGGAAGCAAGTGGGAAGTTCAGAAAGCTTTTTCAGGAAACTATGATGTTTTTTTCGGTCAGTTGCTTGGGCTTTTTCGGTTGGAAGCAGCAACTATTTTTCGTTTAGGGCTTAGGGATTGGGTTTAGAGTGTAAGCTTTGAGGCTTGGGTTTAGGGTTTCGGGTTTGGGTTTAGGGTTCAGTTAGGGTTTAGGGTTTATGGTTTCCTGAACAAGCAGCTGAGCTGTACGTCTGATAAAGCTCCTGCACATTCCTGCAAAAAACAGTTCATTTTACTGAGAACGGCGCTGCATATGGTGAACATGGTTCCGTGAACATCCCACTGTGTGCATAGACTATACAGGTGCTTTTCTCTGTCTTCTCTCTCTTCTCTCTCTGCTCTCTCTTCTCTCTCTTCTCTCTCTTCGCTCTCATCACTCTCTTCTCCCCCTCCTCTCTCTCCTCTCTCGCTCTCTCTCTCTCTCTCGCGCTCTCTCTTGTTCCGTGCATTCCTTGCGGGAAACGGGCTCCTCAACGGAGAGACATGCATGTTCTTGTCGTACGGGCTTGGAGGTGCACGGCTTTTGGGCTGTGTAGCACGGTGTGGGTTGGAGCATCTCTCGGTTTGCACAGCCTCCTTTGAGGCTGGGCGTGGCTCCGGAGCTTCCGGTCCGAGCATGAAGTCTTGTTCTCTCATCCAAAGAGGTTGTCGCGGCACATTGTTTCTTTCGTTTTAAAATCTATTTGTGTCGCCTTTTTTGTTAATTCTATCTCTCTCTCTCTCTCTCTCGCTCTCTCTCTCTCGGAGTCTCCCCCCTTCTATTCCGTCGAGACATGGTACAAGGTGGGCAAGCAGCGAGCTTCGGAGCTGGTGGCGGGCGACTCAGATGGCGCGCCGGGTTGAGCCTTCCTTCGACCAACCACTTGTCGACTGTAGGACTGGATGGACGAGCACTGCCAGTCGGGTGTGAGCGTGAGCCAGACGGCAGAAACTGCAGACGAAAAAGGATTCATGCTGTTCACAGTGCGTCGCACAAAGCATCAACTCTCGCTTGGGTCGGGGACGTGCTCCACTCACGCCTCCGATTGTGCAGCAAGCTGGCGACATGTGTTACGGCTTTGGTTGTCATTGCAGGGTGTTTTGGGGGGGGGGGGGGGGGGTCCAAGTGCGCTACTCCGTTGCTGCGGTTGCATCGCGCGGAAGAAGTTGGCATGTTCATGCGTACACGCTATCACGATCTGTGCCTGTTTCTGTTGTTCTAACGGCCAGAGGCTTGCAGTCTTTTTGCCCCAACACCTGCCACGGCTCGCGAAGTCTCTTTGACATTTAGCGTCGAATTTCAGTGCTTGTCTCGCTCACGTTGCCTTCACGCCCCGCAGACGACAGCCATGTCCAGCGTAATATCAGCCGGAACCCGAAACCGGGAGTCGTGCCCCACTTCCAAGCTGGAGCTCGTCCGACGGACTCCGGACTTGAAGTTATCACGAGCAAGAGTGCCATGCACGGCGAGGTGCCTGGCCACGTGTTCTGAGCTTGCAGCATCCTGGCAAAGGTACTCCTTCCATCGAAAGCTTGAGCAGGTTCAACTTATCCTTCTTTTGTGCCCGTAATCAGCCGTAATCACGTGTCTCTCCTCTTTGGCTATTCTGTGATGCTGTTGCAGATCGCATCACATTTCACTTGACTCGTGTTACGTTGTTGCGCAAGCACTTCTGTATGCTCAGTGTGAGTGCAGATGATCTCGTAGGTCATCTCTGTGTATAGCCTTTTCACGTCTAGTCGGAACGTTTGGAATATCCAGCGCAGCGCCATTTCGCAGTGTTCCACGAGATTGGAGGGCTTCAGCCTACTCACAGCACACAATGGAACATAGCCGGAGATGACGCCATGCGTGCTTCCGGCAATCTCTGGGCCCAGACTCTAAGTCTTCGAAAAGCGCTTCTCTTTTCTGGATCTCTCTCTGTCTGGAGGAAAGCGAGCTGGTGGCCGGCGTGGCGTTTCGACCACAGAAGTGCAGGCCTTCCCAGAGCAGGGCCCTCGGCCCTTGGATTTGGGACCTTGGGGCCGGGAAGACTGGGAAGACTCGAGTGACTTGGAAACTGCAGGTCGCTTCCATGACAGCACCTTTGCTGCAGAGGACGGTACTCGAATTGCCTACAGGCCCGGTGGGTTTGCGTGCCTGGAGAGTGCAAGAGAGTGACTGCCTTCGTCTGCGTTGGATGGAATTGGCAGTGTTTCCGAATCCGAAAGTGCTGCGAAGCTAGCGAGGCTCTACAGAAGAGCAGACGCGGAGGCTGCGCAGGCGCAGGCGCCTGCTGCCCCCGAACCCGGTGCCCGATGAAGGAGGGCCGGCTCCTTGCGCTGTGCTACTTCCACGCCAATGCTGAGTTGTGCACGGACCTGGAGGCGGAATATCTGCCTTCGTTGTATGAACTCTGGGTCTTGTGGTCTGCAGGGAGAGGTGAAGAACTTCTTCGATTGCGGTTTTGCCCTGATCCTGTGTCCCGAGGCAGGTACGAACCACGGGCTTTGAGGGTTACGGAAGATGTCGTTGAAGAAGCTTCCTGTCTGCAGCGTACATGATTGTCATGCGCACGAGCGCATTGGAGTGAGGAAGGCTGAGGAGTTGAGAGTTGAGACAGTTTCGCAAAAATACTGTCAACAGGCACCAGGCTGATGCATGCGAGGGTACTTCAGATTCGATTTATGAAGAGCCGTTGGTGGTGTGGACCTGGCCTGGCTTTATTCATCGGCTCAACGTTGTTAGGCCCTCCTCCAGATACGAAGCTGACTTCGCTTATACTTCAGCGGCACGAAATCTGGGAAGCTAGCAGGAACCTCAGCCAGCACGGCAAGGTTGAGTTTGAGAGTAGTTTTCGTTAACTTACACTAGCAGCGAGAAAGTTGGAACATGGGTTTAGGAGGATTAGTGCCAGGATCCCATATACTTTACTTTAGGGGCATGAGGATACTAATATTCCAACTTTCTGGCTTCTACCATAGTGTCCGTCAGACACGTTTCAGCATCTCCATAATCCCACACACTGCTGCGTCGCCTGTAAGATAGTATAGTGACCCCTCGCGGCTCATCGCTAGTCTGGTTTCCATCTTTCAACAGACTCACGCATCATGCTTCAAAATGAGGGCAGCAACTTCAGACAAGAGCTCCAGCAAGCTTCGTGTCTTCTCTGGCAGTTTCGCGGCTACGCCTGGAGTGACGGGAAGCCAAGTGCTGACCTCAGACTCCTGGCGGATGCGACTGCGTCAAGTGTCGGGTGCCAGACAGGGCCTTGGCCCTCCACACAGACTGGATGGACACAAATGGATGGACAAGGGTTCCACACGGCAGGAGTGCTACAACTCATGCTCCTTCGTGTGTATCTCCTAGCTGTCTTCAACTGCGAGCATTGCGCGACATCTGTACAGCCCACATGAAGTACACACTGCGGTTTTTGGTGACGGAGCGGGGGGCAGAACGGATGGCCAGAGGGCTAAGGAATTCCCGAACCCTTCCAGTGCTAGGCCTGTCGTGTGCTTCGGAGGCTTGAAGCACCTCTACTCTGATTGCGAGGCTTTCATGCAGGTCGCACGCAGCTCGCCTGATTTGTCACAGTGCGCAACCGGTTGCCCTTTCAGGCACTGCCCTCCATCCTGGAGGTGGCAGGTGTCCAGGCCCGCCAAGCAGCCGTGCAGCGGCCGTGGCTGGGCGGGCGGAATGGGCCTTGCCGTCCGTGCGAAGCTGCTCCGGAAGGCTGATGTGCAGCTCATCCTGCACGGACGCAGCCCGGAGCCTAGGAATGCCAGGAGTGGCTACAAGTGGTGAAGGGGGAATTTTGCAAAAGAGCGGCAAGGCTTGGGATCTGCATGCGCCATTCATCTGGCCTCTCTGCAGGCTTGGCGGCTTGGCTTGTCGTCAGAGCAATGACGCCCCAGCATGCTCCAGCACTCAGGATGAAAGGGTCGGTGGCCTTGTCGTGGAGGCCTTCCCCACGCACTGGCTTTTGTGAACACTGTTCTGTAAATGAACATCCCTGTGCAGTCCGGCGTCATGGACCTCCTGGCATTGCCTATGGCGCGAAGCTCAAGTGACCCTCATCGCAGACAGTCCATGACTCCATGGCCCAGGTCCTGCAGATCGGCATGATGATGCCGCAAGTGCTGCAGGTCTTCTGCCCAGCCCAGTTGAGGCGTGGGGCGGCGGATGTTGGGGCCCGGGCGCTGTCGAGAGAGGCCTTGAGGGCACAGCCCTGCCCTTTGAAGATGCTCGAGGAGATTCGGCAGGTGGGGGTCTCTGCTCATGGCTTCAGCTCCACAGCTCGTGGGAACTGTCAGAGTCAGAGTTGCTTCGCCGAAGCCGTGCGTTTGGCTCGCCATCAGCGGCTTTAGTCCCGTGTCCCTCCTCACGTGCGCTGCACGCTCGGAAGGGGCCAGTGCCTGAGCAATTGTGCCGAGCCAGCCGAGGCACCGCTTTAAAGTCACCACGGCAGGGCATGAACGACCGCAGCTTCCGCCTCGGCTCTGCAGGCGATGCCGGGCTGCTGGGTCGGAGTGGGACTAGCCTCACTAGCCTACGTTTCTCTGGGTGCTGTGGATCTTTTCGGAGGCAAGGCGCTGATAGCGGGTGGGCTGCTCTGCCTCAAGGCAGGGGCAAAGCCAAGCGAAGCAGCTGAACTCAGCCGTCAAAGACATCCTCCAAGATCCAAGCAACGCAAGTACGAAGCGTGCGGCGCCTTTTTCGCTCCTTGCATTCCACAAGGAATTTTGGGTTCCTCTGCTCTGACTTGTAGCTGCAGCTTCCTTAAATTCAGGTCTGCTGTTGACTTTGGCAGGGCAGCGTCCCCACCTTCGCCGTTTTTCCTGCGCATCCAGCAGTCGTACCGAAGGGACAAGCCGGGGCCTGAGGCCCAAGGAAGGGCACGGCCAGTGGTAGCTCCTATCCGATGTTTGTTCCGACTATCCGATCTGGGCAGAGGTTTCTGGTGCGCCTGCCTCCACGACCCAGCTCTGGGCTCAGCCAAGTATCGCAGAGGAAGACAGAGCAGGGAGAGTCTTCATGCTAAGACACTTTGCTACATCTCCTGCCGAGGAGAGCAGCAAGCGGTGCAAGCGGCACAGGTGCTGGCGTTGGCTTCCTCAGCCTTCGCTCGCTTAGCTTGGCCGGTGTTTCCCTGGCGATCTTCCGAAGAACAGGTACGGGATGCCAAGACGTGGAGGGGGCTTTGTTAGAGTGCCGATAGTGCAGGTTGCAGAGCTACTACAGCTCGCCGTGCGGAGCCAGACGCCAGGTGCATTGGGCATGCGTTCTTTTCGAGGCAGACGGTTGCATTATGTTGCATTGCCAGGAGACCAGCGAAAGAGGAGGAGGTTCGGGAGGAGCGGGGGTGCCGGTGCGAGCACTTACGGCAACCGTATCTTGAGATGACGGTTGGACTTTGCAGTTGGTTCAAGAGCAGCAACAGGCAAGGCAACGCCAAGTTCTTCATTTACAAAGTGCATAAAGGACACCATATAAGGATGAGTGTGGAGCACTCTGTTGTTTCCATGCAGAGCAGGGGTATGCACCGATGCAGCTTGAGCAAGCCGCCACCCGGTCCATCGGAGAGCTTCGTGTAGCTCTGCCGAGTCCGCTGAAGCGTCAGACATATGTCCGACGGCTGCCTCTGCCTGCAACAGGGTGCAGTTGCTGCAAGCGATTGATTCTTGCGTGTGGCACCGCGGCGACTGGAACATCAAGAGCATGGCCGCTGGTAGTTCGACTTGCAGTGAGTGGTGGCTTGTCTGCAGTGCGAGCCAGAAGTAGATCCCAAGCACAGCTGCCAATCCTGCTGGACCGTAGGTCAGCGGGTCAAGACAAAGCGGGTAAGCACCGCAAGTCGCCGACATGGCTTCATCCGTACCAACAAGGAGGGAGTGTTGCCGGATGGTCAAGTGACGAAACTGCTGCGCTGCATTTGGCCAGCTGGTCGCCGTGTTTTGCAGGAGATTTTGGCAGCCAAGTCACCTGCGGAACTAGGGGAAGTCCTGCAGACGTTTCTTGAGGAAAAGCGGACCCTGAACAGTGCCACGGCTGGAATGCGCCACTCTTTTTCGGCCGCAGCGGGAGAGGATCCACCATGATCCTCTTATCAGGTGTGAATCTCGCGACTATCTTGTACAAGGCCGCGAAGATGGACCCAGAGGAGGCTGCTGTGGCCATTTGAAGCGTGGAGTAGTTCATGGGGCTTCTTCGTTTGTTTCGTTTGGCGGAGGTCTTCTCCGAAGGGCGCCTGAAGTTTCTGGCTTGCAGCCTCCGAAGCGGGCTCCTGCTCGACGCCCGGCGGCGGGCTTAGGACAAAGCGAGAGAAGGAGAAGAGTAGGGGCAAGGAGTAGGGGCACCGGGATCTCAGCAGGCAGCTCAGCAGCTCCTTGTACGGCCTGCAGCGCATGACGGATTCGACGAAGGGCGCCGAGGAGCTGCTCTTGGCTTTGACACAGCAGGTGACGAAGGCGGCCACCGAGCGGCGGGGCTTGGGAGGCGACGTCGAGCCGCGACAGCTCAGCAACGCCTTGTACGGACTCCAGGGCTTCAGCCTCTCCCAAAGACCCGCCGTGCTCCCAGCGCTGCTCCGAGCTCTCGCCAAGTGGGCCACGCCCGCCGGGACGCCCCCCCCTCCTGCTCGGGGCTTCTCGGCTCAGGGGCTCGGCATGGCCCTCTACGGTCTGCAAGGCATCGGCCGCTGCGCGGAAGTGGAGGAGCTACTTGAGGCCCTTCTTCCCTATGTCCGCGGTGCCGCTCCACTGGACGGCCAGGCGGTGGGCAATGCCTTGTACGGTCTGCAGAGTCTCAACAGCGACTCTGAAGGCCCCCCCTCCCTCATTAGCCTCTCTTTCTTGGTTTTTGGGGTCTCAGCCTCTCTGTGTCTTGGTGGAAGACTATGGTGTGATATAGGTCTGAGGAATCGTTAGCACGGCACTCCTGCCCACTCCGCGCCAAGTTGTGCGTCGGCTTCTCGGCGTCTTTGCATCCAAGCTGAAGTCCTTCGTCGGCAAAATGACCGAGCAGGACACGGGTCGTTTATTGAGGGGTTCATGACGACAGGCTCCTCAAAAGCTTGAGCTGCCAGCATTGCTGCTGTCTCTGGAGGAGGTGAGCAATGCATTGTATGGCCTTCAGTTCATGGACCCCTCCCTTCCGGAGGTGCCTCATGCGAAACGAGATTCGGACGGGTTCGGCATTGCGGGTTGCAGAGTGCAGGGTTGGGAAAGGACTGCATCTTTGTTGTGTGTGGCAAACAGTACGTTTGTCTTCGCCCTCATCAGGTGGCTGACGTGGTGGAGGCGCTCGTCACATCAGCCAGGCGCACGACAGAGAGGTCTCCGAGCCAGCGGCAGCAGCGGAGTCGGCATCCTGTGAACCCTCTGCAACACTCCCAGCCGAGGTGCGACAAAGGGTGGGGAAACTTGGGGGCACTGACAGGAGAGATGTCCGCTGATCTCGAGGCTTCCATCGAGATTTCTGGAGGAGGCCTTCCCTTCCCCGCTCGAGTCAGGAACAGGCGGAGAAGCGGCGCGGTATTGGCTGGACCTGGGCTGCGACACGGGCTCCTTCGTTCGTGGCATCGCGCGACACCGCCCGGAGCTGCGTGTCATCGGCCTGGAGCTGCGAGCCCAAGCCGTGGCTTTCGCCAAAGCCAGAGCACAGCAGCAACGCCTTCAGAACGCCGCATTCCTCCAGGCACAGGGGAGGAGAGGAGAGAGGTAGAGAATGGTAGAGACGTGTTGAGGCTCGAGTGGCTCTAGTGGACTGCGAGTGTGGGATTCAGGGGAATGCCAACGTCGAGTTGGCAGCGTTGCTGAAGCAGCTGGGAGAAAACGACGGCCAGGCCTGTTGTGGGAGATTCGTTCATCAAAGAGAGAAAGACACAGAGAGAGAGCTTGTAGCCATTTTGGCTCAAGTGCTGCACCCTTGTGGGGAGGGCCTGTTCAGCCCTCTCTGCATCGGGGGGGAGACGCAGAGTTCACTCGGGGCTGTTACCCCCTTGGGAGCTTCTGTCGTTTTCCCCAGCGGTGCTTGAGCTTTCCGCCTGCTGCCGTTTTGCTTAAGAGGCCCCGAACCTGACCGCGGCCCTCCCTTCGGGGGGGTGGCCCGCGAGTAGGGGGGTGGAGCATACCACATCACTGCGGAACTCGGGGTGACCTCGCTCTACTACCACCTGCCGAACTATGTCGAGTTCCTCGCGATCCAAGCCGGGGGGGGAAAAGAACCCCAGAGGTGGGCGAAGCCGAGTGGAAAGAGATCCATCGGCAAAGCCGGGGAGGACTAACATAACATGGCAAGAACAGTGCGAATGGGCCGACTATTTCAAAGCAAAGGGGGTTACATGCCGAGCCTGCCTTCATGGACCGTTCTGCCATAAGAGCCACGACAGTGGCCCCACATGTTACAAGCACCGCGTAGCCGGGGGGACGTGTGTGGCTGCGGGGAAAACAATGCCATACAGTGACTACGTCCGCTTCGAAAGCGAACAAGGGACGGCCCTGCTGTACGAACCAGATCCCTTGGACCGGTGGATCGGCAAAGACGTGAAGAAAAACTGGAAGACGGGGAAATACAAGAACCGTGCGACGGGGGAGATTCTCGACGAGGCCAGTGCCCAGAAATGGGAACAGTACATGCAGCGACATAATGCGAGAAGGGAGACAGGACGGCAAGCTGACAAACTGGTCGCCATCGTCACGGAAGCCAACCCCAAAATCGTTACAGAGCTTCTCCTCTTCATAGCAAAGCACCCGTGGAAGGTGGGGGCGCTACTGAGCCAGGCGAAGCAAGAGTTCAAAAGCCAGCGCACACCGCCCAAGGAGGGGGAGACAAGCAGCCATGACAAGAAGAAGGGGGAGAAGCCGAAGAAGGACAAGAAGAAGCACGAGCGCAAGAAGCACAAAAAAGAGAAGAAAGACCGGGAGAAGAAGGACAAGAAGAACCGGAAGAGCACAGTGGCAGGGGAGAGTCGTGAGAAAAAGGTAGGGCGAACCGCAGTCAGCCTAGGGGACGAGTGCGAAGACAGGCCAAAAGGAACCAAGCGGGCCAGCGCCGAAGGAGAGGCAGCCAGCGCCAGCTCTGGGGGACGACCGCCGCCAACCAACCACAGCCCGACTCAAAGAGAACGTGGGCGAGGTGGGGAACGGCAACCAGGGGGAGCAGCAGGACATGCCCCCCGCCAAGTCCGCCTACTACCTGGTTCCATGTGGCGCGCAGTGAGACGCGTGCAAGAACATATGCGTGGAAAAGCCGCGGCGTGAGCTACAAGCAGTGAGCGGGGGAATACCTTGGCAGTTTTTCTTTGTTTGCTTACAATGTTAAGTATAATTCAAGACGGGCCGCTGGAGCCACTCAAACCAACCACCGACTCGGGCCACATGCCCATGCATTGCACTGCACTAAATTGCGGTAGAGACTTGTTTGCAGTTTTGGGGAGAACCCTTCAGCTCAACTTTTCAATAGGAACCTAGAAAGAGACTTTGCAGCATAGGTGACGACCCCAGGTGATGCATACTAGCGATTTCGTTGTTTTGGCGTGGTCCTTAGAGTGTTGTGGTTTATGGGGGGCGTTCACCGTGCACTCGTTTCAGTGGGGGGTTTTTGCCTGTCGCAGGAACTTAGGACTCAGCCTTAGAGGGCGCGGCGATGAGGCCGGGAAGCGCGTTAGTGTAAAGGGCTTTAGGGGGGATTCCTGCCAGGCAAACACTACCATTCACACACACCTTTTGTCTTCGTTGGCCGACCTCTGACCCCAAAGCCTTCTCTTCCACTGCCGCAGTGGGGAGAGGGGGGCCGAAGGCCCGGGTCCGCCTGGCGGACTCATCCCTCGCAGTCGAAGTCGAAGTCGAAGATAGAGAAAGCTACACACAATTCCGGGGGATGACCGCTCCGAATCAAGCTGTATACTGTATGCCCAAACATATCTGAATTCGTCCTGATCAAGCCTACTGCTTAGAATGAGTCAACCCGGGGAGAAAACAACAGGCATAGTGCAGCTACCCCGACAGAAATCTTATCGCATTTGTTGTTGCATACCCTCTCCTACTGGTGATGTAAGCTGTCTGCGCATCGCGGGGAAGGCTGCAACACTATGTACCATGAATATGTCATGTAAAGATGGTGGAAGACCGAAACAAATAGCTCCAACAACTATGTCCTGCTTTTGCGGTCATGAAACCATGAAACCTTCACTCCCCTCGAAAACGCCAGTAAAAGGCGGGGCGGGCCCGCAGTGCCCGAGGGGCATGCCCCTATGTCAGCACAGCAAAGCAAAGAACCCAAGCTCGACTTTAGCACAGCCAGGCCAATCAGGGCATAGCCCCATTGGGTCCTGTCGAAACCCTACCTGGACTTGCGGGTGCGAGTTCGCCTCCTCTTACCTGGCAGAGAGAGTGAGAGAGAGAGGGAGAGAGAGAGTGTGTCTTGAAGGTAATGCTTACATACTCACGGTCTGGTGTTTCTTGGACAAGTTATGGCCTCAATTCCACGAGATGCGATACGAAATGTTTGTTGGGGGACTCATAAAGTGTGTAGTTGACTGAACACAGTCCCGGCCCCAAACTGCATGGGTCCACACAAACTGGTAGAATCTCTCAAACCTTTATAGTCCAATATACTTTTCGCTGCCTTTCGAGAGTTGTTCGACCAGTGTGTCACGTTCCCTCAAAGCCGCTAACAAAAGGGTGGTCCATGAAACCTGGGGCCTAAAACCCGCCCCTCATGCCCTGCTGAAGAAGAGAGAGTGTATGTGGAAAAATCAACGGAACCGAGCAACCAAGATCAACCGCTTTCCCCAGTACCTCACAGACATTCCCTTCGTCAAGCCGATCAGTCCGACCTTCAGCCATTGCCATTCGGCATTAGAGCATTCATATGTGCATCATGTTCATTCGCTGTAGTCTTGGGCTCCTGTCATGTAACACAGAGAGAGAGAGAGAGAGAGAGAGAGAGAGAGACCGGGGGCCGCATTCAGGAGGGGGCTTCAGTGGGGTTGCAGGGGCAAACAAGCGCCCGAGCTGCTAGTGGTCCTCAAGCGTGTTATACGACACGCCAAAGACTGGGGCATCCCCACATGGATTGTGAAGCTGGACGTCCGCAAAGCGTTCGATAGTGTTTGGCAGGAATCCATGGGGGATATGGTTGCTTCCAAAGTTGGGGGGTTGAGACAGTCTGGGGGAGGCAGCATCGATGGGATGCCCTGGGAGGCCAGAGCGTGGCTCGGCCTCCTCGAGGCTAGAGAGGTCAGGGTCGCGGTTGCGGACACGTACCCCAAACCAACGGGGTGCGCCAAGGTTCTCCTTATAGTCCCGTGCTCTTTGGGAGAGTGGTTGCTGACGACCTTGCGGGGGCCCTCCAATCCACCCAGAGGCTTTTGCCACCAGCCGAGGGACCACCCCCACCACAATCAGGGGGGGCATACATGGATGACACCTGTATCTGGAGTCATGATCGTGCTCATTTGCAGGCATCCCTCGCAGCGTTGGAGCGACAGCTCCGCAAACACGGCCTCACCATTAACCCCGCCAAAACCGCGATCATTTTCAGCATGAAGACTGGGGGAGGCAGCTTTCAAATCGGGGGGGAAGAGGTGGCGTGCAAACCCTACCGTACGGTAGTCACGGCCTTGGGGGCACCTATCACGTTTGGGGAGGAGGTGGCAGCATCAATCTCGGAGTTGCAGCACCGAGCCAGGCGAGCTTTCCACAAGCATGCTAAGCTGCTCTGCGCGCCCACTTCCCTGGATAGCCGCATCAAGCTTCACCAGACTCTGGTCAGGGGGGCAGCCACTTGGGGTTGCGAAGCCTGGCCTGTCACTGACGCAATTCTTCGAGCGTGCAGCTAGGGCAGGTGAGACGGAGGGGCGGCGGCCGGGGGAATCATGGGAGGAGTGGAATGTGCGCACGCTACGGGGGGCTCGGGTTGCTTTGCACAAGGCGCAGGTGTTGCGGTGGAGCACTTTTGTTCTTGAACGTGTGTGGGACATTTGGGGGCACATGGCTCGCGCTGAGCTTGGAGGCAGACCCATGCTCACGTGGAAGAACCTAGAATGGTGGGGAGCGGAGGTGCGCAAGCCAAGAAAGGAGCGCCAGTACTGGCACAAAGGCCGCTTCAATGCACACGGGGACCCGGAGCGGCAAATTGCTAAAGTCGCGGGGGAGTCGTGGCAAGGCACAGCGAGAGACCTCAAAGTCTGGAGCACGTTGGCAAGCGAATTTATTGCAGCCTTTGATGTGCCCTGGGCCTCAGGGCAACAGAGCAGCCTTACGAACCTCACACCTAACACTAGCAGGGGGGGCAGGAGGCAGCAGCTGACGAATGAGACAGCCTAGTTGAAAGCACAGCACTTGCCTTGTAACCGCCAGCCAGTGCAGAGGGGAGAGAGAGTTGCAGTTGACGCCAGTGATGCACAGCCGTTTGCTTGTTGCATGCAGTCTGGCAGCCACACACATGTTAGCATGACAACCTGACTTGCAGCGTTCAGTGCTTTGAAGTCCCACGACGCACGAACTGGGCCGGCAAACATGCGGGCAGCAGCTTTTTACGTACTTGTTCTCCTCTTCTGGCAGGGCCGAGGGTCCGTTAAGCCCAGGGGGGATGCCTCACCGGCACACGGCACCACGACCGCACCTACCACCACGGATAGGGGCACCGACCCGTGGGAGCAGACAGCTCCTTGGACTGAGCAGACAAGCCCCACACACACCGACTCCGCAGCAGCCGCTCCAGCCACACGGCTTTCAGAGCAGCACACAGCTGCATACCATGAAGCGGGCCCGCAGCTACCGCACAACGAAGCCGCAATAGCCACACAAAGCGAGCCAGCACAGGCCATTCGGGAACCCAGGGGGGACGTCAGCCCCAGGTGCAGGCCGAATGCACCCCACATGCCACCGGCAGAACAACGCAGCCCGTGCCTGAACGGACCACCACAAGACGCCCCAGCAGGAGTGGACCAAGCAGCCAGCTCCCTCAGCACCTGCACCTCGCACAGTGTATGCAGTACCGCGGAGCCGTCCCCGCAGTCTGGCGGACAACACACAGAGCCAGCAGGCAGTGGCATGGCCAGCAGCAGCTGGTGTCTTGCAGAATCCGAGCCCCCAGCACAGGATGCCCAGGGGCACCGAGCCCGGTGCACGCATCTGACACCAGCCCAGCTTGACACACATGCCGAGCCACCACAGCACCCGGCGCAGCCACCGCAGCTCACGACAGCCCACCTCGGCACACAGACCGAGCCACCGCCAGGACCACAGGGGGAGAGCACCCAAGCACTGCAACAGCATGCGCCCAGCCCACTGCAGCTCCAGCTCCGGTCGGCATCGCAACATGGGGCTGTTATGCTCCACCCTACGAACCCGACACAGACCCATGGGCCGTGGAATCCGCAGATGAAGCCAACAGACCAAGCCAACCTTCGACGAGCACAGGCTGCCAGCACCAGCGAGTCACGCGGCACCAGCAGGGGTACTATGCGCCTGCGTATGACCCAGACACTGACCCGTGGCACGCCGACGAGGAGGAGGACACAGCGCCAGCAGGGAGGTCGCCTGGTCTAAGGGGGGATGCAGTGGGGGTTGCAGCGGCGGCAACAGCCACCCCATACCCCAAAGCGGGGGGAACACTGCAATACAACGTACCACCGTCACAGAACCAGTAGGATTACACCCTCACATACCTGCCACCACTACCACCTTCCAGCAGCGCCGCACCGCAACAGCAAGTGGCCCACACGGCAACAAACCACGAGCAACACGCAACAACAGCCTCACCAGTGTGCCCCCCAGGGCAAGACACCACAATTCAACTGGGAGCGACAAGCTCAGTCCCCCCCGATCAGGGGTCGTGCCCTGCAGCGACAGGGAGGCAGGAGCAGCACTCCGACCCAGCAGCAGCAGCCGTCGGTCACACAACAACACCACAACCACCACAGCTACAGCACCCACCGCAGCGGCCGGCAGGAGACGGCAGGCAAGGAGCTACAGCAGTTGCCCAGCATGCGCCCCAGCAACCGAGCACCACGACCACCGAGCACCAACCACAGACCGAGGCAACGCCAAACCGCGACCAGCAGCCACAGCAACCGCCCCGGCAACCACCCAGGCCGGCACAACCGCAGGGGGGCGACACGACTGCCCCACAGCCCAGCCAACAGCAGCAAGGCCAGGACCCATGTGCGAAACATCCATCACAGCCGGCGCAGACCCAAGTGCAGCAGCAGAAGCCCGACGCAGTCCCGCGGCCCGTGCAACATGCACCCGCCACACCAAGTCAGCAACACGCTCAGCAAGACACAGGGCAAGCACCACCGCAACAAGCCCACGCAGACAAGCCGCAGCCTTGGGAGGAACTCGAGGAGCAGCAGTTACCACAAGGGGGGGCTGGGGGCGGCGGGGGGTCAGCACAAGCACACCCACGACCTTACCACGAAGGACACGGGGAACAACGCATGAGGGGGAAAAGGTTCAAGGCAGCCGGCCAGGAAGCCTACGCGCAGAGAGGCTGGCACAAAAGAGATGACCAGACTTGGCGGGATGTGGCACACCACGTGGGGTTGCGAGAGGAAGACGACGAAGAGGAGTGGGCCAAAATCCTCGCAGCCGGCCCTCGCAGGGGAGTGAGGATGGGAACGGAGCCCAAGCAGCCCCTGCAGGTTTCCCCGCAAGACAGAGCTGCCAAAATCGAAATGCTAAACAGGCACCACCTTCCGTGGGGGACCATGCCCCAACACAGTGCCAGCATGCAAGGCACACATACACAGCAGCAGCCATCACCGCCAGAACAGCGCAGCGGGCCGCCGAGCCAGTCCAGCAACAGAGGAGGGACATCAGGGGGGCAACCACGAGACCCCAGAAGACGCCGAGCCAGCGGCAGCAGCAGCACGAACACAACATGGCGGCCGCAACACGACCGCCGACGGTGGGAAGGATACATCAACGTTATGTTGATTTCCCCTGGGGGAGCGGCCCGACCCCAAACATTTCCACCTGAGCTACCCATTGCGGCGGACACGTTCTTGCACCTCCGTGCTCTCCCACATGGTGTCTGGGCAGGCATTGTCCTCGCAAGACACTCTACAGGGGGCCCAGAATATAGCATGGCGCACAGGGGGTTCACACGAGCACGCCAAGAACGACGCAGAGGTCTGTCACCCCCGGCCGGCCACATCGGAGTGAACACCGCCTTCGCTCTGCTGCCTTGGGGAGAAATCACAGGTGGGAAACCCACCAAGTGGCTGCTGCATAGTACAGCTGTCAGCCAGATCCGTGACAGTGAAGCTACGGACCTTCGACCGGGCACAGGCTACATCTTAGAGTGGCAAGGGGGGACAGCAGCTGGGGGAGGCCATTGGCAACTCGGCAACATCCCTCCCAAAGCAGCCACACAGTACTTTTACGACTGGGCCTACCAGAGGAATGTGGGGCCAGTTTACCACACTCCGCCCAGGAGTTCGACGTTTCCCCCGAGCCAGTGGGAAATCATGGCACTGCGCCTGCTGCCGACGCCACAGCCAAGCCGGGGGCAACAAAGCAGGCAAGCTACTGCAAACTCCACGGCGGCGACGGCAGCACAACCGGCACCTCCACCACCACCACCACCAGGGCCTCCGCCGGAGTCCCGTGAAGCCACCACCCGTGAGCCGGCCGGTGAGGAAACAGAGCACGATGAAGCAACACACATGCAAGTAGCAGAGCAAGGGGGAGCTGCTAGCTCAAGCCATGGTCGTCCACCGCTTCCGTCGACGCTGACTGCGGCGGCAGCCGTCACCACGGAAGCTGCCATGATACGCTTCCACTTGCGGGAGCTTGCCCTTCTGCTGGATGCGCAGTCGTGGGGGCACGAGGACCAGTCGTCATAGTGGGGGCGCAGCAGGCCGTGGCCGGCTGTTTGAAGGAGCCGCCACCCAAACGGCCGAAGGCTGGACCGTGTGGAAATCGCCCGCATGCGTATTGAAGACCTGGGCACCTCTGATGGGGGAGAAGATGGACCGAACCAGCAAGCCATCATGAGGGATGTCAAGGAAGCTCGGCTTGAAGTGGAAAGGGCCAGAGCAGCTCTTGAAGATGCCACCCATACACAAGGGGGGCTACAAGTTGCCAACAGCTTTGAAGGCCTGTCGGATGCCCACATGGCTTTGGAGACCGCGGAGTATGCAGCTACACACGGGGACCTGGACTGGGTCTCGACCAGCTGGGCAGCCACGGTCAACTCCCTGCTCGGGACGCCTCGGACGTCGCTGCCCTGGAGGAGGGGGGCGAAGAACAACCAGCGCCTCGATCAGGGACCCCTGAGGAACGCTTGCAAGCAGTGTTGCGATCGATCCGGGGGCTTGTGTCGTTTCAGCAGCGGGGGCAAGACCAGATACGGATCCTCCTGGCGGTCATGACAGAAAAGCTTGAGCAGATGGTGCACGTGGACACCCAGACGACAGACGCAGGAGAAGCTCGGCCCTTGCTGGGGCCACCTGCAACTCCGGCGAGCCAGTGGAAACCACCGCTGGGAGCTGCGCAGTGGTCCGGGAGCGTGCCTGCTTCTGGAGACAGCCAGGGGGGACACAGTCCTTTCCGAGCGACGATCCGTGGGGGCCCACCGATGATGACCTGGTGGCTGCCATGGAAGAAGCTGAGCGACAGGCTGAAGCAGAGGCCATGCGTGAGGCTGAAACGGTGGCTGCTACGGTCATGCAAGAAGACTGGGACTCTGTGGGGCCAGCTGAACTCGGGGAGCAAGCACACCTGAGCAGAAGTAGCAGTCATAGACGCCGCCGAATGCATGCCGCTGTTTATGATGATGACGGCAACTTCTGGCATCCGGGGGACATGTAAAGGGTCTGTGTTTGCCGGTTGGGGGCTAGGTTCGTGCTGTTTCGGCTGCTTTACATGTTGTCTGATGCCAGGGGGAGCCGCTTCGAGTGATAATCACCGGAACTGTAAGAGAATGCCAGAACTCTTGCTTTCCAATACAGTAGCGGCAACAGTTAGTCTTGGTCCGGCCCTCAGAGTGCAGTGTGTTAGCTTAAGTGTGTACCGTAAGTAGTGCAGTCGTGCAGTCGTGCAGTAAAGAAAGAGGGGGACCGTGTCACCGCAGAGCCTGTGACCGGAGAAGCCCGGCACTTTTGGGCACACTGCGCAGTAGTCCAGCCCATGTGGGAAGAGGCGCGAGGCCGGGGGGTCAATAGGTTAGTGTACAGGGTCGGGGGATACAACGGATCCGGCCAGCGCAACTCTCCAACACAGGGGGTTCTCACACAACAGACTGAGACCAGTGCGCGCGCGCAAAAAGGGTCCGCTCCTCTCTGCCTGAGTGCAAGCAAGAGAGACCTTTTTAAACAGTCAGAGCCGAGGTCAGAGAATAGCCATCCAACCACCTCCGCAACAGTCGGGGGCGCACAAGCGGGCGGTGTAGGGGGTCAAACCCCTACACCCTAACCCTGGCGAAAGAAAGAGAGAGAGAGAGAGAGAGAGAGAGAGAGAGAGAGAGAGAGAGAGAGAGAGAGAGAGAGAGAGAGAGAGAGAGAGAGAGAGTAGCCATCTTGGCTCAAGCCGTGAGTGGTTCAAGGCCTGAGCCCCGAGTGACAGAAAGCCAGGGAAGGCCTCAAACCCGGGGGAGCAGAGAGAGGGGAGCGAGTGTGTGCCGCTCCTGACATAGCCCCGCGTGCGAGCCCTACTACGTGACTGCCGCACTACGCGTGTACACCGGTGCCGCCCTGCTCCGCGAGTTCTCCGAGTCCAAAGCACCAGGGCATCCACACGCTGACCCTTCGGGACAAGGCCACTCCTCTACCAGTGGGGGATCGGCGAACCTACAGGCCCACGCCGTCGACTGCCCGATCCGCCGCACCGTGACCGTGGGCGGGGGAAGCCTTCACTTACCTGTCCGTGATACTACTTGCTGCTGGGCGAGATAGTTCTCCTCGCGGGGGAGATTGTCGTCATGGCCACCGGAGCGGGCCTCGAAATGCAGGTCGACCACCAAGGTGCCTCCCCAACCAAAAGGCGAGCACCGGACAAAAACGATGACCTCGCACTCAACATTGACATCATCCGTGAGGCGATCAGGGGGGAACTCAAGGAAGCCCTCTCCGATGTCAAACAAGATCTGCGTTCCTTTGCTACGCGGGTGGACAACGTTGAGAGCCAGGTGACTAGGAAGATGCAGCAGACCATCAACCTCCTGGACGATATGACCACTAAGTATGCAGCCCACGGGGACATGCTACAGCAGCTCCAGGAAGCCAACAAGGAAGTGAACCTCCGACTCGAACGTCTGGAAAAAGGGGGGGGGGAGCTTCTTCCGTGGCCGGGAGCACAGCAGCCTCTGACAACTCCAGACGGCCCGCGCTGATCGTCGGGGGATGGGATCCAGACCAAGACGCTGCAACAACGAAAGAAGCAGCGGGGGATGTCTTGAAGACGGTCGGCGCACCCATCGCTCTGGACTCCCTCTTCGTTCCTGGAGTTCGACGCGGTTACGCCATTCTCCCTATCGATGAGCGCATGGGGGAGACGTTCGAGCAGCGCAAGCAACGCATCCAAGAGGTCATCGCAAAGGTCAGAGATGCAAATATCCAGCTGGGACGCCGGCCAGACGGGGGGACAAGGCGAGTTTGGATTGCGATGTCGCAGCCTCCCGATCGACGCCGCCGAGCCCGCCTCGCAGCTAAGGTGAAGCGCCTGTACCTCACCTTGGGGGGAAGCAAGGACGTCCTTCAGTTGGAGTTGAGCACCGGCACTGCGTGGATCAACAGCGTGAAGGTCAGCTCGGCAACCGCCCCAAAACCAGGGGGAGCAGAGGAAGCCGGCCCGGGATGGATCAGCCTGGCCGAGATAGCCAAGGCGACGAGAACCGCTCCAGAGGCAGTCTCCATGGCCTGGTCTCCGCTTAAAGCGGAGATCAATTGAACCGCGGGGGACTCGCGGACGTTTCACCCCCAGGCCGAGGGGGGATAAAGACCCGGCCAACACTGGGCCATGACGTGGAACGTCGGGGGACTCACGGCAGACAACCTGCTGAAGCTCCACGACACCTTCGACGGCAGCCCGGAACTGCACTGCATCACTATCGTCTTGCTGCAGGAAATCATCTGCGAGCCAGGCCTTTTTCATGCAGAGTCAGACACATGGCGAGTTGTTTATGGCAAGTGTGAGGGAGACTTCCGAGGCGAGGGGGTGGCGCACACCTCCAAACACCACACACACCACCACAGCTGCGTTACCACCGGGGGAGTAACAACCACACTGAGAGCAACCGCAGACAAAGCAACAATCAGAGCGCTAGCAGGACACATCGCACACCATGCCACCATCCAGCAAACAGAGATCATACTCTCCGAGTGGGAGGGAAACCTGGGTGACCACCGACGCTGTCTACTGGGTCTAGATGCCAACGAGGCCTTTACCCCACCCCTCACAAACGTGCCAGGCTGCTATGCGATCACGGGCCGGGGGGAAACGCTGCTCGAATGGGCCAGTTCACACAGCATCACCCTTCCACCGCAACAGCTCCACCTTCCAAGCTATCACCCATACAACCAGACCATGCAATCCCGCCGGCTGGACTACATTCTGGTCAAGGGGATAACAGCGGGAGCTGGAAGAGTGATCCCCTGCCGCGACAGAGCCTCCTCCGACCACGACGGAGTTGCCGCACCCATTGGCGCACACAAAGGGGGAAGCTCAGCCCGCACGACCTGGGGCCCCCGACTCCGCCACCCCACCAAGTCGAGCAGCTACTGACCGTTCCACCCCCGAGGGGCCCAGGGGGGAGGACCCACGCAAGGGACACAACAAGTTCCAGCAAAGCGCCGAGCTGAGGGGAATGCGCAGACACGCCCAGCACTGCCCACCCGGCCCTGCAGCCAGAGCAGCATGGAAGGCCATAGCAAAACGGCACAAACAAGAGCACCGAGCTTGGAGCCAGGCAGGCCGAACAGGCCGCGCAACTAGACTGGAGGTCACTACGCACCCTCCAAAAAGCCGGAACGCACCGAGGCTGGCAACTCCAGTTGCAAGACAACCCCGATTGGCAGACACAGCTCCACAAGCACATGCGCTCCATCTTTGCCAAACCCATCCCTCTCGGGGGGAGTGCGAGAATTACCACGCTCCGTGACCAGCTCCGGCGCAGATGCAAGCTCACGCCATGGCAGCCGTTCCACATCGCAGAGCTCCAGCGCCTTGGCTGCTTCGTGGAAGATGCCATCGGGCCCGGTGCTTTTGTTGCTCCCACCGCTTGGCTGGTAGCTGCTGGCCCACGACGGCTGGGGGGGGACCATCACGTATGTCATGAATGACATGCTCTACACAGCCAAGGTCCCCGAGACCATCGATCGGGGGATCACGGTGTTACTGCCCAAAGTCCCCACACCACTCAAACGGACCGATACACGAACCATCACGCTCAGCAGTACTTTGCTCAAGCTCGCAGCAGCTCCTCCTCGCAAGGGGGGGAGCCAACATCCGGGGGAGGCTACCTTGCAGTGGGCCCGACATGGCAGGCAGGGGGTGGAACTTGTGGCAACAATTCGACGCGTTACACAAATGGCAAAAGACTGGGGCGTGCCCACATGGCTCGTCAAATTGGACATACGCAAGGCGTTCGATAGTGTTTGGCAGCATAGTATGAGTGAGCTAGTCGCAGCGCGCGTCGAGGCCTTGAGGGGGATACAATTACACCGGTACCCCAAACCAATGGCATTCGCCAAGGCAGCCCCGACTCCCCCGACCAGTCAGCCATCCAGGCAACGCCCAGCCCAGGGCCCAGACGCACAGGGGGGGCCCCGACCACCGAGAGCCGGGGGAAGCTTCCTCGACGACACCTACCTTTCGTCACAAGACAGACACCACCTACAACGCCTCCTCCACAACCTCGAGACAGAACTTGCGGAGGATGGCCTTCACATACACCCCACTAAAACTGCCATTCTGTTCAGCCAGCCCGAAGGGGGGGGCACCTTCCAGATCGGGAACACTACCGTACCGTGTGCCCCCTACAAAACCGTAATTGCCACTCTCGGGTCACCCATCACCTTCGGGGAGCAGACGGCAGCAATCATTGCGGAGATGAGCCGGAGGGGGAGGCAAGCCTTCGCCAAACACAAAAACATACTCCTGGCGCGCACAAGCATCAAAGCCAGGTAGCGGCCTACACCACTCTAGTGCGCTCCGCCGCACTCTACGCAGCCGAGATATGGCCGGTCAACCAGCGCCTGCTCAAGGCAGCCAACTCCCTGCAAGCCCAGCATCTCAGGCGCATGCTGCACATTGAGAGACGGCCGACCGACCGAGCCGTGGGGCAGACTGGCACATCCGATCCCTTAGGCTAGCACGCCTCCAATTGCAAAGGGGGGGATGGCACCGCTGGTCCACCTTCATCCTGCAGCAAATCTGGTCCCTATGGGGACACATGGCCAGAGGAGGGGAAGAGGTTAACGCCATGGTGCAGTGGAGAAACCTCGACTTTTGGCGCAAAGAGCAACGCAAGCCACGCAACAGCAGAGTCAACCACGCAGCATGCTTCAACCCAGAAGCAGACGTCGAGAGAGCCTTGGAGAGTGTGGGGGGCACGCGCTGGGGGGAGGCAGCCCAGGACCGAGCGCACTGGCGCGAGCTTTCGCAAACCTTTGTCGACCGCTTCGACGTTCCGTGGGCAACCGGGAAACAAATCAGCATACAGGACAACCTCACACCCAACAGCCACAGAGAGAGAGCAACAAGCAGAGCAGCAATCACATAAGAGGGTCCTTCCTTCCCAGCCAGGCAGTGGAGGGGATGGCGCATGAAGGTGCAACCTGAGAGCCACACCAGCCACAACCAAGCACCACAGGGGAGAGAACAGTCACATGTACTTTTGCTTGTCTGCCTGCTTTCTTGTCAGTACATGTCACCTGCGAAGTTGTCAGTGAAGCCTCGCCAGCAGCACGGAACTCAGAGGCGCCCGCAGCAGCGAAAGCTCAGAACCCTGCAAGCCTCTCCCGACAACATGGTCTCCAAGGGGACTGCGTTACTCTGTGTGGCGGCGGGGAGCTTTTTGCTCCTGTACTTGCCGACGGGGTCGGCAACTTACCATGGCCCTGTTGAGCCATCCGGGGGGGACACCCCAAGAGGCACCCGAATGGGACACCCACGAGGCATGCGAGAAGCGATGGGCGCAGGACCGCTCCCGCCGCGCGTTCGGGACCAGACGGCAACAGCGGGAGGGGCACTGCCAACGACTCCCACCACGTACGAACACAGAACAGGAGGAGCTGCAGCACGCAGCAGCCACTACACCACCAAGCCGCAGCAGGACAAATGCCACAACCGCCGCAGCGGACCGGCGTCCTCTTCCTTACCAGCCAGCCGCCGGACAACCCAGCACGACGAGTGGCCCGCGGACTTGCAGACATGTACCAAGAGCAGCGGCAACAGCAACAGCAACAATAGCAACAAACAGCGCAGCAACCATACACCGCAGCGCGGCTAGCCGCAGAGCATGGATTCGCGTCCTACGATGCCCAAGGAAACCTGCGAGACCGGTCGGGGGAGATCATTGAGCCCCCCAGCCCAGCCGACGACCCACCACAAACACCGGAACAAGCAACCGGAGCTCCCATCCGAACCCTGACACAGATCCGTAAACAACCTACCAATCCACCACGCCCACGATGCCACACCCGACCGGGGGAGACCACCACCACAACCAACCACCCCAGGCACCACAAGCAACCACACCGCCGGTGCAGCAGCCAGCCACCGCCACACCACCACATGACAACGCTTCGCCAACACAGCCGCCCTTCCCAGCTGCAGCCGACCCGAGCGGGCAACACACTACCCCAGGAGGCGCAGAGCAACAAGCCACGGCCCAACCAGCAGCCACAGCGTCAGCGTCAGCCGCTGGGGGGGACACACAACCTCGGCTCAATATCAGAGCCCCTTTTGAGGCGGTCACAGGCTCGCGCCTACCACCAGCCGGCATGCGAGCCATCCCAGGGATGACCATGCGAGAACACTACGTTTGGATCACGACGGGGGAGATACCTGCAAGAGAGAGCTGCTACCACACTTCCCCAGCAACGGCAGCAACGCCGACGATGGCGGCAGCATTTTTGGGGGGGACCAACATGGGACCACCCACGCACCACGGCGACGGAACTCCAAAGCAGCCGCAGCAGCAGGTACCCAACGCAGAGCCCAATACCGACATAACAGATTGTTCAATTTTCCCTCATGCCCATTTACATACAGGAATCCAGCGTTTCACCGCAGGTCAAACGTAGGCTCAAGCACAGCCTGACAGCAGAGCGTAGAGTGGAAAAGAATCCAAGCTCGCGCCGAGGTTATAAGAAGTATACTGGTATAAGGGTTTAAACTTTCATGGTAGCGGAGCTGTTGGCAAAGGCCAGCAGCTGATCAAGCAAAGATCCAGGGAAGCCAGCCACGAGCTGGAAAAGGTGAAAAGTGGAAAGCAGGAAGTTACGGTTTACCAAGAGCATCCTGTCGGAGAACAGCGAGGAGTTACGGCTAAGCCAAGAGCACCTTGCAACGTCGGAGAAAAGTGTGGAAGTTGAAGACCTTGAGCCAGATACACAAGGACCTGCCAAAGTGTTGAAGAGATGGAGCAACAACAAGCTCAACAGCCACAGCAACAACCGAACCCTCAGCAGGCAAGGTTGGAAGCGCTGATGAATACCTTAGGTCAAGCTACAGAAGCTATGGCTATGGCAAGAGTTGCGCAAGGAACCGCAGTTCAGCCAGCGCAATTGGCGTCAGCAATGGACGCACTGGCAAAAGATCACCGAAGGCAGCTTCCTCAGGAGGCTCGCCAGCCTCAGTAAGCTTTGATACTGGGGGCAAGATCCCCAAGCCACCGGAAGCATTCAATCCTGCGACGATTGAAGAATAAGTGTCACAATGGAGTGACTGGTCATTTCCGTTCAAGAACTTCTTAGCGTTCATGGACCAAGAATTCCTGAAGGACCTGAAGAAAGCAGAGGAAGAAAAAGCTGTGATAACATCTGAAGTGACCAACACATTCTTTGACAGTGATCAAGCAAGAGTGAACAGAGGAACAAAGCTTTACTCAGTGTTAAGCAGTTACTTGAAGAACAGACCTCTGAAAGTACTGAGAAGCGTAAGCGGGATGAATGGATTTGAAGTGTGGAGAAAGTTGACGGCTGAATTAGAGCCGACGTCCCGTTCAAGGAGTTTAGGTTAGCAATGGCTCAAGCATTGGTTGGATTCCCGGCCATGAGCAAAGGAGCATCGCTGATGGATTACGTCCTGTCCTGACGTATGAGAAGCTCACAGCAGAGTACGAAAAACTCTCAGGGCAGAAGTATGATGACAACTTGAAGATCGGTACACTGCTGAAAGGAATACCACAGCACCTCAAGCAGCATGTGATGGTTGATATCACTGATAAGACCACGTATGAAGAGTTGAGAGCAAAGCTGCTGCAATATGAAAGAAGCAATCAGACATGGTCAGCTGAAAACATCTTAGGATCATTGAGTGTTCCAGACCCAACGTCACACTCAAGCAACAAGGCTTACCAAGGACCAATCCCGATGGAACTTGATAGATTGCACATGAGAAAAGGTAAAGGAGATGGAAAAGGTAAAGGTGATAAAGGAGGAAAAGGAAGCCCTTATGGAAAAGGAACAGACAAAGGAAAGGGCAAAGGATATGGAAAAGGAAAAGGTGGTAGAGGAAGACCGAAAGGAAAAGGAAGAGGATTTGGAAGAGGAAAAGGATTCGGAAAGAAAGGTGGAAAGAGCATAAGGCAGGCTGAAGGAAAAGGCTACGAAAGTGACAAAGGTAAAGGCAAAGGTGGACAGAATGGACCTGTATGTTTCAATTGTGGTAAGACCGGCCATTACGCTTCAGAGTGTTGGTCGGCACCAAAGGGCAAAGGAAAAGGAGGAAAAGGAAAGATTCGCAATGTCCAAGAGACAGGTGAGGAAGAATGGTATGAAGAGCAACCAAGTTCTTCTACACAAGCACAAGCAAGGCCACCACAAGGAGCCAAAGGAAACGAGCAAGTACGTAGGTTGGTGACAACACCTATGCCAGTGATCGAAGAAGTGTTCGAAGATGATGAGGACTATATCGATCTTGTAGGCATGTTCGAAGAGATGGTGATGGACTTTGCTGCAAGAGCAGTAAAGGCCAACACAGTTGTGTTCATGTCAAGCATGGTCGATGAAAGTGATGAAGAAGATTATGAAGAAGATGAACTTCACAAGTGGTATAAAGATCTGCAAGTGGACAAGCAGAATGCCAAGCATGCAAGAGAAAGAGAAAGACTCTTTGGAGTTAACAGTTCTTACAGAAGGAGTGAAGATGAAGAGCCAGAAGTGCATCGAGTACGAGTATTAACTCAAGCTATTCGGAACTTGTTGAAGTTGTGCTAGATAGTGGAGCGGATTGTCATGTACTTCCGCTATGCTATTACAGTGAAGACTTAGGAACAGTTGAGTTCCCAGCTTTGAGAATGGTTATTCAAGATGCCCAAGGCAACAGGATAAGGACTACGGAGACGAGAGCAAACATCACGTTTGAATTCCAAAGGACAGATGGAAGAGTGATAAAAGTGAGAGATTCAGCTGTGTTCGGAGATGTAACACAACCACTATTTGCAGTAGGCAAATTGTGGAAAGTCGGATGGGGACTTGTTCCTCTAGACCAGTTCAATGCTTATCTGAAGAAAGGATCGGCCAGAGTGCCAGTGAGGTTTGCAAGAAACTCAACAGTGACGGACCTCAAGATTTACAGAGCTCAAGTGAAGTTTGAAAGTGATGAACCACAAGTGAGAAAGCTCACACTGCTCAAGCAAATGGAAGATGACTTCGAGAAGATGAAGTATCATGAAGGATGGTTTTTCATGTCAGATGGGAAGCCAGCAAGGATCGATTACGACAAGTATACAACATATGATCCCACAAATGACGACGTGAAAGCATTCAAGTTCAGAACTACTTTGGTATCGAGGTACGATGGTGAGAACATCGTATGGAGCGAACTGGAGTTTGTGGAGTGCGCTGAGAAATGGGAAGACCGAGAAGAGATCATGATAGATGCAGTTGAAGAGAACTCGGTTATCATCACGATCTTGGAGAGAAAGTCTCTAGGACTTGAAGAGTATGGTGAATATGAGAGAGCAGTTCCAAAGAAGAAGAAGGAACAAGAGAAGGAAGTAGAAGCAGCAGACGTGGAAATGAAGGTTCACAAAGAAGGAAGTGACGCAAAGAAGAAAATAGAGCAAGTCGAGAAGGAAGCAGCAGAAGCAATGGAGAACCTGTTTCCAAGTGAACCGCCTGCACCAGAGGATATGAAGGAGTGGAAGAAAATTGAAGAGCAACTGCCAAGTTTAGGAGAGAAGATGGAAGAAGCGATGATTGTGGCAGGAGTTGAACTCAATCCAGAGAGTACACTGAAAGAACTGAGAACAGCATGCGAGTTCCTGAAGATAGGAAAAACTGGAAGCAAGACTCAAATTATGGCAACGGTTGAAGCAAGCCGTATCAGCAAACAAGATGAAAGAATTGGTTGAGATCTCTAGAGGACTGGAAATAGAGTTCACAAGAGAACCAAAAGGAGAAAAGAGACCAGAGATGCCAACAGATGAGGAAAGAAAGAAACATGAATTGACGCACCTACCAAAAGCTGATTGGTGTGAGAGCTGTCAAGCGACAAGGTCAAGAGAAGACAATTTCGATGTGTCTGAGAAGAAGAATGAAGCATCGTTAGTTTCAATGGATTTCAAGTTCACTGGAACGCGAGACGAAGAGAATACAAAAGACAACAAAGATGCATTGACAATCGGACTGGTGATGGTTGATGAAGCAACAAAGTTCGTACATGTCATCCCAGTAGCAACAAAAGAAGCGACAGCATACGTTGTTGAAGAAGTCTGCAGAGTGCTTATGCTGTTGAATTCTAAAGTCATTCTGAGAACTGACACAGAACCAGCAATGATTTCTCTGAGGAAGAAGGTACAGGGAATAAGGAAGATGAAGAATCTTGACACAGAGATACAAGATGTGGCACCAGATGAACACCAAGGATTGCAAGTTGAAAGATGGGTTCAAACAGTTCGGAACTTATCCAAGACACTGGTGTATGGAGTTGAATCACAAGCAAAAGTGAAGATTACTTCAGAAAGTACGCTGTATCCATGGGCAGCAAGGCATGCAGCATTCCTACTGAATAGGTTTGTTGTGAAGAAAGGATCAACATCGTTTGAAGTGCTATTCGACAGAGAGTACAAAGGAACATTAGCGCCATGGGGAAGTGTAGTATTGGCAAAGCCAGTACCAAAAGTCAAGGAAAAAGGTGAAGCATGGAGAAAAGGAATCCTCGTTGGAAAAGACTCGTTGAACAACCTGAATCTGATAAGCACAAGACAAGGAATCATCAAGAGTAGAACGATAAGACAGTGTACGCCACTGTATGATGTTGAAGTGCTAGCAGAAGCAACAGGAACACCGTGGAACTACGCACAATACATGTTGGTTGGAAGGAAATCAACGAAGAGATTGCCACCACACAGTGGAATCGAGATGGCAATTGGTGACATGCCAGAGATTGTTCCAAGGAAAGAAAGAAGCCAAGAACCGGAGGATGAATTGAAAGATTACAGCCCAAGTCAAGAAGCGGCGTCAGATCCGCAAAGTGAGACTGAACAAGACATGGACGAAGACCCAGGTGAAGGACATGTTGGATCATCAAGCAGTAGCTCAAGCAGTCGAGGAAAAGGAGTCACAAGAAGAAGAAGTGAAAGAAGTGATGAATCCGATGAACTGATTTCAGGAGAGAATCCACCGCCAGCATCGCCAAAGAGGAACCTTGAAAAAGGCGAGCAGCCCGAAGCGGTGAGACAGAGGATGGATGAAGGACCGACGGAAGTTGAAGAAAGACCAGAGAAGTTTATTGCCGTCGGGGAAGCATCAAGCTCGGTGAGAAGAGTCATCGATATGAGAAGTGTGAAGAAGATAGAACCATTCCTAAGAAAGGAACTTCCGCAGTATCATGATGATGAAGAAGTCGAGTTGGAAGAATTTGAAGAAATGGAAGCTGAGTTTGATGAAGAGGAAGAATGGCAAGAATCAGATGGTGAAGAAGAGATACCAGAAGATATGCCAAAATGGTCGAATGATTTCGAAAGTGGACCACCAAAGTTAGCTGATGAAGACATGGAGAAAGTTGAGAGTGTGTCCAAGAAGCACGAGTTGGAGAGACTTGAGAAGATGAAAGTACTGAACAAGTTGCCAGAAGGAACAGACATTTCAAAGTACAAGTATCTGTCGACGAAGATAGTGTACGACTGGAGGCACAGGGACAAAGAATGGAGAAGAAGAGGACGACTGGTAGCAAGAGAGTTCAAGTGGTTAGGTGGTACAGATATTGCAAGTTTGTTTTCGCCAACCGGTGTAGCAAGCGCAGTGAAGCTACTGTCAGCCCTGTTCGCATCTTCAGAAGGATATACACTTGGAAGCATCGATGTCGGAGACGCCTACCTAATGGTGGAGCAGGAAGAGCCGACTGTTGTTGAAGTCGATGGAGAATTTTATGGACTCGGTTTTACGTTACCCGGTCAGCGAATCGGGAGTGCAGCTTGGTTTGGGAAGTTGAAAAGCTACCTAGAGGAGTACGGGTTAGCAAGTGACAGTGGGCTCCCGGCACTATTCTCAAGACAACCAGACAAAGAAGGATTTGGGATAATTGTGCTGAGTCATGTAGATGACATGGAGCTGTACGCATCAAAAGAAGAGTTCAAGAATTTGGTCGAATTCCTGAGGAGCAAAGGATTGAAGATCAAAGTGGAAGGACCATTGGATGAGAAAGAAGGGTCAATGAGTTTCCTGAAAAGAAGTTTCAAGTCGATGAGCGATGGAAACGTAGAGATCACGATGAATTCAAAGTACATCGAAGGACTGATAGAAGTGCTCAAACTAGAAGGAGCATACCCAAAGAAACTACCGTGTCCAGCAGACAATGGAAGGTCATTTCAGTCAAAAGAAGGTGGAATGGAACCGCTGAATGCAGAAGATCACCACACGTTCAGAAAAGGAGTAGGAATACTACTGTATCTTGCGCCCGAGAGGCCAGATATCATGTATGTCTTGAAGAAGCTGTCAACAAAGCTCGCATCACCCGTTGAAGCAGACATGGAGTTGCTAAGGTACGTTGGAAAGTATCTCAAAGGGTCGCCTGAACTTACGTTGGTACACCAGGAGAGCTACCCTGGAAAGAGTTTTCTGGAAGTGAAGAACAGAAGCA
Organism: Symbiodinium sp. CCMP2592; assembly: GCA_905221615.1. NCBI lineage: Eukaryota > Dinophyceae > Suessiales > Symbiodiniaceae > Symbiodinium > Symbiodinium sp. CCMP2592. Next base: position 133,571 of record CAJNDT010005813.1, on the reverse strand, counting down.
ACGAAGGTAAGGTCGAGAGAGACAACTACAAAGTGCCAGCACTCATAGAAGTGATAAGCGACAGTGATTGGGCAGCAGACCGAGAGTCAAGGCAAAGTGTTTCGTGTGGAGTGATAATGGTGAATGGGAACCTGGTTCATTTCCAAAGCAAGAGACAAAAGAGCGTAGCATTGTCATCTTGCGAAGCTGAGACAATCGCGGCAACATCAATCTTAAGCGAAGGTGTATTCCTGAAAGGATTGCTGAAGAGAATCCTCGGAGTTGAACCAAGACTGATGTTATACAGTGATTCGTCAAGCTCAAGACAGTTGATCTCAAGAAAAGGTTTAGGCAAGGCACGCCATTTACAAGTGGACCTTTTATGGATCCAAAGAATACCCAATCTTGTTATAAATGCGATAGCCGGAAAGGACAATCCCTCAGACCTAGGGACCAAATCCCTGACAAAGGAGAAGATACGCAAATACATGCTAAGCCTAGGATACACAGGTGAATTTTTGACACCAAGTGCTCAAGAAGATCAAGAAGCTGAAGTGAGAAGGACCAGAAGTGTTACAAGACTTGATGAAAGGATGATTACAAGGATTATCCAGACGGTTACGACCGCAGTGTTGTTATCGTTGGCTGAAGCAAGAAGATTCGGTGAAGAAGGTGAACAAGGACTGGGAAGAGCAAGTGTAGTGTGCATACTGTTGTGCATGTTCATAGCAGCAATTGTGCATAAAGTTGCAAGCGCAGCCATTTTGCTCAAGAGATTCAAGGAAGTCCTGAAGAAAGAAGCAAAGGAAGAAGAAAGGACAAGAGCAATGGCCGACGATGAAGCAGTCAAGTACATGATCACAGAGCAAAGCAAAAGCATCGAGGCAGTCAACTACCTCGGAAAAAGTACTTGCGATGGAGAGGTCGAAAAGACCAAATACTGAAGATCTCTGGAAGAAAGTCCAGATTCTCAATAAGGAGCGTGAAGGCAACGTGACTGATGAAGAAAAGGAAAAGAGTGAAGCCGGATCGGACCCAGAGTCTGGTGATGAAGAGTCGAAGGAAAGTGAGTCAGCAGAAGACGACGAGAAAGAGGAAGAAAAGAAAGAAGGAGAAGAAAAGGTGGAAGCAAGAGAAGAAGACATGGAAAGCTTCAAGAAGACTGCTGAAGAATTGGCAGAAGAGACGGAAAAGCTGAAGAAGTCAAAAGAGGCGAACTTCGAAGCTTTGGAGAAAAGGGGCAGCATACCCGAAGATGTCAAGCAAGGAATCAAGGAACAAGGACTGATCATGGATGTAAGACTGGAGCAGCTTGAAGTGATGAAGGCTGAAGCTGAAAAGCGAAGAAGGCAAGTAAAAGCTGAGGCTGACCAAGTTGTGGATAAAGCAGAAGAAGAGAAGTCTCAAGAAGAGAAGCCTCAAGAGGAAGATCAGCAAGAAGAAAAGCAGAAAGAATTGGAGCAGCAAGAAGAAAAGCAGAAAGAAGTAGAGCAGCAAGAAGAGAAGCAGGAGAAAGAGAAGCAGGAAAAAGAGGAGCAGGAAGAACAGCCAAAAGAGAAAGATGAAGAAGAGAAGGAAAAGCCAGATGCCGATGAAGCGGTAGTGCAATCCTCTGAGGAAGAGGAACAAGAGGCACTAGATGCGCTCAGAAGTGGATTTAAGGTGGACACCATGTCCATATACGAAACAGTGATGGGACAAGTGAGTGTCAAAAGCATCAAGGATCACTTGCCCACAGGGACTCTTGAACAAGAATTCGTGATATGGCAGGAGCAGATAAGGCGTCCTGTGTCACGACTCCCCTCGGGTTTCGGACTACGAACTCAGGAATTGTTGGAAAAGGTTGAAGACAACAGCAAGCAGTATATCGAGAGCGTTTCGATAATGGAAGAGGATAGTTTGAAGTCTGAAGAAGCTTACAAAGAAGCCAAAGCAGAGATGGACCGCTACGAGCAGCAACTCAAGAAGGAGATGGAAGAGAAGCTCGAAGCAAGGATGAAAAAGGTTCGAGAACTTGAAGAGGAAGCAGTAGGCAATATAGCAGATGTTGAGAAGACGATCTATGCAAGAGAAGCCCTACAGCAGCTAGGAGTGGTTGTCCAGACAGCGGACAAGCTACTGAGTACAATAAGCGAAGAGTTCAAAGGCCTAGATTTGTACATGAAGCCAGACGAAGACAAGGAAAAGGAGCGAGATGCTCTGGCAAAGCTGATGGCTACGATCAAGAAGAGACGCGATACAAGCAGCCCGGCAACGCCAGCAGCGAAGATAAAGGCAATGCCGAAGAAAGTGCCAAGTGTTCTCAAAGGAGGAATTTCTGAAGAAGAGAGAAAAGCGGCGAACACCTTGGAGAAGCAGTTGAAGCTGAAGGAGGATATGAAGAGAGCGTTCAAGCAAGTGTCCGATGAAAAGCTTGAACAGGCAGCAAAGACGAAGTTGGACCACAGCAAGGAAAAGCCGAACGAGCCAAAAGGTACGCCACCACCGCCAAAGGTGGATCCAAAGTGGCTCAAGAATCCAAAGGATGAGCAGTACAAGAAGGGCAGATTTAATCTCTGTTTTTACTGCAAGCAATCGGATCAACACAAGGCGCCCGAATGTCCCTTGATGGAAGGCGCGATCAAGATGTATTATAACGGCGAAAGGCCAGATCGCTCAAACAACGAGAGACGCATATTCTGCAAGATATGCTACCTTATGTACCAATACATACGGCACAGAACCTTCAGGTACAAAGGTTGGGGGTCACACACCCCGGACATTTGCAACTTTCGAGAGGAAGTGATAAGCTACCTACGGTCAAATGAGTACAAGTACAAGGCTGAGCTGGAAGATATTCAAGAAGATGAAAAAGCTCAAGGCAAGACAGGGCATACGCCCAAGGATAGTTGGGGTTCAGAACCAAAGAGGCAAAAGAAAAGTGATGAAGCAAAAGCTGAAGCAAAGCCAGCTGAAAAGGTAGAGAAAAAGAAGAAGCCAGCTGAAAAGTCCAAGAGCAAGGACAAGGAGAAGAAAGCTGAAAAGGAGAAGAAGCGAAAGAGCGAATCCCCGTTCAATCAGCAACGCGCCGAAAAGCGGCAGCGCGGGGAGAATGAGCTGGAGTAAACCAAGGTTGCGGTTTAAACTTTCAAAAGAGGAAGCAAGAGTGAGGGCGAAAGCCCAAGAGAGGCAGAAGTATGAGGACGTAAAATCGTCCAGGCCCGCAATGTTTCACAACGCAAAGCTTTGAAGGAGAAAGCTTGTGAAAAGAGTTGGAAAGCCACGAGGATGTAAAGATCCCACGGCAACGACAAAGAAAAGCCACGTGGACGCAAAAGTCCCACGGCAACGTCAAGCACCTCGAGCACAACGATTGTTTAAAAGCCAATGACAGAAGGCTGAAAAGCCAAGAAAGGACTGGTGGGAGAAGTCCAGAAGCCGAAAAGGCAAGCAAAAGTTTCCAGTTGCCGAAGAGCAATAATGGACCTACATCGCGAATCGCGACGTGAAGAAAAAGTGAGCGCGCTTTAGATTCTGAGTGAGTCACATGCCAATCGTGTGTGTTGACATTCACGCAAATCTGTTATAGGACATCTGAAGATTGAGGATGAAGATTCAAGAAGGAAGAGAAAGATGTTCAAGAAGTGCTCAAAGAAGCGTGCGTGAAGAGAAGGTTAAGCTCACAGGAGCATGCGAAAACAGAAGTAGAAGTAGGAAAAGTTTCACACGGATCGCATTACACGACCAAGCTGTGTATGCGATGAGGGCGTAACAGATCGTTCAATTTTCCCTCATGCCCATTTACATACAGGAATCCAGCGTTTCACCGCAGGTCAAACGTAGGCTCAAGCACAGCCTGACAGCAGAGCGTAGAGTGGAAAAGAATCCAAGCTCGCGCCGAGGTTATAAGAAGTATACTGGTATAAGGGTTTAAACTCTCACGACAGCACGAAGGGGGAGGCCCAGACCGCACCAGAAACAAGGCGGAGAAATACCGCATCAAGCGCTGGCTGAAAACCAACAACCTCCACCATACCCAGTGGGGACAACACCTTCTGGGCCAAGGCCCTTCACCACCCCAACGCCACGACAGTGGCAAGCCCACGCCACCAGCCCAAGACGACACCGACCCACCAGAACCAACCAACTGGCAGCCGCCGCAGCTCAGCCACTAAGAGAGGGTGGACTACTTCCGCATGCTCAACCCTGGCCAGCCACTGCCACCACACCTTCAGCAACAGCAAGAAGCCGCCACAGAGGAGGAGGACAACCAACAGATGGACGACCCCACACACCAACCAGGACCAACCAAAGCAGACACCTACACGCCTTACTGGCACCCCGACGCAGAAGAAGACGGCCCCACACCAACCACCGCCACAAGCTACTACCCAGCAAGACGACAACCACAGCAACCGACGGGGGACACACCACAACAGCCCCGCCCCCCTTCGCTAGGGGGAGACCACTCGGCACCACCACCACTACCCCACTCAACCATCACCACGGCCACCCATACGGTCCTCCGAGCCGGCAAGTGGCTCAAGAAGATGTCCCAGCCAGCAGCAGGGAGACCACACCACCCCCACCAACAAGCATGCCCGTCAGTGTCTACCCGCCCATCAGCGGGGAAACATGGCTGCTGCTGGAGCCGATCTCGCAACGCCGGTGGCTTGCCACAGTCACACAGGTACCGACGCCCCGCCACCAGGAACACCGAAGCCTGGCATTGCAGGTGGGGGACCAGTTCCTGCTCCTATCCACTAGCACACACTGGAGCATCCAGTTTACCACCACGACGCCCGACCAGTTCTTCAGGACGGAAGCCACAGAACAGCCACACCACACTGACACCAACCACCTCTCCCACCACCACCACGACCACCACCATCTGGAACAGACGGGGGACCAACCACCACAACCCCCACAGCCATCGGGGACGACCAGCCGAACCCAGCAGAGCCGGAACCAGAGCAACCGCAGACACCGACCACAGGCGCAGCCGCAGCAGCCGACCAGGCCACGCAACCCCCTTTCCGACGGCAGGACCCTGAGGAGGTCGAGCCAAGAAGCACAACAGACAAGGGCACAAGCACGGCAACAGCCGCCACCACAGCCAACACCAACACCGTGGTACCACCAGGTACGTGACGGCAGGCACTTCGGCCCAAAACCAAGCCCCACACCAGGAGCGGGGGAAGACCATGACAGCACAGAGCTCATGCAAGAATACCTGCCCACTACAACGTCTTCAACCACGACCACGCCGAACTCACCGACGGCATGTCCAAGTGATGCGGAGGGGGAGCTCAACGGCACAACCACCGACGAGGAGAACGTGGGCCTTGTCCGCAGACGGCGACGCACACCCCTCGCCGACCAACTGAGGGAAGGGAGACGCAGGACAAGCCGGGGGGCGAGAGCAGTGGCGCCAACGAGCCACACAGATTCGTCGCGAGACGGGGGGGCCAGAAGCCAGAAGCTCCACAGACCCGCCGGACACAGAAGCTCGGCTGGCTGCCCAGAGGGGGGCGATCCAGGCGGCAGTGGCACAGATACATGAAATCGCCGATGGCTTGGCGAACCGCGACGGGGAGATCATCTCTAACATCTGTGCCATCGCCCTCCGTATGCTCAGCCATGCCGAGAGCTACCCACATGTTAGCCCGCGGGGGATGGGAGCAGCCTTTGCCGGCCCCACCGGGGTCAGTGAAGCCTACCGCTTCGTGGCATCCATGCGAGTACGACGGGGAGAAGGCTTCACACCGGAGGAGTATGCCACAGACCTGAGCCAGCTACGGGCCATGATCGACACAGGCCTCGGAGAGCTCAGAGACCCAATGCCGGGGGATGTGCCCCAAAGTTCCCTCAGCAAGGCAGAAAGCCAGCTGAGAGCAGCTTACCACCGAGTGGACGAGGCGATCTTACCCACAATGGGGGGGGACCGCGCCTGGAACACCCTGGCGTGGTGGAACGCCCTCCACGACCTGCTGGCTCCGGCAGCCCTCCTGGCCACCAGAAGAGGGGAGGCCGTCACGATGGAGCCCGACACAACACAGGCCCACCCAGCAGACGTCCTGAACTTGGCGGGGAAGGCGCAGGGCGAGTGGACAGCGAGAACAAGCCAGACGTGCTCGACAACGACCAAACTGCTGAGGGCAGCCACACGCCTTCGCAACGTGGTTCCGTTTGTGGGGGACCATGTGCTCATGCCGATCGTGCAAAACTTTGCACGCCTTGTACTCGTACTGTATGTACACGTATTTTCCATTTGTTTTCCTGGCCGGTATTTACTTGAGTACTTGTTTTATTTGTGCGAGCTCCGTAATTCATTTGAGCCCAATGTGCTGACTTGTGTACTCCGCAGGCGCTTGTGTTTGAGTGAAAATTAGCATGGTAGCGGAGCGCTTACCGGTTCATTCCTTTGGGTCTGGCCGACAAGCGTCTCCTGGGAGCCGAAACCTTACTCCCTTGCTACACGTAGCACAACGAGCAACATACACGTGCAGCTTTCGGGGTTCTTTGGAAGGGCCCAGGCTTTTCAAACTTGGGGTTTGTTTCTTCGGTGAAAGTAGCGCCTCTCGTCCTTAGCTTGCAGTGATGGCTGCATTGCCCGCGGCACAAGCTGTGCCAGATGATGACGATGACGACCTTGGGGGTCCAGTGCTCCCTCCTTTGCAGCCGATACATGAGACTGTGTCTAGCAATCCTTGGCCCGCTGCTGGCAGTCCTGTCTCGAGCGATCAGGTGACCGCGTTGTTGCATCAACTGGGCAACACAACAGCTCTCCTGGGTCAGGTGATAGGGCAGCGCAGTGCCAGTGATTCTTCGGTTTCGGGACTTACAGGCAAAGACATGTCTCGCATCATGCCCCGTCCAGAGCCTTTCCGTGCTGCAACGAGGGAACAAGAGCATTCTGCTTGGCCTTCATGGCTTTGGTCTCTTGAGCAGTATTTGACTGTCTTAGACCCCAAGTTCGGAGAAGAGATCGATCAGCTGAAATCAAACTTGCACCGGCAGGTGAACATTTCTCCCGCAGCCACAGACATCGTCTCGCGCTCGCGGCAGCTCTTCGCTTTGCTCTCGGTGTTGGTAAAGGGACGTGGGTTTCTTGTGATCAAGTCGGTCTCTGGGAACTGTGGGTATGAAGCCCTTCGGCAGCTCATTTCCTTGTATGCACCGCAGAGCAAGTCACGCAGCCTTGGCATCTTGACGGCCCTGACACAGGTCAGTGCTTTTAAATCTGGCGAGGCAATGTTTCCACAGATTCTTGAGCTTGAACGGGTTTTTACAGAGTACGAGAGCGCTTCGCAACAGCTTCTTCAGGAGGAGCTCAAGACGGCGCTCCTTTTGCGTTGTTTGCCCGCTGCTTCGAGAAATCAGGTTCATGCCACCCTTCCGGAGGATGCTTCGTATGCTGCAGTGAGGGACTGTGTCTTGCGCATCGAAAGGCAGCAGTTCAAGTGGCAAGGCGTTTCATACTTTGGTGATGTTGCGCAGGGTTCAGGTGCAGGGACTGGCGATGGTGCCATTCCTATGGAAATCGACCGTGTTGCCGGCAAAGGCAAGAAGGGCAAAGGCAAAACGAAAGGCAAGGACAGCAAGGGCAAAGGAAAGCATGGCAAGGACAACAAAGGCAAAGGTCATCATGGCAAGGACAAAGGTCAGTCCAAAGGCAAACAAGGTGACAAGCCTGCAGCTGATAAGTGCTTGTACTGTAACAAATCTGGCCACTGGAAGCGAGATTGCAGGAAGTACAAGGCCGATTTGAAGGCAGGCAAGGTGCAGGCTGTGTCCGAGGAGTCGGGATCCACCGTCTCGACTGTGACTCCGTCTCAGAGTGCCTCTCAGGTTGGTGCAAAGGGTCGGGTTGCTAGGCTTGCGGAGATAGACCTTACAGCCTTTGATGAGTGTGATGAGGAGTTTCTTGATGGAGACACCCGCGTTTGCATGATTCAGTGCAGCATGGAACGAGTTGAGCACTTTTCGATCAGTGACCCCTCTGAGGTTCGTTGCAACGCTTGGGATACGATCTGTGAGTACGAGCTTTTGAGCCTCCCGAGTGATGTGCTCTTGAAGCTGTGTGAAGCCAAGCAGCTGGAGTGCCATGCGGATCATTCCAAATCCCTTGCAGATCCCTTCAAGTGCCATGCAGATCATTCCAGATCCCGTGCAGATTCCTTCAAGTGCCCTGCAGATCAGTCCAGATTCCTGGCAGATTCCGTCAAGTGCCCCGTGCATCAAGTCAGTTGTGATGCCGATCAGGTAACGCCTCTCAAGCCGTCTGTGTATGTGCATGGCAGTGTCCGTGCTCTTGCTAGTGTCAACGGTGAAGACATCATCCTGGACTCAGGAGCGGATATCAGTGCACTCCCTGAGACGTACGCCCAGGTTGGTGATCCTGCTCCATCGTCGGCTCAGAGGTTCGTCGATGCTTCAGGCCGTTTGCTGCAGTCCAAAGGCATACGCATTGCAGAGGTTCGTGTTGGGTCCATCAGGTTCCGTGAAAAGTTCTTGATCGGAGGAGTTACTTGCCCTCTCCTTTCTTTGGGCAAATTGTACAAGGCAGGATTTTACGTAATCCCCTCCACTTCAGGTGACAGTGACTTCATCCTCACCAACGGTGATCTGTCCGAACCGGTCAGGTTGAAGAGGCAATCTCTATGCGCAACGGGCAGTGTGCGTGTCCTCAACGCTCTACCTTCAGCAGTGCGGGCGGTGAGTGCAGCATTGCATGGTCCTTTGCTCCGTCTTGACTCGTCAGGGTGGCAAAGGATAGGTTCCAGACGCTATGCGCTTCTAAGTTTTGGGCAGTCTTATGTCGACAGCACGCTGATTCCCTTGACTGAGTTGCTTTGGTATCGCACCACACTTGTGCGCAGAGATGGCCGGTGGACTGTTGCTGAGTTGGCGGCCGATGTGAGCTCTTTGACGGATCGTACGTTGCCGCTTGGGCCCCCGGCTGTCGAACAGGTTATCACCATTGCGTATGACGATGCCTCCCTAAGTCCTGAGAGCCTAGGGTTTAGTCCCTCTGATTCCGATGACGTGCCAAGTTCCCTTCAAGGTGCAGGTTCTGTTGAGGCTCCAGAGGTTCCAATGCCAGATGCCGCCGATCAAGGTGCAGGTGTAGGCGGACTTGAAGGTGATAGCGATCTCCCTCCGAGTGCTGATCAAGCGGCTCCAGTCGCTCCTGCGGCTGATGGAGGTGGAGAGGCGGCTCCATCTGAACGCGAAGTCATTGACAGCGTCACTGTGAACGGTGTTGTGATTGACCGCAACTCTTCGCTTCGGGTCATGCGTGCTGCCCTTGTCAGCCTTGGCTTGGGTAAGAATGGGTCTAAGAGCCAGTGTTGGGAGCGCTTGGTGCGCCATCTGCGTGAGTCCGATCTTTTGCGTGAGCATCAGGTCCATCACAACTTGAGCGCCGAGCTGAGTCGGCCACCACATGCACCACCAGTTCCTGCAGCTCCTTCGGACCACGATCGTGCACAACATGTGCTGACACATGAACCGTACCAGCCCTGGTGCGATGCTTGTGTCAAGTTTCGCGGAAGACAGGATCGCCACCCGTCTGAGGCTTCGCATGATCCTGGATCTCGGTCTGTCTTGTCTTTTGACTTTGGATACTGCTCGAGGGAAGCCGATGACGGTGTTCGAGAAGCCAAGGACCGCCTGACAGTCTTGTTTCTTCATGATCGTCACACCAAAGCCGTGCATGCCATTCCTACGGCTCAGAAGGGCGGCAGCAGCCTCAGTCACTTGGTTACAGAATCCGCGAGGTTTGCGATATGGTTGGGTCACCGGTCCCTCAGACTCCGATGTGATAATGAACCCGCTATCCTTGCGGTGCAAGCCGGTCTCTTGAAGGCCCTTCGGAATCTTGGTGTCGACGTGTCCAAGGACACCGCTCCTGTGGAGTCTCACCAGAGCAATGGTCAGGTTGAGCAGGTCGTTGGGAGCATCAGGCAACATGCAGCTGTGCTTATGCATGATCTCGAGCAAGCTTGTGGAGCCAAGGACGATCAAGTGTTGTTTCCACCACTGCATCCGATCTACGGATGGGCCCTTGCCCATGCCTGCTGGCTTCGCAACCGTTACACGCCTGTGCATGGCACTACTCCGTACGAGGCTGTGACTGATTCGGCGTACAGCGGCACCATCTGTCGCTTTGGAGAAAAGGTCCTGGGATACCTCAAACCTGACGGCAAATCCTCGGCGCGCTGGCGCCACGGCCTCTGGCTTGGAAAAGCTATAGGCAATGACACCCACATTTTGGGTTTGGTCGGTGGCGTCTTCGTGACGCGCTCAGTGCGAAGGTTTGAAGACAATTTCGATCCGGACTTTGCAGCCAGCTTTGATGTGAGTGTTTTCGAGCACGGGCTCTCGTCCATAGGGGGGAAACTTGTACTTGGGCACAAGAAGCCAGCCGCTCCTGTTGCAATGCCTATCCCAGCCTACGTTGGCCCTCCTCCTTCACCACCAGCCGCTGCAGAATCGCCTCTTCCTCACGAGGCTCGAGGCTCTCCTTCACAGATTGCAGGCACCGACTCGCCAGTGCGGTCTCCAACATCCATCAACTATAGCCCTTCTGATGGCATGAGTGCCACGGAGGATGCTGCTCTTTCTGATCGTCACGGTGATGTGTTGTCCACTGACGCAGGTGAACCCAGCTCAGCCGAGGCGGGGATGCCCGCAATTCCTGCCGAGGCGGGGGCAGTTGCCTCATCCGCTCCTCTGATTTCTGAGGCTCTGGGCCTCAGTGAGAATCCTCGACCAGCCAAGGTCGCCCGCAGGTCTGATGATGACCAAGTGATGGCTCTTGAAGGGCAGATTTCTTTGATTACCGCCCCTGGCTGCTGTGCGGATGAAGTGCCGGCTGGAGATTTGCTTGTAACCTCTGGAGAGGAGTCTCCCTGCGTTGTGCACATCAGGCAAGTGTGTTATGAGCATGAGGATGAAAATGTCACTTTGACGTTTGATGGTGACACGCTTGATGAGCTCGAGGATTACGACCAAAGTTTTCTTGAGGATCAGTCTGGTGACACTGAGTTGCTGCCTGAGCTGTGTCGGCCTCGCACTTCAGACATTGAGCCAGAGCTCTCTCCGGAGGAGCTCGAAGCTTTGGATGTGATTGCTGATGGAGTTGAGATTGCTAGGCTAGAAGGCATGACTGTGCTGCTTCCTGAGTCAGCAGCTCATAACGATGAGTACGCAGGTCAAGAGGCCACTCACCTCACCACGCGCATGGTGCGCACGTGGCGTGAGAAGGAGCTTGGTGGCTCCCCAGTTTGGTACCGACGCAGCCGGTACGTGGCCCGAGAGTATGCGTGGCTCAATGAGCGTCATGACCTCTTTTCGCCCGCCTCCACAGCACTTTCGAACCGCTTGTTGCCGATCCACTACCTGTGTCACGAGCCTGACCCTGATGATCCTTGGGTCATGGTCGCCCTCGACATCAGTGACGCTTACCTTAGCGTCAAGCAGACCCGCCTGGTCATTGTGCAGCATGCAGGTGTCCGCTACGTGCTGGGACGAGTCTTGCCCGGACAGCGGGACGGATCCAAGGAGTGGTACTTGGCATTTTCCAGTTTTCTTGATGAAGCCTTGGGTTTTAAGAAGTGTGATGCTCTGCCCTCGTTGATTCGCGAGCCAGCTTCCAAGTTCAGTATGCAGATGCATGTCGATGACTTGTTGGGTGCAGGCAGCAAGCGCTTTCTTCTTGAGCGCCTCCGGCCCACGCTTGAATCAAAGTATCGTGTAAGCATCCGCATCCTTGAGGCTCCGGGGGACACGATTTCGTTCTTGAAGCGGCATCACACACTTCTTGCTGACGGTAAAATGCTGCTAACACCCTCGGCCAAGCATTTTGAAAAGTTGTTTTCTGTGATGAAAATCGATGAACGGAGTGCCCCGAAGAAGACTCCTTATGCGCCGCAGCTTGATGAAGTAGACAACAGCGAGCTTCTCGCGTGTGCAGATGCAAAGGCTTTCCGCTGTGCCAATGGCATTCTTTTGTACTTGGCAGTGGATTTGATCGAGTGTCAGGGTGCCATCCGTGCGTTGAGCAGCTACATGACTTCGCCAACACGCAATGCGCAGGCTGCTTTGAGGCATCTGTTGAAGTATCTTCTTGAAGGCCAACACCATGGTCTCTTGCTTGATCGCAGAAACTGTTACAACGGAGTTTCCGGCGAGATTCCGAGACCGAGCCAGCCGATCCTGTGCTTAGAAGCTTTTTCGGACGCCAACTGGGCGGCGCATCGCGGCTCTCGCAAATCGGTTAGCTCAGGGATGGTGTTCGTAGCAGGTTGCCTTTTGTACAGCTCTAGCCGTACACAAAGGGTGATTGCTTTGAGCTCAGGGGAATCGGAATTGCTTGCGGCGACGTCTACACTTTGTGACGCTTTGTTTGTTCGGCAGCTGCTCGCTTTCATTGCCGACGATGAGCCACCCCAGATTCATCACTTCCTCGACGCCAGCGCTGCCAAAGGCATCATGGAGCGAAGCGGCGTCGGCCGCGTTAGGCACTTGAGCGTCCGAGTCTTGTGGACTCAGCAGCTTGTTGCGGATAAGATCATCATGCTTCGCAAAGTTGCAACGTCGATCAATGTGGCCGACCTGAACACCAAAGGCCTTTCTCGGAGCCGCATGCTCATGCTTTTGCACATCATCGGTTGCTGGCATACTGTGCATGAGTGCTTTGTTGGAGAAGATGAGATTGCTGATCTACGCTACAAGCAAGCAAAGAAGGACGCTGTGCGTGCCGTCCGCTCCACATCGAGTGCGTCCGTGAGCAAGCCTATGATTCAGGCCATTGTCATCGCTGTTGTGAGCGCCTTGAGTCGTGCTGCGGATGATGCTGACGGTGACAACGGCTTGGATGACTCAGGAGCTGATCTTCCTGACTGGGCTAACCGGGTCCTTGTGTGGTTCTTGGGACTGTGGGTCCGCGATGACACTGGCGTGTCTGTCATCGACATGCTTGTGCAGCCCCATGCTTTGGTCCTTGCGTGCGTGACAATGCTGATGCTTGTGTTGTGCATCCGCACTTTGTGCTGCAGGGTATCTGATCGCGGCCAGGTCAATGTGCAGATCGCTGGCCCTCGTGATCATGTCTCCTTTCAGTTTGATCGCCAGCTCAATTTGCATGTTGGAGTTGGTGCGCCTGGGACTCCTACGAATCCTCTGTCTTTCGACTTTGATGGTGATGATAGCCCTCCACATGTTTTGTCCGCGCTACGCAAAGGTGCAAGGTCCAAAGCTTCTACCAGACCAGGTCCGAGGTACGAAGATGAGGATGCTCCTCATCCCGACGCGAGTTCGTCAGCAGCACCGCCCACTGGTGCGATGAATGCAGTGCAGGCTCATGTGCCTCCTGCTGACCATGCATCAGCACCTGGAACACCAGCAGAGTCAATGAGTTCGCAGCTTTCGACGCAGTCGTTCCGCGAGCTGCACGGGTACCCTATCGCCGTGGCACGGAGGATGAACCACCGTGGGAGCCTCGTGTGGGTGTCGCACACGGGCCGCTGCTATCATCGTCTCCGGTGCTTTAAGCTTGATGGGTGCGATCGTGTGAAGGCGTACGAGCGCCACGAAGCACAGAACCGCGGACTCCGTGCATGCAAGAAATGCAATCCTTGAGTGATGGTGCATGATGTATGTGCAAAGCCTCTCTTGATGGCCACTTGAAATGCTCTTGATGCGATGCTTTCTTGGTGTCAACACTCGGCGTGTTGATACCATGGGGCATCTTGTATATATCCACCTGTATTATAGCTTGGATGCTCATGTTGCTGGGTCCTGGACCCTTCTGTTAACTTCAGGTGCCGATGATCTTGAGCATATACTTGTATGGCTTTCTTGAATGTGCATATGGTGCATTTTGCACCATCAATACTTGTGACGCATGCCATTTTGGCAAACCCGAGAATGTGTGCACTTTGAGTGCATTGCTGACACGTGTGATGGCGATGATGCATTCCGCCACTGCTGGACCTTAATTAGGAGGTTCTAATACTTTTAGTCGTTGGTTGTAGGCTTCCTTCGGCTGTTTTGCGTACAGGGCAAACACTTTCTTGATTATCAAATTGTGCTTGCATGATCCCGCATGAATCGTCAGCCTCTCTCAGCGCCGTGCTTCGAGTCAGCTTACTTTTGCATCACTTGTGTGAAGCCTCTGCTCTTCTTACCTCTTGTGCCGGGTCCGCTTGCCCGAGTCAAGCATTCAACAGTTGGTGTGGGATGCCTTGCATCTTTCATCGACTTCCGTAGGCAGACAGCGCAAATGCGTTCGTAGTCTCTAGTGTCAAAGACGGTAGGTAGCGGTAGGTCAAGCCAACGACCGCTTCGGCAGAGCTTGTGCACGCGAGTGAAACCCAGTCCGGAGCTGTACTGAAGCTAGTTGTACTCCTTTTGTTTCTTTGTCATACCGGCCCTAGTGTAGCAGCTTAGAGCTCTCGTACAGTGTGGCTTTTGAAGTCGCAAAGTTGTGTTTGAAAGCAGTAGCCTTAGTTGGACTTCGGCATGCTTTAGGCGGGGTGCAAAACTTTGCACGCCTTGTACTCGTACTGTATGTACACGTATTTTCCATTTGTTTTCCTGGCCGGTATTTACTTGAGTACTTGTTTTATTTGTGCGAGCTCCGTAATTCATTTGAGCCCAATGTGCTGACTTGTGTACTCCGCAGGCGCTTGTGTTTGAGTGAAAATTAGCAGATCGTGGAGATGCTGCAAGCGCTAGAAGCCTGGCAACAGGCCCCGTTCGGAGGGGTGCACGCGGTCCATGAAAGCACCCAGACCGGTGAGACACCGCCAGCGCCAGATGGGGGCATAACAAACTACAACGTGCCGGACGAGAACCCCAACGGCAACCCGGAGGAGCGTCGCGACGGCACCACGGAGGGGACGATTCCGGACGTAACCGCCGCCGAGCAGTCGGGGATCCTCAGTGCCGCGCAGATGGAGGCGCTCATGACGCCCAGTCTTCAAGCTGCAGTGAACGCAGCGGGAGAAATGGCCACAGTTCCGCTGCCGACACAGACCGAGAGCGAGGGGACAACGATCCCATGGCATGCCCCACCGATGGGGGGGAGCAACCGAAGTGACGAAGCTGAGAGGGGGCGCTCCCGAAGTCCTCGCCAAGACGACGACGACGGAGGGAGCCATAGGCGTCGTAGATTGCAAGCAGCCTTCTATGGACGGCATGGACCCTACTGAGAACCGGGGGAAGTACACTCGAACTACACATGCTCACTACCCAAGGTTCTCAGGGGGGAACATGACGCTCAGCAAGTAGCATACTGCCAACCAGAGCTCGGGGGATGTGAACCACTATATCTAACTTACTCTGTTGTTTTGTGACACCTCAGCTCGCGAAGGTTGGCCCGGCCCTCAGTTCTGTAGACAGTTCGTTTGGAGCAGGTGTTTGCTTGTGTGAGAAAGAGGGGAGAGCCGGAGGGGAGAGGCACCATACCGCTGACCGTTTACACTGCACCTGTCAACCGTGCTGTTAAGCTGTGCCTTTGTTGTCGCAAGTCGGGGGAGGTGCCTAAACCCCAAGTTACAGTACAGCTGAGCCCGGAGGGGAAAATCCCCTTGGGGAACCATGAACTCCCGCGAAACGCGGGTGTGCGGACTCGCACGAGGGTTAGAGCCCGGAGCTGCTCTGCCCTCACGCCCGGTACAAAGAGAGAGAGAGAGAGAGAGAGAGAGAGAGAGAGAGAGCGAGCGAGAGCGAGTGTGTACGTGTGTGTTAGTGAGTGAGTGAGTGAGCGAGTGAGACCTCCTACAGTACCTTCGGGAAAGAAAAAGGAGTACACTCTGCGAGTTCTGTGCAAGGTGCAGACGGTGAGCATCAACTTCCCAGACCCACACTTGCTCCTCCCCGATCGAGATCGGCGTGTGGTCTGCGGGTCACTTGTGAAGCTCTTGGCGCAGCACTTGCCTGCAGAGGCTGAGGCCCTGGCGCAGAAAAGGCTTTAACAAAAACTGTTCCAGGGCCAGGGGCTTGCTGTCGGCAGAGGTGCTCTTCCAGTCCGACCTGCCTCTGCTGGTCGACGAGGCCGGACTAGGTATTACTGTAGGTGCTCTTGTGAGACTGATTCCTCCAGGCCCGCGCTGCCTTCACCCTTAACGGCTGCTTTCGGGTCACCCCATGGGCGCGGGAGGAGAGGATGGGAGCGGGATGAGCGGGAAGCTGACGGGCGCATCTTGACCGCAGGACCTTGTGGCCACTGAGCGGCAGAAGGTCGTGCGGAGAAGAGGGCTGGTTGTGCACAAGGTGCTGCCTCGCACGTTTTATGGAAGCTCGGGTCGAGTGCGCACGGTGAGAGTGTGCCATGAAGGCACGGCTGGAGCGCTCGCGAGTGGTGCCTGCTGACAGCTTGGAGCAGGACGTGGACAGGCTTCTAGAGGAGATGCGGGCCTCTTCCTAGGTCTCGGCAGCACGATATGACTCATATGACCCTGTGGCGACGACGTACGAAATCGTGGTACGCAAGCCATCTAGTCGGGTATGGCCTCGATCGTGTTCGTCTGAAATGCAGTGCACGGCGCCCTTCCGCGACATGTGAGCCGCCTCCCCGAGCAAACGTGCCACAGACGGTTCTTGGATGGATGCATTCGACGTCCAGAGCACCGGCACAGTGGCTTGAGCTGAGACGATGATGGACCGCAAGGCTGAAGTATCAGCCCAGACGGATGAGGTAATGTGGGTGCCTGAAGGATCAGTTCGAAAAAGGATGTGCCAGAATGCTCTACAATGTGCCACACCACAGTTCTCCCTCAACTGGCCAATTGGCAGCAAAAGGGCACGCAGCTATGGGGGCTTCGGGTAGAAGCGACAAGTCTGCTCTCAATTCTGCACGATGGGATTCTTGAACTCTTGAGCAGCGGCAAGGCCGTCTTCCATGGAAAAGGTAGTCTTCAGTCAGTCAGAGATATATTCCTTTGTGCTATCCGAAAATCTAGCTTGCGTGATATGAGCGAGAGCGATGGCCTGGAACGGTCGAAGACGCGCGAAGCAGCATCACAGGAGGCCGATCGACCGTCTTGTGCTTCGGGTAGCTGAATGCTTTGGAAGAGAGGCGACCCAGAGTCTGTTTCTGCGACGACGAGAGCTTAAGCTCGGAGTCAGGAGCTCAGCTCATGTTGCGGATTGCTTTGACTTGCAATGCCTGACATTTCTAAGATCCAGAGGGTAGAGCTACGGCTCTACCGGCGGACTCGCACATCCTCAGGCGAGCATCAGATCAGGGCAGCCGCAGCCCAGTTCTGAGTGCAGAAAATTTGACTGCTAGAAATCTTCACGAAGCCGCCACACTTCGTCTACATCATCCGCTGTAGCTGGGACGGAGCTGGCGGCTCAGTGCAGGCACAAGATCCAGCATCATGCAATTCAGTAGCGTCTGACTTTCCTGCTTTACCATCGCAGGGCATTCGCATCGGCAGTCTCGAGCGGCACTCGCAAGACACGAAGGGGAGTATCGCTGTGAACTTCGGATTCGCCCAAGCCCTTGCAGCTTGAGAAGTCCTTGGCGGCTCAGTCGGAAGCATACCACCCAAATAATCCGGCAAGGGGGTGATTGTTCTTTTTTTGGCGTTATTGTTTTTTTGGCAGTATCGGTGTCTTTTTTGTCGTTTTGGGGTGATGTCTCAGGGCATGGCTTCCTGCTACAAGGTTTCTGCGTCATCTGTGCCTTTTTTGGCGGTATCTGTGTCATTTTCATCGCTGTTGAGGGTCTTGTGAATTATGAAGTGACAACTTCTTCGGTTTCATGCTCACACGATCGACTACGAGGATCTTCAAGTGTACACCCACCCGAAGTGCAAACCAACACGTTGTCCTCAGCGGATATGGTTGTGACTCACCGCGTCAAAACGCACGTTATGATCATCCACCCCTGCGGGTTTCAGAAATGTGATGAACCGGGATCGCCTAAGACATGTGATGAACCGGGATCGCTTAATGAGGAAGCATGTTTAAGATATATGATGAACCAGAGTGGCCCAATGAGGCGGCGTGTTTGAGATATATGACGGAACTATAAGCGCAGAATGCGGGCGCGTGTTTAAGATATCTGATGAACTGGAACCGCACGAGAAGATATGTGATGAACCGGAATCGCCAAATTACAGGGCGAATTTAGATGACAAGCCCTTCAGGACTGACATCTTCCTTGGCGGGCATTGTAACAATTTCAGCCTAGTTCGAAAGAAGTTTGAGTTTTTCTTGTATCGTGACACAAGACACCCAAAGGTTTTTCTGACTTGGACGAATGGCATATTTGGAGCAGCTCTATGTCGCATTCACCGGTCTTCGGGAAAAAAAGCATCCCTCGAAGCGCGCGCGCGAAAGACGGAGACTTCGGGGGTTTCTACTAGTAGGGACGGGTTGCGGGCCAAGGAGCAATCTTCGTGCAGGCGCGGCCCGGAAAGGGTTTTGCTCCGGAGAGAGTTCTGCGACCGTGCAGGTCGCTTTCGTCGCCCCGTGGACCTCCACCGAGGCGGGTCACGCCAGGAGCCCGCAGCAAGCCTAAGCCTTTGAGTCTGGGCCAGGAGCCAATCTCCTCGTGTTGAGTCTCCCAGAGGCTTCGAGGAGACGGGTGCAGGAGGAAGCGGCGGGGGCTGGGTCTATATGTCAGCAACGTTCAGGAGCCTTGGCCCTGGTGGGAAAGCTTGCCAAAGTGTCCGGGCCTACCAACCAGCCCAGCTGATCTCTTGTGCGAAGTTGCGGTTTGTTGTGATGTCTCATGATGTCTCTGAGGCTACACAGTACGAAGGAGGTGGCACGAGATCGTCAGGTCATGGCTGAGTGCAGAGTGGACAAGACTCAGCAGCGGGTAGCAAGGTTCCACGAGGCCTTGAAGCACGAGCTTGCCAACGATCCGGTTCTAGGGTGTAGACGTGTGAAGGCCCGGCGTAGTGTTCGCTTTCCCGCCAGTAGTAGTCTTCCATCTCGCAGGCCAAGCTTCCGGCATCTCGGACATGCTTTAAGCTGAATTTCAGGTGGAGCGGCAGAGGAGTCGCGGATCGGGATCTCCGTTGTGACAGGTTCTCCCCGACCCGGCGGATGTGGACAGGCCTGAAAAAGCTTCAGATCCCAGCTCCACCGCTTCCGGAAGCTGTGCCTTGTCCCAGTTGGCTGAAGACCTATGCGGCCACGAACGATGCCTGTGCCCGGGGTCTCAAGCTTCTCAAGATTCTTGACGAGACTCATGGTTGCATGCCAAAAGCGCTTTCCTCTCAGGCTTTGGGTCGCTCCGCCGTCGAAGTGCAGAGAAAGGCTGCTTGCTTTCAGGGTGTGATTTGTCACGGACATGCGTACATGTGCTTCTGTGTCTTGGTTAGGATTCACGCCAACTTTGTCTCACTACGCAGCTTGACTGCTCAAGGACCGCTTTGCGAGTCCCAGGAAAAGACCGCTTACAGCCTGGGGGTTGTAGGACCTGTCTTCTACCTGAGCGTCAACCTTACGGTTTTAATCTCTGATCATCCTTGCTTTGCTTTGCTGCTTTGCCTTGATCTACGATTGGTTGCCTTGGGCTTTGTGACCGAGAGTTGAGTGGAATCCTCCGCTTTTCACAGGTTATCAGCCGTAAGGCCTCCGCATCCGATTGTGGATTGCTGCTTCGCTGCTGCTGCTTGGCACTCGGACCGCCTGATCCAATCAGCGTCCGATCACTACCGTTTTCCTGGCTCAGACCAAGTTCGGAACTTGTGATTGGCCGCGCCACCGAGAGAATGGCGACTCCGATCGGTTCTCCCCGTGTCCCCTCGACTGTCGGTTCTTCACTAGTGACGCCAGTTGCTCGGGATGTCGTGGAGCCCGATGATAGTGCCCACGCATCTCGCTGCACTGCGCCCGCCTCGCACGCTTCGCTCGCTCGCTCTGCTTCGCTGCTTGCTTCGCCGCCTGCTGAGGACGATCAGAGAGCTCAGCACCATGCGCCGCCTTTGCCATGCTCTGCTGCTGCTTTCGCAACGCCTGGCACGATGCCCGCCGGCATGCTGCCTGCTTCTGCCACCGCTCGTGCTTTGCCTTTGTTGCCTGCCTTTTCTGCGTCCGCTGCTCCTGCTGCTTCCGCACCTACCCTTCTTCCGACCGATCTTTCAGCTTGTCCTCTGTCCCTTCGCGGGGATCCAGAGGGCGCTCGGGCCCTCTTTGGGTCCGGGCCGGACGGCCGTGGTCCACCGATTTCGGACCCGGCGTCCTTCCGCCCACCGCGCCCCGATTCCTACGGGCCGGTGGCTGGCCGCGGTGGAGCCTCGCTCCCCGACGAGCCCATGAGCGAGCATCCGGGTGCACCCCATGATTCCGTCGCAACGATTACTGCGGCGGGTCATGGTGGTGCCGCCCCCGCCATCGATAACGGCGGGTGGCATACCGGACCCTGTGCTGTCAGGGCCCTGGTCGATGAAGCCATTGGGTCGGAAGCATCCGCGCGCATCGCCACCGATATTCTGGCGATCGCGCAGGGTGTGACCAACACCCAAGCCGACCTCGATATACTGAGGAACGGCGTCTCGGATATCACCGAAGCGCTCGAGAGCAAGATCCGAGACATGTGGGAGCTTCTTCAGGCCGAGTTGAGGAAAGAGCGTGAGCTGTTCATGCAGTTCCAGGACTCTTTCCGCGAGAGGCGGATTTCTGATCACGAAACGCTTGAAGATCATTTTGCGAAGCTCACTTCGACGATCAACGATCGACTCATTGAGTTCGATGAGCGGATCCATCAATTCAACGAAAAGCGTGCTGGGTCGCTATCCATGCAGCTTGCCGAAACGATCCGCCACATCAAGCAGTACCCAGACGCGCTGCGGCAGATTCAGATCAATATCTCTAATGCCGAAGCGCGCGTTGCTGCGGTGGAGCAGAACGCTACCCACCGCATCGAAGTCATCAGATCCGAGATGAGTCGCGCTCTCTACGATCATAAGGAGAGTAACCGAGCTCATATCGATCAGCTGACTGCTCGGATCCAGCACCTCGAAAACGCTCATGTCCGCAGAGGCGGTTCTGATAGATCAACGCCTTCGCGTCCGGAACGGACGCAGTTCTTCGATATCAGTGACCATGGTGGGGATATTCCACGCCCCGCGGACCTGCCGCCAGTTCCAGGTGCTCTATTCCCTGGCGGACCGACTACAGCCATTCCGAGGTCTTCCCTGTTGGGTCCGATCGATCACGGCTCTCCGCCGGGATGCAACGCTGCGCCTGCTGAAAAGGCCTCAACGGTTCACTCTCAGACGAGTGGAATCAATCTCGATGAAATTCTGAGGCGAGCGCAGCAACGAGTCGCTGACGAACAACCTGCCGAAGGTCGCGGGCAAAATAATCCTGTTGAGCCCGTCCGACATAATTTTGGCCAAACGTCGGCGTGTTTTTCGGGAAGATCGCCGAATCAGGCCGTTCCTTCCGCAAATGCCGCCGGAGCGACTTCCGGTCAGGCTCCGAGCCTCAGGCCATATCAAGTCGATGATGCTCCTCGCGCTGACATCCGACATGTCCCTGAAGCTCGAAGCTTCGCTCCTGAGCCCAGGTCAAGCCCGACCTTCCCATGCCAAATCTCCTATGATACTCGAACCGTCCCGGCAGGGAAGGGACCATCACGATGGTATGATGCGATGCTTGGCCGATCAAATCTCATTGGCAACAGTGCTGGCGCACCAATTCTCCATAGTGAGACCGGTACTTTTACCCTTGCGCCGAACACGAGCGTTACTGCGACGCTTCAGCATGCTGCAGCCAACGATGCCATGCCCCCGATGCCTACCTTCAGTGCCAGAACGTCCGTTCCTGCACCCAGTGCCGCGCCATCCGGGTTTGGCGGGGAGACGGCGGTTGTTCCGGTGGTGATGGCCCCAACGATAACGGGGGTGCGTATGGCGGTGGCTTCGGAGGACATGGACACCACGGGTCCGGTTTTGGCCCCGGTGGCGGTGGTGGCCCACCCGACGGCCCACCTGGTGGTCCGCCTGGTGGTGGTGGCCCTCCTGACGGGAGTGGTCCGCCCGATGGCGGCCTTGATCCGCCTAGCATCAGGCCCTCCGGTCGGCCGAGTGGGAACGATACGTTCCAGTGCGAGCGCTGCACCGGAACTTTCCCGACCACCGTGCGACGGTCGTGCATATCTTGCCGATTCTCGTGCTGCAACGGATGTTGCCGAGATCCTTTGAGAATCTGTCTCGTGTGTCTTGAGAGACAGACTGGGAATCCACCTGGTCCCAACGATCCGGGATTCGGTGGACCCAAGGGCGATGGATCGCTGAGCGAGGCCAAGAAGACAAAGTGCAAGTCCTTTCGTCTCGATCCCGAGCCGGAGCCTGCTCAGCTGCGACGCTGGATCGTCGATATGAAAGAGCGAGTCGCGAACGCATTCGCCTACGATCCCGGATACGCACTCTCATGGGTTGAGATTCCCGATGGTACACGATATGAGGATCTCCTCGATGAGTGCAAGTACGGAATGCTTGAAAACGAATGCAACTCTGCGTTCCGTGAGTGCGTCTGATCCATTGCACTGAAGAATAAGATCCAGACCGAGACCGAGCGCATGCATACGATAAACCGGCGACTCGGAAGTAGGCAGATCTTGTGGCTATTGTATGATTTCCTTCGACCACATGTCACCGGCGATTCGACTTTCAAGCTCGTTGACCTGATGAAGACCACGATTGATCGGTTTACTCATGGATCCGAGCAGGAAAGGCTGGAAGCCTTCTCCAATCGGTGGGATCATGTTCTCGCTGGTATCTCAGTCGATCGCCCCGAAGATCCTGTTCTCTGCGCCCTCTTTTACGAGCAGGTGCGTGAGTTCCGCTGTCTCGAGCTCGACATGCAGCTATGGGACAGGGACGTATCCGTACGGAACTACGCATACTTGCGAGCCGTCTGCGTCAATGCGATTACAACTTGGCGCCGACGACGCAATCAGGAAAAGATGTACACCGCTACAAGGTCTACTTCTGCGCAGAGACGATACGCTGCACCTGCGCATTGCAGCCCGCGCAGATCTTCATCCCGAGGTCAAAGAGGGTCAAGTGACTCCAGGAGAGGGAGTCCGTACCGAAGGAGCTCGCCGAGGCGCTCGTCACCCAGACGATCCTCCCCGCGACGCGGATCGCCAAGGCGATATTCCCGCAGTCCGGGACGAGCAGCTCCCGCACCGACTCGCCCGATGTCGCGATCCCCGCGAGGACGGGAAATCTGCTACGATTTCAAGAAAGGCAGATGCACGCGAGGAAGCGGATGCAAGTTCTCCCACAACCTGAAGGGAAGAAGCTCCTCGTCAAAGGGTTTCCCGCCTCGATCTCAGTCACCGATTTCAAAGGAGTCTGGTATCTGCTTCTATTTTGCACGAGGCACTTGCTCGAGAGGCGACAAGTGTCCCTATAAGCATGTGAAGCCGGGTGCCCCAGCTGAGAGCACCCCTGCCGCCGCTCCTGCGCCTGCTGAGCCCGCGCCGACATCAAGGCGGGTTGACAGCCCGGCGCCCACGCCCTCGGATTTTTGAAAGGGGCGTGCCGCAACCCTCAGGCAATGACAGCATCCTCCTATGGAGACTTCGCCTTCGCTTGCGTTGCATCATTCGATATGATGGCATGTCCGTCAGTCAAGCGGAAGACAGTATCGTTTGGGAATACGGAGACCCGCGTGATAGAGTCTTCTTTCCCGGAGCCAAACTTCGGTCCCGTCAATCGCGAGAGGAATTTGAACTATTCGTGGCCGGAAGATATCCGTGGTCTGAATAGTGCTCGCGAGAGGCGAAGGGCACACATGAAGGCTGTGCTTTGGAGAGAGCAGGTTTTGCTCGATGACGTTGATGCCAAAACGCTAGGAAATGATGCTTGTGTTCTTGAGCTCACGCTTTCTCAGCGGAGCGCTTGCGAGGTCTTTGCTGCTGCTGTCAAGTCTATTAAGAGGGTCCGGAGACTTATGCTCGACTCCGGTTGCGGTATAGACCTTATTGGTCTCGGTGATCTGTCCCGCGAGGAAAGGGATCTGATAGTTCAGAATGCTAAGATCAGCCTTAGGACCGCCAATGGGAAAACTAACACCAAAGGTGTTGCTCATATGCGCATTGACGGCATCGATGAGCTGATTGAAGCTTATGTGCTGGAAAGCACACCAAGTCTTCTTTCCCTTGGGAAACGATGCAAGGAGCTTGGCTACCGATTTATCTGGGAACCCTTTTGCGATCCGATATTCTTTGACCCCAAAGGGAAACAACTCAAGATTGATGTTATCAATAACATCCCCTACCTCGCTCCGAGCGAAACCGAGGTAGTGGCGGGTCGACCTGATCTCCCTCGTGTGTATCCGGCACTCCCAGCACCGATCATTATTCACGAGAAAATCGTGGCTGCGGGTGAAGAACCTGTGGGCGAGCTAGACGATATCGGAGAGCTCGATCTTGATATGCCTGGTGTTAAGAGTGCCCAGAAAGGTGCACCTGACGATGCCAAGAAGGTGCCTAACAAACCTAAGCATCAGTCGCCGCCCGATGAACCGAGAGCGCGCGATCTGAGGGAGGAGGCAAAGTCCATCCGTCACCTCATGACTCACCTACCTAAGAATCCCTACTGCGATGCATGCCAACGTGCAAAGATGGAAAACGTTAAATCGTTTCGCCAAGACTCACCACGCGATAAAGGGTTTGAGAAATTTGGCGAGCACGTCACCATCGATACTATGGTGTTGCACGGGCTTGGCAATCGCGGGAATAATGGGGAAACAGATGCTGTTGTCTTCTACGATCTAGCAACTGAGTGGTTAGAGAGTGTTCCCGTCAAGGGGAGGACGAATGCCGACACGCTTCGAGCGTTCCAGCAGGTCTTCGGCGACCTTCAGGATGTGAACTCGTTCTCTATGGATGTGGAGAGAAGGTATGCACCTTCCGCGATCCGGGAAATCTACTGTGATAAAGCCCGTGAGTTCATATCGACCTGCAAAAGAGTCGGCATCTCTGTAAAGCATTCCACTCCTGGCATGCCTCGCACTAATGCCATTGCCGAGAGCAAGGTGAAGCTTGTCCTTCATGGCGCACGTGTGGCGCTTCGACAAGCGGGCCTGAGCGCCAAATTCTGGCCTTATGCGTGTAAGCACTTTTGTCATGCTCGCAACATCGAGCTACGCGAAGGACAAAGTGCGTATTCGCTACGATTTGATGGTGCCGAATTTGACGGCCAGGTTCTCCCATTCGGATGTCTTGTTGACTTCTATCCCACGCCGGCACGGAAACAAACCCGGCGTAGTCAGAAAGATGAAGTCGTACTTGGCGATGGTGAGGAATATGCCGTACCTGCGCCTGGAGATGATGGATTGGTCGAAGTCGAAGTTGGATTCGATGATGATGGTTATCTCGAGTGGATCGACGATGGAGATGACGATCGATCTGGATCCCTCCAAGGACCCGATATGGATCAACGCTTATCATCCTACCAGCGCCCCAGCAAGTTCTCTCCCACAAGCAAGCCCGGCGTATTTCTGGGTTACCACTTCGAGAATGGGGGCAGGTGGGACGGTGACTATATTGTCGCCGACCTTGAAGACTTCAAGCGAGACGCATTGCGTGCAAGCGTCCATCAGGTCAAGAAGATATACTGCTCACCCAAGGAGCGATGGACGTTTCCGATGCTGGCTGTGTACGACAAACAGACACGATCAGTATGCATCAACGATCCCGCGATGCATTCTAACGTGCCAAAGCCGAGTGAGCGTCTTGACGCCTCCGACATGCTCGATCTCGAAGATATCGATGAAATCTTCGCCCTTGATGAGTCAACGCGAATGACTGATGAAGATATTCGACAGGCTCGCGAGGCTGAATTACGAGCAGAGTCCTCTCATGGAGGAGATGTTGACTACTGGGAGTATGATCCATCTGTGCATAAGTGGACGTATCACGTCGTTGTTCCAAGGAAAGCGATGGTTCATCCCAGTAAGACTCCCGGTTCCATAGGAGAGTCGCCTGATCCATGGAAGCTGAGCACGGTGCGTATATCGCATGTTCAATACAAGGACAAAAGCCCGGTTACGATCTATGAGACCGGGTATGCCTTTGGCAAGACGAGACTTATGCAGCTCTGGACCGGCACTGTTGAGTTCTTTGATGACGGCTACGCCCCACCCAAGAAGAAGTTACCTCCTTCTCACGGGTCAGAGATCCTGGAGGGCGAAGGGGGTTTGCCTTATCGTCAGAGTGTGCCGCGTTCCGAGCGGACATATAAAGGGTCTCGAAAACCGAACTCTATCGACTCAGAATCCTGGCGCAGCATGAACCGCGCCGAACGGGAGGGATATGTCGAGGCTGAGCGCCGAGAAGCTGAGTCTCATGCCATGTCCCGAGAGGATTCTCGCGATGCCGCTCCTGTCGACATCGCTTACGATTCAGAATATGAGTCGGGTGCCGAACGGCATGACAAGGATTACTGGTATCACGATGTCGCAGCTGGCACGATCACCCGATTTCATGTGATCGAACGCCGAGCGCGCTTCAACCCTACATCCGTCAAAGACTGTCCCGTTGATCCTGCAACATTGACCGATGTCAGGATGACTATGGCCATGACTGACGGCACCGAGTTCACATTGCAGGACTCATGGAGATCATCCGATGCTCGATCTCTGCCGTGCCGATGGACGGGAAAGACGGTCTTCGTTATTGGTTCTTCCGCCAAAACCCAGATTAAAGTTCGAACCCGTATGCCGAACACCGATGACACGGGGCGCCGCGTGCAGACTGCGAATGGCTATTATGGACACGCGCTGCGTGCAAAGGGCCGTACTGTCGTACCTGCCAAATCTCGCGCCTGTGTCGTTACGGATCTTGAGTTTGAGCCCCCGGGTGGTATGTCCGCCCGTCTTCAGCCGCTCCGCGGCAGTGGCCTCGATGTTTGCCCGGCCATGTACACGTACAATGAAGGGGCAACTCAGTCCGGTGTTGACGTCCTTAATCCTACCGACTACGATATTATAGTCGAGCCCGGACAAGACGTTGCGGTGGTTCAGTTTTACACTTCCGTTTTGGCAGCGGTTGAACTCGACTTCACCGCAGAAGATGTGGAAGGTGATGTTTCTGCACCGGTTGAACCATCCGATGACGGTCCTGCTGTTGATACAGCACCTGCAATGCCTGTTCGCCCTGATCCTCATTCACACCGATCTCCCGATTCATCGGTCTTCTTCTATAGTGCGTGTGAGCGTGCCGCTAATCCCAAGGCGAAAGCCGCCCTTGACAAGGAGTGGAATAAGCTCATCAACCAAGGATGTTGGGACTACGCATCCGTGCGTGAGTGGCGCGATGTGTCTAACGAGGCTATGGCGAAAGGGGAAACGGCCCACGTTGGCCGTATCTTGCACTCGTACCGAGGGACGAGGTACGACCGTGTATGCTAGCGCTAGTATCCCTTTGGGGAAACATCGAAGGTGTTTCGCTAGAAAACTTCGAAGGGGTTTTCCTCTGAAGCTAAACAGAACGAAGCTTGTCTGTTTGCTAGAGTGACTGCACATGGCCGGTGAAGCAGTGCTACTCCGTGGCCATTTTGGCTCAAGGCCCCCAGCTATTGGGGGGCAAATTTCGAGTGGGGGTAGGAAGGGGAACAGGGCTAATTAGCCCTGCTTTGGGGGAGGTACCCTGGGTCCCGCAGACCCCAGCTTGCGACCCGCAGCCCGAAGAGACGGGAGTGCTCTTCGAGGGCTGGGAGGCTACAGTCCAACAGGAACGTAGGCGCACGCTAGACAGGGCCTACCGGCATCTCTCCAGCCAGGGGTTTGGGGTCTTGGAGCTAGCAGTGGTGGATCTTGACGATGCGGAGGATGTCGCCAAGCAGCTAGCTCGAGAGCTAGGTATTCCGTACCAGCCGTGGCTATGGGATGGCGTCTACTGTTGGCTGCAGGAAGCGCGACAGGAAGCTACGGTCTATCAGAGGGTGCACGGCTACTTCCAGGACGATATCACCTGGAGAGCCCGGATGCCACCGCTACCTGCTCCAAGGGAAGAGGTAGAGGACGCGGTGCATCAGCCACCGGTGCCGCTAAGACCTCGCCCCGGGGAGCGGAACCGAAAGACGCTACAGCCCAGCACGATCAGTGCGGCTAGAGAGGAGCGACTGCTAGAGGTTTGGGCAAGGAAGCTCCGTGAAGAGCTGCTAGAGATACACGCCCCTGTTCTCGCTAAGCTGCACGGGAGTCTGGACCCCGTGAGGGCCGCTATGTTGCTTCCGGGGAGGTACCTGAGCTACTACAGGCAGTGGCGCCAATGGCTCCACGCAGCTAAGCTCAGGCCGCCCCCGGGCACCGCCGCGGACCTGGTGGATTACCTCCTCGCTAGGAGTGATGAACCCTGCGGCCGTTCGGTCCCGGAAGCTATTCTTAAAGCTATCGCCTGGATGGAGAAGGTGGCCGATTTTCCGGTGGAGCTAAGGACCACCTTCGGTCGCCTGGTCTGGGCCGCTAAGGACAGCATAGTGGAGCAGCTAGCGGAGGGGGCTCCCTTGATCAAGAGAGCACCCCGCTACCCCGTCTACATGCTGGTGCAGCTAGAGCTTGTGGTCATCAACCCCGCTCTGGCAGCAGGCTGGCGGATCTGGGCCTGGGCTAAGTTGGTCAAGGTCTGGGCCACGCTAAGATGGTCGGACCTTCAGGCTATTCTGCCGGCCGAGCTGTTGATGGTGGAGGGGCGACTCACCACCATCCTCCGGAAGACCAAGACTTCCGGCGCTACGAGAAGGGTCAAGGAGCTACCGGTCGTGGTGTCGGAGCACGCCTTTCTGGTCGCTAAGAGCTGGCTGGTGACCGGCTTTGATCTCCTCAAGGCCCACGCTACTACGCCCGGGATTACCTCATGCCGCGGCTGGGCCGGGCGGGGCAACTGGAGAAGAAGATGGCTACCTATGCGGACGCTATGGTGGCAACCGCGGGGCTGCTGGCTATCATGGGCTACCCACGGGAGGTCCAGGGCTACTGGACGGAGCACAGTGAGCGCTCGGTGCTACCAACAGGTTTGGCGCTAAAGGAGATCCCCCCGCAAGACAAGGATCTGCTAGGGCGTTGGAAACCCGAGGGGTCCGACGTGTACGCTAGATCCTTTGCGGGTAGGGTGTCCCGTCTCCAAGCTCTCTTCGCTAAGACAGCTAGGGGGGACGACCGCTACGAGGCGCTCGACGAGCGTGAAATCGCCGCGGACCTCGAGCCCTGGCTAGAAGAAAGGGCCAAGCTAACCCACAGCCAGGCTATCCACATGGCGGCGAGGCTGCGGAAGATCTGGATGGAGGGCCTGCTAGGAGTCCCGACCGAGGCGGAAGAGCTAGAGGTTCCCGAGGGACCGGAAGAGCCCGCGGAACCGCTAGTGGCCGGGAGTAGCTCCGAGGCCTCGGCAGAGGTCGTGGAACGGCCCGCTAAGAAGCAGGCCAGGGTTCCCGACCGCAGCCAGGGCAGCTATGTGATCGTAGAGGTCCCAGGTGCTATTTTCCGCCTGCACAAAGCGGGCGCTACAGGTTGTTGGATGGGGAAGCGACGTGCCTTCCGCAACGCTAGGATTTTTGATTCGGTTCCGGAGCCGCACGAGTACACACATGTGTGCAAGCTATGCTGGCCGAACCAAGGGGCTATCTCCGAAGGAGACGCTAGCGAAGGATCGCTCGCTAACTCGGAAGATGACGAGGCCCCAGAGGATCACGCACCGGGGTCCGCTAGCAGTCATCCTTGAGCGCAGGGCGTGCTAAGCCGCCGAACTCGCACTCGCACCAAGGCTAGAATTGCTGCTAGGTCGGAACCCACTGTTCTCCCCTCTCTGCCTCTCTCTCTCTCTCTCTCTCTCTCTCTCTCTCTCTCTCTCTCTCTCTCTCTCTCTCTCTCTCTCTCTCTCTCTCTCTCTCTCTCTCTCTCTCTCTCTCTCTCTCTCTCTTCTTCTCTCTCTCTCTTCTCTCTCTCTCTCTCTCTCTTTCTCTCTCTCTCTCTCTCTCTTCTTCTCTCTCTCTCTCTTCTCTCTCTCTCTCTTTCTCTCTCTCTCTCTCTCTCTCTCTCTCTCTCTCTCTCTCTCTCTCTCTCTCTCTCTCTCTCTCTCTCTCTTCCTGCTTTGCGAAACGCCGCTAAATTTTTGAGGGGGTGTGCTTGGGAGGGGGAGGGTGGGGGCCTTCTTGTGGGCCGGGGGGCGGAGGGGGGGGGGGGGAGAAAGAAGAGAGTGGAGGGAACCACGTTCTTGCTACATGTCACTTGCTGTTGCCTGTGTTGTGCTTTCGTGTTCCGCTAGTGTCTTGCAGGAGGAGCAAGGAGCGAAGGCAGGCGCTAGGAAACCGGGGCCGGGCGACCCCTCTTCTGGCCACCCAGGGAACACAGGAGCTAGGTGAGGAGCCAGTGCTTGCGCCAGGTCCGTCTTGCAGGAAGGAGCTAAGGAGCGGAGGAAGGCGCTACGAAATGTGCGGGCTTTGCACCCGCGAGGCAACAGGGCTACAAAGGAGCTAGGCGCAGGAGCCAGTGACTGTGCTAAACCTCCTCCCACGGGTAGCCTTCGGCTTCGCTACCTTGGGGTAGCTAGATTTTCTTTAGCCGTTTCACCTGATCCGTGCCTTGGGGACCGCTATGGGACAAAAAGGCAAACGGAGCTACAGCGCCCAAGGGCGCAGGGCCACCAGGTGGCCCCGCTACGGCAGAGGAGCCCGCTAGTGGAGACTACCTCCCGGAGACCCTCCGTGGTCTGCGGAAGGCGCTACGGTTTCGGCCGTCGGAGTGCGCCGAGGGGCTGCCCCGCTACCTCGACAAGCCTCTGCTACAAGAGCTGATCGCTATGTCCCAAGAGGCGATCGAGATGCTAGACAAAGAGTCCCCGCCACGGAAGTGGATAGGGGCCGGGCTCCGCCAACAGAGCCCCGCTAACCTGATGGAGCGGCGAGTTCTGTCCGCTACTAGCTGGGCCGACCTGTCCCAGGAGGACATCGCTAGCCTGGATGCCGCTATGTCCGCGGGCCGCCGCTATACAGAGGCCGCCGCTGCAGCAGACCAGCTCGCCGCAGCCAACGCGGCCGCTAGCGCTGCGAAGGCCAAGGCCCGCAAGGAGGCGGAGGCCATAGCAGCTAAGCTGGCGCTAGAGAAAAAGGCCGAGCACGACCAGAGAGTCGCAGCGGCCGCGCTAGAGCAAAAGCGGAAGGAGGCCGCGGAGCGGCTCGCTAAAGAGGAGCAGGCCGCCGAGCAGGAGTACCAGCAGGCGGTGGCCGCTAGCAAAGCCTCCCTGCAGGCCGCAGAGGAGGCCGCTACCAGAGATGCCACCGCTACAAGCAGTGCCGACCCTGCACCGGTGGCCGCTACTGCCGCCGCCGCCACGGCACCGGCTAGCGTGGACCCTACGCCGGCGGAGTCGGCCGCTAGGAGGTTCATGGAGACCGGGCCGCGGGCCGCTAGCCCCTCGTTCCCTCGCGCTACCAGCCCGAGCCGAGGCCGAGGCGAGAAGGGCGCTAAGGGCAAGCCGGCCGAGGGCAAGGCCAGCCGGCCGCTACAATCAATGTGTTCGACTACACGTGGCACGCTATTCGAGGACTACCTGGAGTTGCTACGCCGCGAGCTCCAGCAGGACCGTGCTATCGAGCAGGCGGGGGGCATGCCCGATAACGTCCGGGACGCTAAGGGCACGCCAGTGAGTGTGGCGCTAAAGGGGCGAGCCAGGCCCCCCCCGGGGGCCCACGCTAACAGTCTTCCCAAAGGGAAGAGCTACTGGTACCTCGAGCTCTCGTGGTCCGCTATTGACCACGATCTGTGGCCGCTGGGTTCCTGGGACCAGCGCTATGAGAAGGGGAAAGGCAAGGGGCCAAACCCCCGCTACGGCAAAGGTGCCGACGGCACGCTTCTGAAGAGCGCTATCCACAGTGGAGAGCACCTCTACTCGCTAGGGCGGGAGTGGCACTTATGTGTCGCTACGCCCACCCTCCCGCTAACACGCCCCAGGGGGAGCGCGCTAGCGAGTTGCTGGCCATGCTGTTGCCAAGCTGCTATGCGCAGTACCAGCCTGGTCGCTGCCGCTACTCCCTCGGCCACTGGGACGCTAACGCCTGTATTTTCAGGTGCGCTACGACCTGTGAGGTCTGTTCGCTAAGAGCCTGTAACAGGCGGATGTGGTTCAAGTGCGACGACCACGCTACTCACTGCTGTGATGGGTGCAAGCAGTGGAGCCGCGGGGAGGACTGGGGCGGCCGCTAAAAAGGGCAGCCCTCCCTCGCTACAGGCCCCGGCCTCGCTACCTGCACCCGCTACTTTTGTCTTTGCACGCGGCTACTCTTGCAGCGCCCTCTGCTGCCGACCGCTAGCCGCAGCAAAAGTCAGGGTCGTCCCTCGCTACAGTTGCCAGTGTGTGCGCGCTACAGTCATGCTACACACATGTCGGCAGCCAGAAAGAAGGGAAGGCTAGAGCGAGAGAGTGTCGAGGGTTTTGGGGGGAAGGGGCCGGGGTCGGTGGGGCTGCTAGGGCCGCTCTCTGCTGCAGCGACCCCTTTCAGCGAAAGCTATCGACTGGCACTCCCGGACACACTCTCACGCTGGGAGCTTTTCCCCAATGTGCTAGCAGGAATTTTTCCCTTGAAATTTTTCCCTAGGGTGGCGTAGGGCCCGTCGTGCCTGCTACCATGGCAGAGGCTCTGGCGAAGAAGCTAGCCCTCGGAAGCAGCGAGCTTCGATTCCTGCTAGTGCAGCATAAAGTCTCGGATGCTATCTGCGAACGGACTGCGATGCCTTGTCAAGTTCTAAGGTGTCACTATAAGAGCTGTGAGCAAGACCGTGTAAAGTGCAGGAGAAGGGGGCACGCTACGCGTCCCTCGACTCTAGGGGGCATGCTACGCATCCCTCGTCTTTACCTTTCTATGTGACCGCCAACGCAACGTTTGGCTCAAGTCAATGCCCATAGCTAAGTGCTATATGTGTCTTCTATCCTGAGCCATCAGAGCTATCCCGTTGCACAGACGAACCGCCGCCGGCAGTGAGTGCAAAAGGAACGGCCGCCGGTTCTGCCTGCATAGGATCGCACGTGTGGGAGTACGAGAGAGAGACAGGGTCCAGTCTGTGGAGAGTGCTAGCCAGCCACACCTACATTCATTACAGCTCTGGTGGGGAGAGCAGCAACCAAGTCGAGATAAATCCCCCACGCAGGTTATCAGCCGTACGCGGCTCTGCCTTTCTACAGCAACGACTACTTGATCTACTACGACCACAATGAACTCAGGATCAAGTCAAGATACGACAATGACTTTCGGTGCCGATGTGGCAGCGCCAGCTGTTGGTGAGTCAACAGCTGATGACACAGTGGTGCAATCCGTTGATAGCTCCACAGAAGATGACAAAGGTCAATCTTCTGCGCTTGCCATTGCAAAGGCAGTTCCCAAGGGGAAAGCAAAGAGTCTACCAAGAGCATCTACGCCTTCACGTCCGACATCCACAGGTTCGAGGACGGGTAAGGCTTCAGAACGACGGGCCGAAGCGTCTGGTTTTCAGGCACCTCGGACTACGTCCAGGGCTAAGGACAAAGGAGTCAAGACCTTGGAGAAGAAGTCAAGACCATCATCTTCGAGAAGCTCTTCAGCACGATCGAGGACTTCGGCTACACGTGGGCGTGACAAGTCCATGACTTGGAATCGGATGGTTACCAATCAACCACGCGATTCTGATGATCTGGACATGACTCTGGATACGATTCCTGCACGTGGTGATGCATCATCCGTGGCCACGCCTGCAATAGCTGACGGTCCGAATGCCTACCAGGAGCTGACGATTTCGCAACAGTTCGAAGCATCGAACCTTGCACAGCAGATGTACTATCGCAGTCAGGTGCAAGAATACGAAGGAATCGTGCAGACCCTGATGGACAAGATCAAAGAGATGCAACAAGAAGATGAAGGATCTGGAATTCGCATTGAAGAATTGGAACGACAACGTGACCATGCATGCTTAGCCATGAGGCACATCAACAATATCAATCAGGAGATGAAGCGAGACTATGAAACAGCTTTGTTTCGCATGGATGAACAGAACTCTGCTCAACAACGTCAAGCACATGCCGTTGCCGAGGATTTAGCTCAACAGCTACACGTGTTCCGCACGGAGGCAGCCACCAACTTTGTGCAGCTGGAGGCAAGAGCGCAAGGTGATGGTGAGCTTATGGCACGTGAGTATGAGCGTCTGACTCATGAACTTCATGAACACGCCAGAGAGAACTTGGTCCTCCGATCAAACACAGCAAGTTCGGAACAAGCCTTACAAGCAATGCAGGAACGATTCCACTTGGTCAAGAACCAGGAGTTGCGGGCCGTGAACGAGATCCAAGGGCTAGCTGGAAACAGCGCAGCCATTGAACAAGAACGATTTCGGCTTCGTGAACGTCTTGGTGAAGAGGAAGAGTACCGCAGAATGGCTGTGAAGAGGATGCAAGAAGCAGAGGAACGACTTCATCAGAATGAAGATCATGCAAGGCGATCACTGCCTACCTTGCACGACGAGCTGAGTGAACTCAGGAAAACGCTCAAAGCGCAAGAAGATCTTCAAGCGAGGACACGCAGCGAATTGGAGGCAGCGCGAAACTCTACTCAAAGGGAAGCGACGCGACCTTCGAGCATGCCCATGTCTTCGAGGACTACTGAGTCTGGCTGGGAGAACGTAGGAAAGGATGTAATGCCTGCATTTTCCGTAGGAGATGAGGTACGATCCCCTGAAATACGGTCCCCAAGTCAAGTTAGTCCAGTCGCCAAAGAGAAGTTCGCATTCTCGGAATCCGACAAGGACAAGAACCTTGTGATGGACGGAATTCCATTCACCGGTGGAAACTTCTTCACTGGCCGCAGTTCAATGCCAATCGTGGCGGATGCAATGCCCGAGCACCACGTGCCAGGTATTAGCAGTCCAGCGCTTGCGCGTTCCACGCATAGTGCAGCCACGTTGTTTGGCATACCAAGCGGATTTCATGGGAAAAGTGATGCGGCAACCGTGCGTGATCGACAGCTACGCGAACTCTTGGGGGATCGCGGGATGTTGGGATCGAAGTCCACAGCATCCGCCAGCTCCTCAAGACCTGTTGGCATCGACGGTGTCACCGCATCTACTAAGGGCAACGACCTCGTTGGGCCCCCTGTCGCCTATGACGATTCCATCCATGAGGCAAGGAGGCGTCAGATCGAGAAAGAGATCGCGGAACAGTACGAGGAGAAGATTGCTGATCTGCGTAGTGGAGTACTCAAGGCTCAGAAAGCCGAACAACGTCTCAGAGCTGATCGTGATGAGTGGAGATTATTCGCTGAAACGATTCAAGAAAACAATGGAGACGATGACGGTGACGAAGCTGGCGACGAGAATGGAGAGGAAGAGCATGATGAAGGTACCGGCACGGGGTATGATCCTCCAGATCCGCCTGACGACGATGATGACAAGAAGAAAGGTGGAGGGGGCAAACCCGAATCGGATCCTGGTTCGCATGCGCGTGATCCTGATGGAGATGCGGATCCTGACGTCACAGAGGTGAGAATTTCCAGGAGGGAAGCCGACAAAGTTACTGTTCCTCCATGGCCTACTCTCACTCATCTCAACAACTGGCGATCTGTGTGCACGGCAAATGTCTTAGGGGCATCAGCCGACCCACATCATGAGGACTGGATGTTATGGCTGGCACCAGCGTTCAACCCATTCCCTGAGGTCGAAGCATTGAATGATTCAGGACACAAGAAGTTCAAGAGCATAGACGTCAAATTGGGGATCGCCATGGTCGCAATGCTACGTGCCGGTGGTGACAAATCAGCTGACCTGTACCTCGAGGTGAACCGGAAGGCCAACGATTACATCAGCAGGCCTGACGTGAAGATCATCAAAGGACGACAAGTCATCGCGATGATGTACGAAAGTTTTCGAACGCATGATCGTCTTGACATGATCATCACTCTTGAGTATTTGGTGAAGCTCCAGTACCAAGGCGACAACAAGCTTCATACGTTCAAGCAGACGTGGTTGGAAGTTCTGGGACGGATGAGACCAGAGGACATTCCATCCAAAACAGCTCTCCGTGATTGCTTGTACAGCAAGATCAAGGACTCGCCCGCAATGAAAATGGACTTGGGCATGCACTATGAGCACCTGCCCTACAATCATGAAGAGCGATCGTACGACAACCTGATGAAGATCATTGATCGTACCATCATGCGGAAACGAGAACAGTCAAATCTCACTCAGACTCAAATTGGCTTGCGCCAGATGCTTGAGGGCAAGGATTTGCTGGCTGCACCGGCCAAGGTACCTGAGAAACCTACGCCTACCGCAGCTCCATCCGCAAAGGTCAAGGCTTCGCCGACCAAGCCGGACAAAGCAACACCTGTACTACCTCAAAGCAAAGCGAAGAGTCATGCGAAGACCAAGCCGAAGCCCAAGAAGAAGACGAGGAGTGAGTCAGCGGACAACAGAGGTGACAAAAGCAAGAAGCAAATCCGCTGCAAGTTCCATTTAACAGATGCAGGGTGTCGAAATGGCGACAAGTGTCCGTTCAGTCACTCGAAGAAGACTCCAGAACGACCCTTCACACCGAGGACGAGAACTCCAAGTCCATCTGGAGGAGGAGGAAACAGGATTTGCTACTCGTTCAAGAACACAGGCTCGTGCTCAAGAGAGAATTGTCCTTTCAAGCATGAGGCAGCAGCTACCCCAGCTCCGGAACCAAAGGCAAAAGCTAAAGCTAAATCCGAAGCGAAGGCAGCTCCAGCGAAGCCGAATGCCAAGGCCAAGGCACTCCCTGCGGCACCCGCCATCAGATTGTGTCGAAGGTGGAATCCATCAGCTCCGGCTATATGGAAGCGATCTTCAAGACAAGATGAGGAGGAGTCAGATTGTCCATCCGTTGACAGCGACGCTGATTCGGATTGTTCAACAGATGACGAATCCTCGGGAACGACTACGTCGACCCGAAAAGTGACAAAGCGCAATGTGACATTTGCCAATGACGTGAAGTTCATTTCTTCGTGTCCGAGACGATCGAAGAAAGACAAAGAGCGGAAGGTGAAGTACGTCGACATGGAAGCGTTTGTCAATGATGAGGATCGCGCTGTGAGCTTGGAGTTCGCCAAGCACAAAGCGAGATTGAGGGCACAGATCATGAGAGACATGGTTGACGATGGTGATGATCAACGCGGAGATCGAGTTTCATTCGTACGAATCCCAGGAACGTCTCGAGTGGAAGAAGTTTCGTTCTATGACGGTGAGGATTCCATCGTTGAACGCGAGCTCGACGCTGCACACAGCAAACGGATCATCAATCAAGGCTTATTCAAATGCATGGTTCAACCAGTCATCCTTAAGAAGAAGATCAAGTTTCTCATGGACACTGGATGTGGTCATGACCTCATATCTCAGAAGAAGATCGAGAAGCACAGTCTCGAGACACTCGTGACTCCAGAGCCCATATCATTTCAGACAGCCAATGGAATCACCGATACCGATCTCGTGTCGAACTTCCAGACTGAGTCGTTCGAGGAACCGATCAACGCTTATGTGTTGGACGACACGCCGTCGGTGCTTTCCATAGGCAAGAGATGTATGAACTTCAACTACGGGTTTGTGTGGCCTCCCGGAAGGGAACCATTCATGATCAACCCGCAGGGCAAGAGAATATCTCTGTTCGTGAACGGTGACATCCCGTACGTCCGTGCTGGGAGTTCCAAGTCATTGGTTCATGATGATCCGGAGGCCAAAGCGATCACCGAAATCTTCAAGGGTGCGTTGACAGCAGGCAATGTTGACGTCAGCGTCGCAGCTGCCGCTGAAGCTGCACCGAGCGAGATCGAAGCAGAAGAAGAAGGTGATGATCATGAACGACCTCCTGATCCTGAACCCCAAGAACCTCCTATAGAAGAAGTACCAGAGTCCGAGGCCGGACGCCCTCCGGACGACGACGAAGGAAAAGGAGTGGGTGAAATTCCATTGGATGGTGACGATGAGGTGATCATTGATGTGGAAGGCGACGGTGCGCCGAGCCGCAAGGCCAGAGTCGGAACACTGAAAGCCGAAGCAAAGACATTGGCACATCTGTGTACTCATCGCTACCGCAATCCATATTGCGAATCGTGCATACGCGCGAAGATGAAGCACTTGCGAACGCAACGAGGTGCATTTCAACGTGTGATCAAACACTGGGGAGATCTTGTGACGTTCGACTTCCTTGACATGCGCAAGGCCGCCGAAGCAGGTATTGGACTCGATGACGGAGCACGTGAAGTTCTAGTCATCAGGGACATCGCCACCAAAATGATTGCAGCGATTCCCACGGCTTCAAGGAGCACTGACGAAGTCGTCATGGCCATCAGACGCCTCATGGGAAGACGCAAGATTCATATGGCGTACAGCGATGAAGCACCAGAGTTCGATTCAGCTATGGCACAGTTGAAGATCGTGATCGATCATTCCCTTCCAGGGAAACCCAGTAACAATTCACTCGCTGAACGATCAAATCAAGAAGTGATCAACACAGTTGCAGCATCCATGCTACACGCCGGATTACCCGCTCAATACTGGTCCTTTGCGCTTAATTGCGTGATGCAGAACCTCAACGTTGAAGACGTGGAGGGCGACGGTGATTCAGCATGGAAGCGAATGACTGGAAAGGACTTCGAGGGAAAAGCCATACCCTTTGGTGCCAAAGTCTTCTTCAAGCCGACGGACACAAGGCCGAAGACATACGGCAACAAGTTCGATCCAAAGGGGATTCCAGGCATTTTCGCCGGATACATCATCACTGCTGGTCAAGGATGGTCCAAGAAGTATCGTGTTTGGGATATGAAGGAATTTGCCAACGCGAACTTGTCGATGGACGCATCTGTTCCCAGGAAGTTGATGAGACCGTACGAGACAGAAGTTATCTACTTCCCAGAGGAGATAACGTTTCCCCTGAAAGCCGAGTACGAAAGGATGAACTCAACCATTGAAGGACTCAGGGACAACGTCGACCTCGCTGGCAAGGAGATAAAAGACGTCGATGACGGTGGCGACGGTCCGCCTGGAGGAGATGGTGACGACGGGGATGACGATGATCCAAGCGGACTTCTTCCTCCACCGGATCCCGGAGAAGATCCTGACTTACAGGACATAGATCCATCTGACATTGAGGCGGAGCCGCTCGGCGAAGTCTTCAAGTCAGCAGAGCATGAAGCTATTGATGCCATAGGAGACAAAAGACTCGAAGAACTAGACGAAGAGCTAGGTCTACGTGCAGCACCGCCTCCTTCTGAACCAAAGGTCACTGGGAAAGATCGACGATCGCCCCGCGAAGTCGGTCCAACCGGTAGACTCATCCCCGAAGGAGACATCGAAGAACCTGGAGAGATTATCAAGATCTTGAAAGAAAAGAAGTTGGCTCCCGAGGAGATTGAACATTGGAGTACGGGGAAGAAAGGAGACGGCATTGTATATCTTACCGATGACGGTGAAGCTTGCAAGATCGACAAAAGGGGAGTTCCGTACAAGATCCGAAGTGATGGTCGACGAACTCTTCCTACACGGCGACCTATCCATTCTTATTCTCCGGAAGCATGGAAGAAGATGAGCGAAGCGGAGAAGAAGGCAGCATACAAGAAAGAAAAGCGAGACAAAGCTCGAGTTGCCAAGAAAGACCGGAAGAAGGCAAGATAGTCACAAAGGCTTTGGACAACATGATCTTTCCCAAGATTGTTCCGTGTGAAGAAATTGATCTGCAACTCAACGTGACCGTTGACGACGACGATGGTTGGTCATGGGCACAGTCCTATGTAGATCAATATACGCAAGAACAATTCTTGGCAGATGTTGTGCCGGCCGTTCCGGCGCATATGGTCATGGATGATAACTGGATTCCTTCTATGCCGTGTACGACTTCTCACAGAAACGTACATCGGGAAAAGAATCATGCAGGAGGATCGTGCTTCAATGCCATGGTCACTCGACCCGTCACACGCAAGGAGATGATCAACAATCCCAAGGCCATGGAAGCTTTCATGAAAGAATGGAAGGGATTGTGGGACCAAGAAGTGTTTGACTTCTCAACTACGCGTGAATATGACGACGTCGTCGCCGAGGCAAAGAAGAAAGGTGAGAAAGTACATATGGCGCGAGTACACGGACTGATCTACGAGAAGAACTATCAGCTCAAAGAGGACGATCCTGCCAGGAAGTTCAAGGGGCGAGGTGTACTACTCGGTGATCAGGTCAAAGACCAGAATATGGAAGCCGCATTGTTTCAGGATTTGGGGAATTCCCCGGCTACGTTTGACGCCTCACGATGGGCAGATTATTACGGATGTCTTCCTGGCAACGATGTCCAGATGGCGGATGCTATCCAAGCATACATTCAGGCTAGATTGTCGGGCACTCCGTGTTGGGTTGAACTGCCTGATGAAGCCTGGCATCCATCTGCGAAACGGCACAAATTCCGTAGGCCGGTATGTCGCCTGATCAAAGCTCTATATGGACATCCTGACGCAGGAACCATGTGGGAACAACATTGCCACACCGCGGTACAGAAAGTAGGGTTCAAGCCGATTGGCGATGAATGGCCATCATTGTATTTTCACCCGCAAATGAAGCTCTTACTTGTCATCTACGTGGATGATCTCAAGATGGCAGGACCCAAAGAGAATCTACCCAAGGGTTGGGACATGCTGCGCCAAGAACTTCGATTGGAAGAAGAAACGCCGCTGGGCTTGTATCTGGGTTGTCGCATCTCCAAGGGCGAGGCAACGTTGCATGACAAAACGAAGGTGCAGACCGTTACCTACGACATGGAGACGTACCTGGACATGACAGTCAAGAAGTACTGCGACGTGACTGGGTTCGATCCGACAAAATTCAAGACGGTACCATCGCCGAGTCCGGCTGAGGAGACTAAGAATCACCCAGCTCGCGCTCCGGCACAGTCAGGTAAAAGCCATCGATGCACGTGGTGTGGACACACCATGCCTGTTGATAAGGATGGTCGGCTCGTTCCGCCTCCACCTATTCCCAAGGCGCCCGAGGAAGAGGAAATCAACGAGGCAATCGCGGCGCACTTGCTCCGCAGGCAGCCAGCATTCTCATGAAATTGCTTTATGCCGCGCGCATTTGCCGCTTTGATCTTCTGCGCAGTATCAACAATCTCGCACGCAAGATCACGAAATGGACCAAGAAGGAGGATGCTCTTCTTCATCATCTCATGGCCTATGTGCACCAGTCCAAACATCACATGATGATTGGATGGGTCGGGAACTCCTTGGAGGACTCGTCCATCGGGCTGTTTGCAGATGCGGACTATGCAGGTTGTGGAGAAAGTTTGAAATCTACCTCCGGTGCTCACTTGCACATTCAAGGTTCTCATACAAGATTTCCCTTGGCGGGACTTAGCAAAAGGCAGGGATGCTTGAGTCATTCCACACCTGAGGCCGAGATTGTCGCGGCCGACTTTGCCATGTCACGTCTTGGATTGCCTGCTATCACGTTGTGGCAGCAGCTTGGGGGGCAAGACCCCAACTTCGTCTTCTACGACGACAACCAGACCATGATCGGGGTGATTCGCACGGGCAAGAATCCGACTATGCGTCACTTGGAACGTACCCACGGTATCTGCATTGGATGGATGCATTCTATCTTTCAGGAAGGTTACGTTTCTCTTGCCTACGAGGTCACTGCCAAGATGTCCGCGGACATACACACCAAGTCGTTCAAGGATTCTGTGTCCTGGACACATGCGTGTCAGCTCATCAACATCTTTCCGCCGGATCTCATTGGCTCCCAAGAGATTATGGATCTGATGCGACCTACTCATTCCCAAAGTACGGATGAGAAGGGTCAGCAGCACTACTCGTTCAAGAGCGAGGTGCCTTGTTTTCCTTACACGCAGACGCCGATCCTCCCTCAGGTGTTGTATCGCGCTGGATTGTCGAGTAAGGAAGGCTTGCAAGAACATGACAGTGTGGACCCCATCCTGGTTGTCAAGTTCCCGCGCATGTTGCGGGGGCCGCCTTCTGCGTTGCCGCCTGGTCGTTACCTTCGGTCGACTTGGATTCTTCGTGAAGGGCAGTGGCACCAGATGGAGGATCGTGCTGCTATCCTTGACACACCGGGCAAGTTCGACCGCTACGTGGAACGTGCTGTGTTTCAGTAC
Organism: Symbiodinium sp. CCMP2592; assembly: GCA_905221615.1. Taxonomy (NCBI): domain Eukaryota; class Dinophyceae; order Suessiales; family Symbiodiniaceae; genus Symbiodinium; species Symbiodinium sp. CCMP2592. Next base: position 91,495 of record CAJNDT010005813.1, on the reverse strand, counting down.
CATCCCGTGCGTGGGCATTTGCGCCCCGCTGCCATTGCGGACGTCCTTGCGCCGCCGTTTTTGCCTATTCCTGAACCGCCTCTAGGCCAGTCTTATGTGCGCGCCCTGCCCGCCAAATGGCGAGCGGTGGTTGTCACACTGGCGCGTGCCATCCATGGGGGGTACCAGGGCTTTACATTACACCAGGGATTTTGTTTCAACGGCCAATCCAAAAGTCAAGCCTCTCAATTTGGTTATGACCAATGGTCGTCGGTGTACGAAGATGTATGGCATGATGCGGCGGAACAGAAAAGGGAATATCAAGGATATGATGGAGCAATTGTGCCTCACGTGGTCAATTTCGCCGAAAACAAGCCCAAGGAGGGTCTGGTGATCCAATTCCTCGACCACGATGGAAGGTTGGTCCATGCTTACAAGAATCCTTACAGCCGGTGGAAGTACCGTATCACTATCAAAGATGCTCCAAAGGCAGTGACGGTATGGACATTGATAGGAGTCGATGAGGAGAACTGGTGGAACGAGTATGCTCCAGGCAAGGATTGCATCGCCCAGCATGCTCCCGATTCTCACTACGACCCTGGGCTGCAAGTAAATGTTCTGAGTATGGGGCGAGAAGTTGACGACGCCATGTGCGCCTACATCTTTGATGTGGTGGAAGCAAGGAAAGACAACCCTAACTCCGTAATCTTCATTGGTGCAGGGGTGTTGGGCAAGAATTCGTGGCTGAGTCGGAAAATCGCTGACAACCCCGAAAAGGGCAAATTGCGGACAGACTACCCATGGGGGGAGGTCGTCCAAAGAATTGCGCGCAGAGCGGCGTCATGGGGGTTCCAAATCATCATCGAAGTGCCTCCTCGAGTACCAGTCCAGGAAACCAAGCAGTATAGGGGACTTCAGGAAGATGCCATGTGGAAGAGCATCAAGATCCAAGGATGCACTCACGGGCAACGTTATATCTTTCGGGATCCTGTGTCTCCTGGAACCGCCGTTGAGCTCGGCTACTGCAAGGATGAATGGGAGTACATTGCCGCAAACGTCGCGCTGCATCCTAAGTCGTCTGATGTGTGCTCGTCCAAACATTTGCACATGACTGATTCGGACGCTAAGGATCGATCTGATAAATGCGAGTTGACTAGCCAAATCTCCAGAAGATTGCTTAAAGCCTTGAAATTTCAGGCAACTGGCGATGGGAGGTTGGTAGCCATGCCGTCGAAGGCTGGTGGACGGAAGCCAGACCGCATGATTGTTGACCTTTGTGGCTTGGGTAACGGCTACGCCGTACCTAAGTCCACTAAAGGTTGCTCTCGCATAACTTGCAAAGAGCTGATTAGCTCCAAAGCCGATGAGGACAGCCTTATCGGTACAATGAAGGATGCGTGCCGGAACGACCTGCGCACACCTGTGCTATTTGTGGCATCGCTTTTGCGATCAGGTGCTGGTCCTGGAAGTAGTGAAGGGGCTTGCGTGGGGGGTGAAAAACGTTCTGGTGGGAAGTACAAGGTTTTCAGAAGTGTCTTGAAATCTCTCAAACGCCTGCTGAAGAAGTGTGCGGAATTTTCCGACGTCTATTTTTCGCTTGACATGCCTTCTTCATGTTCATGTTGGTCTTGGCCAGAGTTGCATGCTCTTGTTTCAAGTGGCAAGGTGACGAAGGTTAAGGTTGATGATCATGTTGGTGCTGGTGGCGATGGTGGTGGACGCAGGATCATGTTCTCTAACATGCCTGAAGCGGATCGTTTGATGATGAGACCGGATGATTGCTTGGACCATGATTCGAAGAGCAGTTTGTCGCAGCGCATTGATGTTCTCATGGCGGTCAATTGCGAGGAATGTTCGCAGCCTTGTTCGAGCTCATGTCAGTGTCAGTCATGTTGCACATGAATCTGAGGACATTGCATGGCAGCAACATCAGTGTGTAGACGCTGATGAAGGGGCTATTAGACAGCCCCAACTAAGGAACAACTAAGGTCTGACCAGACGGATCGGGGAAGGGTGCCTCTTACGGAGAACCCGGAACCGTGAAGTCGAGTAGGGTGTAGGGACTTCCCTCCTACGGAGGAAGGACCGAAACCCGAGCCATGGCTGAAAGCTACAATGCCTACGAGCTGGCCTTCGATGGAGTGGACCACGAGGAAGTTTTCCCGTCTGGTGGGATGATGCGAACGTTTCTGAAGTTCCACAAGTTCCTGGAGATGTATTCTGGGGATGCGTCGCAGAGCGTCTCGCTCCCGCCGAAGATTACGAAAGACAAAGTGGTCGACAATGATCTCATTCGCACATGGGCAGCTTTCAAAGCACCTCCGTTGGTCTTGCTGTTCACGTGTGCAAATCTGTCGTCAGGAGGAGATCTTTCCATTCGAGTCCGAGAAATCCTCAAAGCTTGCTTGCTTGCTGCTCCTGAGGAGTACATGGACAAACCCTATGGGGAGATACTCGCCATGGTCACTAAGTTTGGCGGAGGTCTCAAACACATTGTTGCTGACCACGAGGGAAAGTACAATGCCATCACCAGGTTCATGGTGGATGAGGAAGTGATCCGCGATGATGCAAAGTTGGCTGTGGTTGAACTGGAACAAGAACGAAAGCAAGTTCGGTTCGACTTGAACACTGCTACAAGGAACATCGTCACTGCGGACGGCTACTACAACCTCGCTGTTCTCATCAACTCCGTGGAGACGCCCTACCAGACTGTGACAGACACGAGAATACAACAATGGTATACGGTGAATCAGGACTACTACCACAAGTTGCCAATGTCGGGTAGAGCACCTGACCAATCAGACCTGTTGGCGGAGCCTACGTTATGTAGGGTGTGCAAGCTGATGTACATGTTCGCGAAACACACTGGATATGGACTACGGACCTACAACCAGGAATGTGCTGCGAACAACGATGGCGCCACGCCACTCAACGTTCACCAGCTGGCCATGATGATGCGCACAATGCCTCAAGGCATGGGACACCCGCTCGCCTTTGCGATGAACTCGCTCCAGGCGTTCAGTGTCTGTCTCCACGTGCTTCATTCCTACGTATCATGGGTTGATCCAGACACTGGACACCCGCATTACAGATGGTCAAATGATGTGCTCCCTGATTCCGACTACACCACGTACGCTTTCCTCAAGCACCACGTGGATGCTGTATGTGCAGATCAAGACAGGAACGGTTTCCAATTGCCGGATGCGTTCCGTAGCTACACCTGGAATCAATGCGGAGTTGAATCTGGATATGTGGTCGACTGCTCTACCAAACGCGCCACGTTGAGCATATGGGAAGCAGAATTCCAACAGATGGAGGCACCAAGACCGCTTCTACAAGATGATGGCCTATTTCCGCCCAATCTTCAACGGCATCCTAGCTGGGTGTATTCTACGGGGAGGGTGGCGATGCCTACGGCAAGCAACCTCGAACCGGAAGGAATCGTGCACCCTGAGCATGGAAGATCGCCGGGACAACCACAAGGATCCGCTACCGAGCCTCGAGCCACTCCTAGCCACGGACCAAAGAGGGCAAGGACGGACGAGGCAACGGCATCGGCATCATCATCTTCTGCGGCACCACCTCCACAACCACCGACTTCGCAACCGGAAGAGGAACCATCGCAACCGACATGGGAGGAAGCTCCAATCCCCGCTGGCGCTCAGGAAAGTTGGTACCATTACGTCAACATCGATGAAAAGGGCTGTCGCTCAAGCTTGCTGGCGACGACCCGTGATCAAGACGAGTACCCACCTACCATTGATGAGACGCCAAAGTTCGTGGCCAACCACGACGTGGGGACCACACCAATTCAGCATTACGTCAGAAGACTGGTGACCTACTTGGCAAGGATTCGTTCCGTCTCTCAAAGTGACGACAAGGGTCTCAACCTGAAGGTCTACGTGAAGCTGAGCACGAAGATGTGGTTACGGATGTACTCGCGGCTATACCATGCATTGGCATTGGTGTCGTGCGTGCATCTTCCTTCTCCTCCAATGCTTACCTCGGCTGTGTTGATCGAGGCAGACAGCGATCTTGTCGACAACGATGAAATTCCGGCAGAAGCAAGGATCAATACCATGAACACGCTGAACGGATTTCGCAATAGTTTGGGTATGGGTGGCAAGCCTGATGCCGCGACTATGCGCTCTCAATGCACAATCCTCGTCCAAGACTTTGACATGGTCGCAAGGACCAGAGGGTCATCGCATACAGTGAGAGAGAATCTCGTCATGCATGGATGGAGTGAGATCTACATTGTGAGCCCGTCGATCACCGCAGGTGCCAACTACAACTTCCAAGTCACGAAGGGATCGTTGGAATCTGTGAATGAGACATTGGATGGCTTGACTGAAGAGCAGCTTGCAACCGTCACATTGCACTACCATCTGTCTCTCCAAGCGATCCTCATCGAGAACATATCATTTCCGATGAGTGAGGTCGGAGACGGAGCAGCGATTCGTGCTGATTTGCAGCGACAGCTCAAAGCCACGTACGTTGACCCCATCATTGCGGCAGGGAAGCGTACCACGCGCCCTCCAATTGTCAACATCAACCACGACTTACGGTTCGTAGGAGCAGCCAGCAATTACCTTCGACAGAAAGCTTCTATGTTCAACGGTTTCCACGCGCTGGGAATGTACATTGAACTGGAGTTGCGGGCCCGAGCATGTGTGGTGATTCATGGATCTTCGTTTTGGTCAAGAATGTACAGTCAGGCGAAACATGCGTCGTCTGGCGTGCACACTTTGTCAGTTGAGAAGGTACCACCACCAGACAATCGGGTCAGGTTCAAATTGGGCCTAGCTATCTATGAGAAGCAGCTGTTTTGCGAGAAGATGGTATCCACGTGCTTTGTTGAGGCATCGAAAGTTCGCTCATGGGACGAGACAGTCAGAACCGACTTAGTTGCTCACCCGTCGCTTGTCGAGATTTGGGAGGACAAGAGTGAAGTCAAGACGACCACCAAGATCTCGCAGACATGGTTTACGGGGGAACAGCAGCAACAGATCAGGTCGGGTGCCCAGGGTGACACGGTCGCTGAGTCGTCCACAGTCACCTGGCAGGATTTTGACATCGCCATGACCGTTCCCGAGGCCTACTACGACAACCGGCACTACTGGTTCAGGATCGACACCTATGCGACCCCGAACACTGGTTATGTCAAAGGGAGAACGTTCTATTGCCAAGGATGTGAAGGAATGAAGTTGGCTGAGTGCTACGCACAAGCCTTCTTCAAACCCACCGGAAACGGGTATCCTGGGCACTGCATTGGGTGCGCGCATACTTCAGCTTTGAAGATGCAGCATCAAATCAGCTCCTTCAATGACTTGATCGCGTCCCAGAAGTACACCTTGGCTTGCGCAAAGCACCTTTATGACCTGAGGCTTCAATTCGTGGATCCTCGTGTGGACATCAAGGAGTTCCTCAAAGTTTGTGCAGAGATGGTCTATGAAGACATCGGCAAGACGGTTTCTCACTACGGTGGTCTCCGAATCACAGCCAGTCAGGCCATCGAGTACGCGGCATGGGGAAAGGCCAAACAGTTGGCGTGGGACAGAGGATACGACTCCGAAGGCAAGACATGCTACATCTGCTACTACGACGCCGGGAACTGCGCTTATGCTGGTTTCATGAGGATGCTTTTGACTCCAGAGGAGCGCCAAGAATGCTACCGAGGGTCAGTCTTGCCCAAGGAAGAGCTCCTGGGTGATACATTGGAGCTGGCGCTCGGGCTTCTTACGATTGCCATGAGACACCCAAGTCATTTTCCGAATTGGGGTGGCCTTGAGGGAGCAAATGCGTGTGCAAGAGGAATCGAAAGGTCATTCTTCCGCTACGCGTCGGCCGAAGCCATCGAGCTGATCACGGTTGACTCCCCGCGCAAAAGGACACCGCCCAAGAAGAATGAAGCAGTCGCTGAGATCGTCAACAACATGTCCGCTGACCTCGTGATTGATTTCACAGTGATCGTCGATGGTGATATCTACCCTGTAGAGATTACGAGAACCGACGAGACACAGGCCGCTGACAACGTCACGGACGATCCAGGGTTCTCAGTTGCTCCACCAATACCTGCACAAGATGTGGATGTGGATGCGCAACCTGAAGAAGAGCAGGGTGCAGAAGGCCCTGATCCCAGACATGCAATTCGTGAAGGAGTTGTCACGCAGCTTCAGGACTATGTTGGCGTACTCGCTCAGGGCGAGATGTCAGTCGGAAGCGATCGCATCACATTTTGTGTTGCTTGTGGCAGTGACCTACACACTCTGTCAAATTGCACAGAGAATGCTGCAACCCGGGACCTGGTACTTCGAAGCGTCCAGATCATCAAGGAAAGTCTTCTTCGATATCCACGTCGAGTACCTTCACAAGAGGCTGAACCAATGGACGTTGACACCACAGATCATGTGAGTGTTGCATCCTCGGACCGACGACCCAAGGCCAAAGCCCGACCGCGACGCGGAGGCGAAGCCGTTCGGGGTGATGTGGTCTTGATCCGTTATGAGAACAAACACAATCTCTGCACGGATGTGGAGAATCGTCGGGGCCTAAATGATGCTTGTGGCGTACCACTGCAGGATTCGGGACCAGAGAATAGCCAGCGAGTGGTGGACATCATTGAGCAGCTTTCGGACCATCGCGACCGACGCCTACCCCAACGGGGAGACCGTCCTAGCTATGTGTACGACGAGAACACCAACAGCTACACCAATCCAGGCTATGAATCCATCGGCGGCGGAAGGCCAATCCGGTGCGGAATTCTCGACCTGATCCCAACCAAGGGTGCAAGCTTCATCAACAATCGGTGGGACATCGTGAACGAAGTTGTCCTTCGCAACATCACCCGTCAGCGCAGGTTGAATGCGGATTGGGCGCTATCATGCATCCAGTCTGACTTGCGCCACAGAATCGCCAGGCGCCCAGGCTCGGAATGGCTTGACAACCGGTGCCAGGTGGCATTCAACAGTGTCATCAAATGTGATGAAGGAGGGTGGGTGCTGATCGAAGACTTGGTGAGGCATGAGCCACTATGGACCCATGAAAGCAGACGCATCACCGAAGGGGTCTCAAGGACCGATGATCAACAGAAGAAGAGAGTGTACAATGAAAGACTTCAGCTATTGTTCCAGGGGAACATGATTGCAGCCACGAAACGCAACAAGGCCAAGATTCGGTTGCAGTTCCTGGGTGTGAGAGTGAAGGACCCCGGCACGGAAGTTCTTGGATCAGCAGGTTCGAACATGTTGGTATCAGTTCGGGACCAGATCGCGGAGATCCAGAGCAACGACCATTGCCGGACATGGCCAGAGGTACCTGAACCAATGCAACGGCTGGGTGAAGCCATGGGCAGTTCGGGCTACGAGTGGTCACTCTGCGCATTCAGATCCCCAGAACAACTTGCTTCAGTTGGACAAGAACAGGTTCGCAATATCTCCATCTATGACCCTCTTGCAACGTCTTGGAGGTGCGTTCCACGCTACGGCATGCCGCAACTTGGATTCCATTGTCACGCAAGGCATCATGCCTGGTTCGGAGGACCCCGACGGGGACTTCGACCATCGGCGCCAATTCCGAGGCAACCAAGGCGGCAGACTCCACAGCTATTGGGGGGTGTTTGCGCCGTTCGATCACCGGAACGCAACGACCAAGATGCGAGTACACGGACGAGACGCCAAGCATATGCCATTGGCGGTTCTTCATGTCCCATCGCAAGATCTTGCACGAGAGGATGGACGTATCACAGACAGCGGCATCATGATCGTTGGTCGAACGATACCTTTCCATTTCGTCAAGGAGGTATGGTTTTGCGTCCCTGATCCTCGAGATACACACTCTTTCGCTCTGGTGGAAAAGATCTACGATGAAAGGTTGGAGAAAGAGCTGGTGTTGGACTACAATGCATCACCGTTGCTTCCCGAGTTCGAGAGATACCGAACGCCAAGCAAGATCATGGAATTGCTTTGCGAGATGCCTCCTGGACCCCACGACACAAGCAAGGAGCAGATCATTCGTGACCTCACGACTGTCCTGGAGTCCCACAGGGAGAACACGGTTCGGCATCACTACATGGACAAAGGGAATCAAGTTTGTCATCAAGAATTGGCGACCCGAAGACCTACGCAGAGACGAGGATGGAAGGAGAATGAGGGTATGCCCGGCATGCTACAACATTGTTCCAGCATGTTTCTCCCGATGCACGTCTTGCTGGTCACAGTTCATTTCAAGCGGATATTATCAAGGCTCTCCACAACGGGATACTCCTACGGAGATCCCCAGTGACTTCATTGCTCAGACAATGGAAGCCGCAGCAGCCGCAGTGCCTGAGGCGCCCGAAGAGGAGCAGGAAGCCATGGAGGTAGAGACCGTTGCGGAACCTGAAGAAATCCCAGAACCATCTGTCGTTGCGGAAGACGATCCAGAACAGGAACCTGATGAAGAAATGGACGTTGAGCCTGAAGAGGACTTCGATGACGCAGTTCCGGAAGCAATCGCACAGGAACGTCGTCCCGTCTTCCTTACCGGCCAGTCTTTGAACATCGATCCTGAACTACAACTTGCACGTACCGCCATGCAGCCATCCTACTATTCTGGGAAGCGAAATGCTCATTGCATCGATGCGAACATGACCGCTCTGTCGTACATGGCATACGTGGTATGCCGATCCATCTACAAAGCTTGGTCAGGATTCGCAAAGTGGGCGACTATGCCGTTGTTTCAGATGAGGGAAAGTTTTGCGCTTGGCCAACGCTATGATGTGCTTGGAAAGTGGGGATCTTTGGCAGCAGTGGACAAGGAAACAGGTGTCAGCAGGGATGTGACTGATGAGGAGATCATTCGCTTCGCGAAAGAACCTGAGAACCTCAAACAGTATGATCCCAACGGGATTTACACCTTGAAGCGCTTCCGCACGAACCAGATGCTTTCTTTACTTGTACGGGGAGCCAACATGATGGGAATTGGCAGGGACAACTTCAGCCCTACTACTTACTTGAAGAGCGACAGGGATGAAGATGTCAAGGCAATGCACTTTTGTTGCCTGAACGTCCTATGCGAGGTGATCCCAATGGTGACGGGACACCAGCAATTCTCGGTGCTACGACCAACGCCAACTGGACCAGTGGACTTCTTGTACATCGACCCTGTCGGCATTCTGCTAACTCATTCTGATCAGTCAGTCCAGACCATCGCCTTGCTAGTGGATCACAGCATCCAAATGCCTGCGCACTTTATGGACAGATTGAACAGATCCAAGAATGAGAGACAGCAAAACCCGACGACAAGGCGTACAGAGGCCCTACACCACATTTCGGCCGCTGATTATCTTCCTCCAGGTGGTACTTCCATTCTGGACACGCCGGTCACTACGGAGGAACGTGAAAGCGCTTCTTCATCCAAGGGACCTTCAAAAGGGCGTGGAAGAACCGGAGGCGAGCAACATGGTGGCTGGAACACCAATTCCTACCACGACTACATCGCCGCCAAAGGCCGAAACAAAGGCAAGGACAAGGGAAAGCCAAGGAACCAGTATCCAGAGGAGAACCTCCGGCCCTGGGACCGCGATCCTACGTCAACGCGAAGATGGTGGCGAGACAACGCCTGATCTTCCACGCCTATCAGTTCGTGACCTCTGAGCTTCGCCTGTGGAATGCCATCGCGAATGCTTCTTTCTTCGGTGACGCCTGATTCGTTTGTCATTTCAGGGGATCGTTACTGACGTAGATGAGTGTCACAACGTTTCTAATTGGGATACAAAGCTCTGATTTTCAATGTCAACGTTGCGGCGGAATTTTCTTCTGTCCTATCGTGCCATCTTCCGGGTGAGCAGCGTCGGAGACGCAACTCATGGGGGGTGCGAACGGACTGCGATGCCTTGTCAAGTTCTAAGGTGTCACTATAAGAGCTGTGAGCAAGACCGTGTAAAGTGCAGGAGAAGGGGGCACGCTACGCGTCCCTCGACTCTAGGGGGCATGCTACGCATCCCTCGTCTTTACCTTTCTATGTGACCGCCAACGCAACGTTTGGCTCAAGTCAATGCCCATAGCTAAGTGCTATATGTGTCTTCTATCCTGAGCAATCAGAGCTATCCCGTTGCACAGACGAACCGCCGCCGGCAGTGAGTGCAAAAGGAACGGCCGCCGGTTCTGCCTGCATAGGATCGCACGTGTGGGAGTACGAGAGAGAGACAGGGTCCAGTCTGTGGAGAGTGCTAGCCAGCCACACCTATATTCATTACAGCTCTGGTGGGGAGAGCAGCAACCAAGTCGAGATCAATCCCCCACGCAGTTCAATTGAGCTAATATATATGCATCCGGAATTTTATTATATCTTCGTTCTTAATTCTTCAAAAAGTACGATTATTAATGCACAATTTTCAAATCTGGATTGGACGCTTCAAACTGCCACATAGCCATTCGCAAATAATGGCGGGAAATTACGAGAGAATTTATTCGACGATAGATTATAATTCATAGAACATTTCAATATCAGCAGATTTGACCGGCAGATACTGTTCAATTTCGGCGCCCGCATTATTTAGGTCACGAAAATAATTGAATATTTTCAGTTGAAGAATTACGGACAACCTCCATGTAAAGTAATATTACCTGACTGTGCAACTTCTGTGACATGGTTAATGCCAACTTCATTTGGCTCAAGATGAAAAGAGGCGCACTGAGTCGTGCTTCTTCGTTCAGGGCCGCCGGGGTTCCTTTTGGGATTTCCCTTCCCTTTCCTTCTTGTTCCTACCCTAACATAGTGGCTTCTGTGTTTGGGGTCGGAATAACTGGTTATCAGCCGTAGGGTTCGTTCTTCCCTTTAGGTTTGGTGAAGTCCTTCAGAGCGTAGGTCGCTCCATGGATGCACCGGGTCCAGATCGTGGCCCAGAGATCCTTCCGAGGCCACGTGGGATCCGAGCTGGGAAAAGTGCGGTACGTAAGCGTAAAGCGTACCAGCAGTACCAGTTGAATCTTCAACCGTTCCGATATACTTCCTTAGACGACGTGCCAGTCCGTCACCAAGACGGCAGTCAGCGGCCGCTATATACAAAGCCGGTGTGGCGACCCATCTTTGAATCCGACAGCGAGCCCGAGGAAGAATTGGTTGAGCTTGAGATAGAAGCAGAGGAGCCGCCACTCATTCCGAAGGCGTCAGGGGCAGTGCCGGGATTTCACAGGATCCGCACGTCACCTGCTCCTCCTGCGCCGCCTGTGCGGCCGTCGTCTTCGTCGTCGGCGAGTTCAGTGGCGAAAGCACCTTCTCAGGATCCGTCGGCGAAAGCATCTTCTCCAGTGCCTTCCGTTACAGCTTCAGTTTCTGGACAACGGTTGGCCCCTACGCCGAAGGTGAGGATTACTCCCGCAGCGAAGATTACGGCGGTGCCTAAGGTGTCTGTTCCGACTCCGTCGGCATTTCCTCCTGATCCCAAGATTACTGCTCCGAAGACTCCTCCCAAGAATCCACCGAAGCCTCCAGCGTCGAAGCAGAGCCAGGAGAGTCAGGCTGCAGTGATCCCTAAGGTGCCGCCAAAGTCAGCCCTCACTTCAGACCCTATCGTTGACCTACCGAGGAGCGTCTTGTTGTATTCACCAGACACTTTTAACAGGTGCAACTTCAGAGTCGAAGATAGCCAGCGGCTTGAGGGCAAGGTCATCGTATTTGACTTTCACAACGTGATTGACCGATATTATTGGGCACCTCGCGTTGGACAGCGGAAGCAGCAGTATAAGATCCCTTACCCGAACGAGGCACCGGAGTTGCTCTCGGACGTTCAGGGTCTTCTCAGGCGTGTCCACAGAGCTGCAGAGGAGGCGGGAGCATTGGTGGTGATTTGCTCCCACATTTCGGAGGGATCCAGGAGCATCGAGGATTGGGCCTTGGACACCCTTCGAAACACCTTTATATAATCTGTTGGTCAACGTCAAGCTGATTTAGTCATCATCACTCGATCCCGTATAGGACGCCTCGGAAAGCTTGACATCTGTCGACGCCTCTTCCAACGGCCATCGTTGTTGATAATAGACGATAACACGGGGATCTGTGAGGAGTGGAACAGATCGGCTAACGCTGCTGCGTTTCACATCCAATCGCCTCGGCGGGATCTGCCGTCGATTGGTCGGTCTTTTTCCTCGATTTTCGAGGCGGAACCTTCCATTTTGAATTGGATCTCAGGCTGAAGTGCTCAGCGTGTGCATTCGGATTCGGTGTGAAAGGCTGCCTCGCGCCACCACCTTATCCTGGGCAGTTTGGTTTAAGGTTACTTTCAGGCTTCAGGGTATATCTGTGTGGTCTGTTAGGCGCATTGCGCCACTGACCGGGGGTATCCGTGTGGTCTGATCGGCGCATTGCGCCACTGACCTGTGAGCGGGAGATTAGGACCTTCCAAGAAGACGTGAGATCATCGTTCCTTGAAGCTGGGTTTTCGATTCGTCCTGAGTTGTGGCCCGTTGCTTGTCGTTACGGTGCCATCGCCTTGAATCTGACGTTGCCTTCACCGCAAGATGAGTCGCTCTGTAGGTGGGATTTCATCATTGAAGATTCAGGCAGGGATGAAGTTTGCATCAGAAAGCTGATTCTTGGCAAGCTTGTGTTTTACCGACATAAGCATGAAAGCAAGTTCGGTCCAAACGCTGCTCCAGGCGTGTTCGCAGGATGGCGATTGGAACCAGGTGGCATCTATCGCTCTGAGACCCTTGTGCTTGACTTAGAAAAGCTTCGTTCCAAGATTGGTGTTTGGACTGAGCCGATCAGCGTTCCGGAGGCTGAGCTTTATGTTCGGTCCGATGATCCTGTGTTTCCCCTTCGCAACGCTGCAGAGCATGCATTGCTGACGTTTGCTGATGAAGGCGATGTGCCTGCCCAAGAACCTCTTCCGATTCCTTTCACGCCGCATGGGATCACAGAACAGGGCGAGAGGAAGAAACTTCGTAGGATTTACATTACGTATGCTAGATTTCGTAAGATAGGTCCCACACTTTGGTGCTATGCTTGCGACAACGACAAAAGCAATCACAATGCTGAGTGAATTGCAAGGTTTGAGAAGGCATTCGGTCGAGAAGCTAAAGCTCCCGAGACTCCAGTTCCCAAAGATTTCTTGTCGTACGAAGAGCTCCAGCTGCCTAGGCCTCCTGCCCGTCCCGATGGAGATCATCTCTCCGATTATGAACCGTCTGAAACTGGCCTTGAAGATCCTCTTGCATTACCTGCGATGTTTCGACACCAAAAGCTCGGAGCTCTTGTGTTGTTTGAGATCGCGTCCCATTCGCGGTCCAATCTTACCGACATTGCCAAAGGATCAGGCGTTCAAGTTGTCTCGATATCATGTGACCGTGTTGATCTATCTGATCCGGTTGTCATCGATCAGCTCATCAGCCAAGTGTCTGCTGTGCCGGGATGCTGTCTAGTTGGTTCTCTATTAGGTGACGGATGGGGAGCTAGATACTCTGGGTACGTTCACTGGAAGGCTTAGAGGACTTTGCTGGGTTTTCTTCAGGTTGCGTCAATCATCGTTTCCAATGGTGGCGAAGTTTCTCTCGAATGGCCACAAGACTCCATGTGTTGGTTGCTTCCCGAAGTTCAAGCCTTCGAGGATCAATTCAGCCTTCGTAGAATTTCGTTCAAGGGCTGTGCTCTAGATATGGTTTCGATATCAGGAGCTCCGTTTGACGCTCCATGGCAAATCATGTCTTCGAGCAAACGGCTAGTCGAAAACTTCAAACCTTTCAAGTGCACTCACGCCTCACATGTCAAGCATTGCTCATCGAGCACGCTTTGGCCACGGGTAGCCTTCTATCCTGAAGCATTCCATAAAGTGCTGCTCATATCTCTATTCCCTTTTGCCGAGGCGTTCCAGACGCCAGCGCTCCCATATGTTCCTTCCTTGCCACAGTTCCATCGTGAAAAGGATTCTAAACCCAAAGTTCCTCTTGATGATCTTATGCATGAGTCTGGGATGAAAGAGGTTAAGCTTCCGGGTTTAGTTCACCGCCTTCTCGATAGAAATGAATGGTCGGGTCAACCAGGAGCCTATGAGGCAATAAAGAAAGAGAAAGATGGCCTTGTTGATGTTGGGACGTGGCTTGAAGACGAGATAGTGTCCAAAAAGGATATTCTTGCATGGGCTACTAGGACTTCTAATGTGATTCACTTCGGAAATTTGCTGGTCATTTTATCCGTAAAAGGATCTGAGCTGAGTCCTGATCAGTGGCGTCTGAAAGCAAGAATAGTCTTCAGGGGTGATGATATCAGGGACCAATCCGGCATGTCTGCTGTATTTGAAGAGCTGTTTGCATCATCTCCATCTTCACTTGAAGGATTGAACACAGCGGTTGCCTTCGGTCTACTGGAGTCCCATGGTGTGACTACCAGCGACGCAGTACGAGCTTACACACAAGCCAAGCTCAAGACGAAGCACCGCACGTACGTCCTCCTACCTCCAGAGCTAGTCCCACCCGACAAGAAGCACATCTTCCAACCATGCGCGCTCCTGCACAAAGCGTTGTATGGGCACCCCGAAAGTTCCGCCTATTGGCAGCAACATCTCCATGAGATTCTGGTTAAGCTAGGTGGGGTTGAGTTTCCAAACCTCCCTTCGGTTTATTACTTCAAGTCCCGAGGATTAGTCTTATGCGTCTACGTAGACGACTTGACTTTGTCTGGACGTCGGTCCCTGCATGACGACTTCTGGCGCTCCCTCTCCAAGGAGGTTAAGCTCGAGCCGTACGCAGCCCTTTCAAGGGTACTTGGAAGATGCCACAGATTCGTGTGCTGGCAAGAAAAGAAAGCACTAGCACTTGAATCAACAGATTTCGCAAAACAGTGTGTTCAATTGTACGAGACTGTATGTTCGCTTAAGGTTAAACCTCAGCTTACTCCCCATCTTGACATTAGCACACTACCTGCAGCAGACGACGATTGCCGCGGGCAACTTACCGAAGTTGCCGCGAAAATCTTAATGAAGGTGTTATGGCTTGCAAGGTTAAGTCGGCCCGACTTGATTGTGGCAGTCACAACGCTTGCCTCGCACGTCTGCAGCTGGTCCAAGAACGATGACCGTCGAGTTCATCGATTGATCGGTTATATTCTTCATTCAGTCGATTACGCATTGATTTTGTGCATCAGCGATTCTCCTTCGGATTTACGGTTGTCCCTCTACTGTGATTCCGACTTCGCCGGCTGCATTGACACATCCCGATCTACCAGCGGATACGTGTTGGCTATCGAAGGCCCAGGAAGCTTCGCTTTGTTGTCATGGTCGAGTAAACGTCAAAAGGTCGTATCTCGGTCAAGTACTGAAGCAGAGTTCGTTTCACTAAGTGGAGCTCTGTACAACGATGCAATTCCCTTCCCTTACATGAAGTCTGGGAGGCCCTCATCCCCGGGATCTGCTTGCATATCTACGAGGATAATCAGGCTTGCATTGCAATCGTCAGAAAAGGATTCAGTTCCAAACTCCGCCATTTAGGCAAAACCCACCGTGTGAACGTGTCATCGACTTGTGAATATGTCAATGACAACTCCAATGTCATTCTGGAGTATATCCACACGAGTGAGCAGAGAGGTGACCCTCTCACCAAAGCGTTGGCAGTCCAGAAATGGTCTCATGCGCTCCAGCTGTTGACAATGTCAACTTCCATTCTACCCTCATATAGCTAAGCTTGGGTTGGATTGGATGTTAAATCGGGTTATGATGCTGAGCACTTTATGCCCTCGAAGCTAAGCTTCACTTGTCAAGACCTCCTGGTTGTTTGGTGGCTGCTCCTTGCGCCACATCAGGCTGGTCATGGAATCAACCGTCACTGACCGTGTCGTGACGCATCGGTCAAGAAATCAACGGCAGGTTGTTTTCCTCAGTTCGTTAATTAAATGGATCCATTTGCATTGATGTACAGATTTTCCAAGTCAGGAGGGGGGAGTTGAAGAATTGCGAACAACCTCCATCTAAAGTAATGTTACCTGACTGTGCAACTTCTGTGACATGGTTAATGCCAACTTCATTTGGTTCAAGATGAAAAGAGGCGCACTGAGTCGTGCTTCTTCGTTCAGGGCCGGGGTTCCTTTTGGGGTTTCCCTTCCCTTTCCTTCTTGTTCCTACCTAACATAGTGGCTTCTGTGTTTGGGGTCGGAATAACTGTTCTAAGTTACTTCTAGTGCAGTATAGCAGCCTCGTGAGCTTCATGACTTGTGTTTAGGGCTTAGGGACGTCGAGTTTAGGGTTCCGGGGTCAGGGTCCAGGGGCGCGTTCAGTGTTCGTAGCGTCTGTCCCCTTGCTCCCACGTGTTGAACCGCAGACCTGCCCTGGCTCAAGACCCAGAGCAGAAAAACATGAGCCGTAAACCCGAAATGCCCCTACACCCTAAATTAAAGCGGTGTAGGGTTTAGGGTTTAGGATTTATGGTTTAGGGCTTATGGTTTAGGCTGCCTGAACCAAGCCTTCAAGCGCGATACCCCAAACCGAAAACCTTAAAACCCCCGAACCTAAACCCGCCTAAACCGCCCAAATCCCTAATCCCGAAGCCCAAATCCCAAAACCCGACACACACCACGACCTCAAGCCCTAAACCCTAAACCTAAACCCAAAAACCCTGATGACCAGGCTTTAAGCTCTGGTGGTGGCTGTACTGCTGCGATTTCGAAGTTCTGGTCCCTTGGACGTTTCAGCTTGGGCATTCTATCAGGGTTTGTAGGGTATTACAGCTCTTATAGGGCTTTATAAGGTTTTACGGTTGTATCAAGGGTTGGGTTTTCTAAAGGTTTCCTAGAGTTCTGCATTGCATTAGGGCTTGAATGGGGGGTGGTAGCAGACAGCCACATCACAAGCGGAATTGGCAAACAGGGCAGCGCCGCTTCTTGCGCACTTAAAGTTTAGGGCCCAGGGGACTCAGGGTACAGGGTCCAGGCGTGGGGATGAACGGTTTAGGGTTTAGGTTACGGTTTACGGTTTGGGGTTTAGGGGTTTGGGGTTTAGGGTTTAGGGGTTAGATAGCTTCCTTTGGCGACAGGCAGAAAGTTTCAGCTCGACCATTGTTGCGCAGGGGTCGAGAATGACCGGGCTGTCAGAGATGAATGCACGTTGAAACGACGCGTGTTTGAGAAGTCCGATTTGCCCGCTTCTTCTTTGTTGTCTTGTGGACGACATGGCTTTACAATACAGCGGTCATCACCTTCGTGTCATCGCTGGAACTGTCTGTGGTTCGCTTCGGTCATGCACATCGGTCTCATGCTCGCCCCCCCCACTCCTGATACTCAAACTCTTTCTCATCTCCAGCCTGATCCTGTTCTCCTCCTTCTTCTTCTTCACCATCATCATCACCACTGTCATCCTGGCCGCATCATCACTCCTCGTCATCGTCAGTGTCATAATGGCCAGCATCAGAGCTTCCTTCTGGAGGCAACCCTGAGCTTCCGCCCCAAGTACTGCCACCATCTCGCAGGTTTTCCCTTCGATCCCCACGACTCCGAAACCTGACTCACCGATTCAAGTTTGGGCACTATGCCCGCGCTGTCGCACCGGCATTGTGTCATGCTACGGGTTTGCTGACCCTTATCATGGCGGGCGTTTAGTCTGACTCTTCTTGGTATCAGTACCGGGTTTCAGGGAAAGCGCTAAACCCTCAAACCTGAACCCCTCAACCCCGAAACCCCCAAACCCTAAACTCCTAAACCCTAAGCCCTCTTAGACCCTCAAATCATCTGTAGAAGCTCGTGCTTCCTCTCGGATTTGTAATTAGAGATTGATGGCGGAGTTCTCTGCCGGAGTCATCCTGAAAGCCTTGCCGGTTTAGGCTCTGCTGTTTAGGGTCTGAGTCGGGGTTTACGGTATGGGGTTTGCGTTTTCGGGTCCAGGATTGCGGGTTCAGGGTCTAGTCTGTTTCAAGGTTTCAGTGTTTAGGGCTTAGTTTCTGGTGGAGGCACACCATAGTTGTACAGGTAGGATCCAGGATGTCCCTTTAATGAGAATCTGCCGAACCCTATCTCCAAGTGCCGGAACCCTGCTATGAAATCAAAAGCCCACTGCACAAATCCCAAACCCTATGGCCTAACCCCAATGGGAACCTGGCAGCCTTACTAGTCTGTACCGATTTTACAGTAATCCACCAGGCAAACCTGACATTAATTAATCCGTATAGTAAACAGTAATCCTCAACGCGTATAGCCCAATAGCAAACCCCAAACCCTAAACCCTAAACCCTAACCCTAAACCCTCAACCCTGAACCCTAAACATCAGCCGGAGACCTTAAACCCAAAAATCCACTGTTGGAAGACTGCGAACATGGACAAGTTCTTGGACTGCTTCGTGAGCAGCTACGCGGAAGGGGGTGGTCCCAAGCTAGACAAAGAGGCCAGGAGGGGTCGGCTGTTTAGGGTCTAGGGTGAAGTATTGAATTACAAGCAGGAGCACGATTGGGGTGGCTCTGCCAGCTGGAATCCACGATCAGAGATGCAGGATTGGAAGAAGAAAGAAGAAGAAGTACAAGTAGATCAAAATGAAGGATCAAACAACTGCTGCTGCTGCTGCTGCTGCTGCTGCTTTCACTAATTACAACAACAACTACTACGACAACCCCAACGCCATTGAGCGTCTGGTGCGATGTGACATAGCAGCGTCGTATCCTTGAGCCTGCTGTGCAAGGTTCTTGTGTCTTAAAAAAGCTTCATTGCCAGAGCAAATGTACTGCAGGATCAAGTGCGGGCTGTGAGACCCTTGACCCGCAGCGCATGTGGAACAAAACTGAGCAGTCATTATGAGTGGGATGCGAGCATTGGTGATAACATGACGATCAAGGAGATGTCAACACATCCATACCCGTTCTGCTGATATCTGCTGACGCTGCTGGCAACGCTAACGCTTGATAAGCAGGACGAAAAACAAGCACATGTCAACGGTCACAGGTGCTCCGCATGATGTTCGTGCTCGCGTCGCACACGCAGATGCAGCCTGGCTGCCTCACTTCATCCAAGTCCGATGGCTGAAGCCGTTAACTCCCTCTTCCGATTAGTTCCCACTCTTGCTAGTTTCAAGGTTCGAGGCTGCTGGAGAAGAGTGTCATCCTAAGCTTGTCGGTTTTCGGGCTTGGAGTTTCGTGTCAAATAGTCCGGAGTCATTCCTGGAGCACACGCCCCCTCCCCCCCCCCGCGTCACCCGGCATGCAACCCGAAATCGAGGGTGTTCGGCAAACGCGGTGCTAGAAGAACCAGGCCCGCTCAAACGCCAAGGGCCAAACCCCACCATCCTACAGCCGTAAGATTCAACCCCCCCCCCCCCACTGCTGGAACTTAAAGCCTTATAGAGCCACGAAGCCCCAAAGCAACGCCTGGAAGCCCTAATTTTCAAAGCCTTGATGCCCTAAACCCGCAGAAGGTTTGGGCTCCTGGCAGCGATCGGCCAAATCTACCGGACCCGCGGAGGGGAGTTGGGCCCAAGAATCGGTTTGGAGACGATGGCCGAAGCCGAGCCGATTCAGGGCTTCAGGGTAGGACTCAGAACTTTCGTGTTCAGATTGTGTTCTAAACAGCCGCAGGACGGCTGTAGGAGTAATGTCGAGTGGAGTACAATCATGCAGGCGCAAAAAGTCGAGTCTGGTCTAAATCTAGAAGTTTGCAACATACGTTTATTGCCGTGCGGAGCGACATGAAACCCCGTGCAGGATGTGCCCAAAGAAGGAGTTCCCCAACATCAAAGATCGTGGCTGCCCCAGTTGATTCCCGTTTGCGAGCGCAACGATGCTTTTTCTAGTCCTGCTTTGGTGCCTGAGGCTATGACCCCAAAGTCGGCGAAAACATCAATGACAAGAGTACGTTGCGGCTTTACATCCAGGCGGGTTTGGATCAGCTTTCGCACTCCTTTGCCACAGTGCAAGGGAGTCTAGGCAGGAGAAACCCGGACATGATTAGTGCTGTTTGCAAGTGCAGTCTTCGTCTTAATCATCACAACAGACAGCTGCAAGAGCGAACCATCCGAAGTTGCATTGTGCAGGTGATGAGAACTGTGACGCTGATCCACAAGGAGTGGCAGGAGCGGCCGACTGAAAACCTGCTGAATATCAGATGATGGCCCCGCAGCCAGATCCCGATGAATCTGCACTCTCCAAAGTAGACGGGTGAATGTTAGAAAGCCTATCTTCATGCTCTACCACCAATACGATTCTTCAAAACCCCTGCAGCTGATGGCATGCTGTGGGGCAAGTATGCATGGAGCATTCAGCTGCGTGCCTCTTTAACAGCGGAAGCAGCCCGATGCAAAGGCCCCTGAAGCGAGCCCCAGTGCTCTGCAGCAAACCCTGAACCCTGAACCCTGCACCTAAACCCCCAACCCTAGGCCCTAAGCCATAAACCCTGGACCCTAAACCCTAAACCCATGGAGAAAGGGGGCACATCAACGTTACAAAAACCCAAAACCCACTGCAGGCAGACAAGATCATGGACGACTTCGAAACCCAAGTTGTCGAGCTTGTCGGAAGCAGCAGCCTGGCAGCCTGCTCTTGGGACATCGCGTAATGTAGGGACCGTAATAATGACCTACGGTTGAAGATATAAATCCTGCATTACCTTAAGGACCCTAAACTATGGGAATTATGGTATATTCCTCATTACGGGTAATGCAGTATTTATATCATCAACCGTATGATAGGGTTCCTTTAAAAGGGTTCCTCTAAAAGGCTCCTTTAAGGGTTACTAAAAGGGTACCCTTATTACAGTTACAGTATAATGGGCCCCAAATCCTATTCTAACTATTAAGGCCCTATACTGAACCCGTATGGTAGCACATTAAAGCGACCCTTTTGAACGGACCCTATTCTAATTATTGAGGCCCTTACATTGCCAAAGGTACTTGCCATCTTGTTGCCTGTTGCTGGCCCTGAGGCAAGAAGGATCCCAGCACAATGCAAGCGTGAGCCCTCCGGCCTCCTGGCACTTTCCTGCCGTGTCTTCCTGCAACAGCTCTGTCTTCCGAGGGGTTTAGGGTTTAGGGCTTTTACCGCTTACAACTTAGAACGGCTTGGAAAATAGAGGCTGCATTACTCTTCCAACTATGCCCCGGTGAAGGCAGTGGATGTAGCGCCGAGCGATTCGATTGGCTGCAGCTCGAAAACAGACTCACGTGGCGCGAACTATGACCGTGAGTAGAGTTCATGCGAATCGTCATTTGGATGATTTTCGTTGCTACTTATCGCAACTGCTCGGACTTTGACAATGGCACGTCCTTAGTGTCTTGTTAAGTAGTGGCAACATAGTAGCAGTGCCATGATTTCAGCGATCCCACTTCCCGAGCTCATTTCTGCTCCCCCATGCTTTAGTTTCAATTTGTCTGTTCGGGTGCTACACTAACTACACTAACTTCGGGGGTTGGAACCCATGGCTGTCGTTTGCACGGCTGCACGATTTCAGTGTCCCCGCAGACGCACCGATACACCGCTGAGTCAGCAGCAGCGCCTATGCACCAAGACACTACGCAGGGCAATGCGCCAAACTGCTCCAAGGTGCCCCTTCGGCACCTTCGACTTCGCCCCGGGTGCCGGGGCTGCAAACTGACGTCAGATTTTCGGCATAAATTTGGGCCGGAAGAGCTAGCAACCAGACTTACCATTCCTTCGTGGGTCTTGGATCATTGTACTATAAGATACCCCAACAACCTGTGATGATCTGTAAGGCTTCCATACGCGTCGTCTACCTGGTGATCGTCGTTGTCGGGAAAGGTTTTCACATTAGTGTCAGAAGTATTGGTTCTTGGTGCCACAAGAAGAGGACGAGTAGTTGCACTGAAAGTAGTCATCGTAATAGCAGCTGTAGCCGTATAGACACGTAGGACCAGCTGCGGCAACCACGGCAACAGTTGGCAGGACATTCGTATCTGTTGACAATACCCGCGCAGGGCGTCATGGGAGAGCTACAAGGGAAAGTTCTGAGAATGCACCCGTGATCGTGCACGATCGTTACATCTTATCATTTCGCTTTACAGCAGTGGTGTTCAAGTTCTTATCTTCCGTCAAAAGCCGGCGACATCTCAAGACCCGAAGCCCTGAAACCACAAACCCTATGCCCTAAACCCTGAACCCCTCATCCAAAATCCCTGCGTGTCTCAAACGACACCTTGAGGTCCCTCGCGGCATGAAGGAGCTGCGCAGCAAAGCCTGGATCCTGGTCGCCTTGAATGCTCCTCACGACAAGCGCCGTTGCTACTTCTAGTCTCACCGGCAGAAAGCTTCTTGTGATCTCTCTCTCCGTCTCTCTCTCTCTCTCTCTCTCACACTGTCTCTCTCTCATTGTTCGGCTTGTTCGCATGATTAGCACCTTCGTCACTGACAGACTGTTGCTGGCACTGTCACTGCGATGCTTACAGGAATGCTTACCATGAGCTTCGCTGCCACCGTTGCGCTGCTGTTAATCACAACTATTGTTAGAGTTTCAATGTCTATCACTGTGTCACTATCACTATCACTGTCAGTATGGTTTCTTGTTAATACTGTTGTGCTTGTTATCATCGTTGTTGTTGTTGCTACCACCATTGCCACTGCCACTGCCACAGCCACAGCCACAGCCACTGCCACAGCCACTGCCACTGCCACTGCTGCTACGACTGCTGCTACTAATGCCTGTACTGCTATTGCTGCTTCAACTACTATTAGTACTCGTGCTACTAGTACTACTATGCTTTTCTACTGCGCCCCGGTACTGCTGCTGCTCCTACTACTACCACCACTACTACTACTACTACTACTACTACTACTACTACTCCTGCTACTACTACTACTACTACTACTACTACTACTACTACTACTACTACTACTACTACTACTACTACTACTACTACTACTACTACTACTACTACTACTACTACTAACTACTAACTACTAACTACTAACTACTAACTACTAACTACTAACTACTAACTACTAACTACTAACTACTAACTACTAACTACTAACTACTAACTACTAACTACTAACTACTAACTACTAACTACTAACTACTAACTACGAACTACGAACTACTAACTACTAACTACTCACTACTAACTACTCACTACTAACTACTAACTACTAACTACGAACTACCAACTACCAACTACCAACTACTAACTACTAACTACTAACTACTACTACTACTACTACTACTACTACTACTACTACTACTACTACTTCTACTACTACTACTACCACCACTACCACTACCACTACCACTACCACTACCACTACCACTACCACTGCCACTGCCACTGTCACTGCCACTGCCAATGCCACTGCCACTGCCACTGCCACTGCCACTACTACTCTGCTACTACTACTACTACTACTACTACTACTACTACTATTACTACTACTAGTGCTACTACAGCACTGGTAATGTCATTGCTACTGTCCTTGTCATTGTTATTACCCATGCGTGCGAACTTGACCATGGTTGCGTACCTGTCTGTTTTCAACCATCCTGGAAATGTTTCAGGTGGTTGTGGCTGCAGAACTGGTAGAGCTAGCCACCATGATGATGGTCGTCGTCGAAGAACAAAATCAGCCACGATGGCATTTCGGGTCTGACACTTTGCGAGGCCCAGAAAAATTGAAAAGGCTCTCTTGCCTTCAACTGCATAACCTTGAAACCATCTGTCCGACCCATCGCCCCATCCGCACGAGTGGAGGTTTGTTATTCTCTCCTCAACGACTTCAGAGGGCAGGCGCCGGAATCTGCAGGTGAATGTAATATAGGGGCCTCAATCATCAGAATAGGGCTTAGGGGGTTTGTTATGATACAACTATAACAAGGAACACCCAAATAGTCTCGGCAATTATTCAGGCCCCCTATATGAGGTTGTGCTGCAGGATCACAGGACTTTGTTTGCTACATGCCATGCGAGCCCGAAGCGCGAGGTGCTCCGCTAAACATCCCATGTCTGCTTAGCTTCTGCACTTGCAAAAAGGCCCTTCACTGTCAGAAACCACCTCAAACCCTAGAGCCCGAATCCTGAGTCCAAAAGCGAGCCCAACTCTCAAACTCTAATTCATCAACCCTCGTCGCTAA